>CAOLHI010001393.1:0-388309 GCA_948474755.1 Ctenosaura bakeri | reverse complement strand
TATCGAGATAACACAGTGGAAATTTATAATGACTTATGCTGCGAAACAATAAATTGGAGAAGAGAAATGAAACCCTGCATCATAGTTCTACAGAGATTTGGGGGATAAGATACAGTTGGGGATATCCCATCTTTCTGAAATTCCAATATGCTGGCAAATACCACAGAAAAAATTTTCTTAACAAGGATTGCAATCCTGAGAGAACTGAAACTGATCCAGAAAAGAGGAAAAGGAAGAGGAAGGTGCGGTTGGGGGAAAGGCGGAAGAAGGAGCAGTGGGAGGAGCAACTGAAGAAGGAGCAGCGGGAGGAGCAACTGAGGAAGGAGTAGTGGGAGGAGTAACTGAAGAAGGAGCAGCGGGAGGAGCAACAGGAGGAGCAAAGAAGAAGACTTCGGGAGATAAACGAAAGGACAGAGGCTGAGGAAGAGAGGGAAAAAAAATATGGGAAAGAAAATAAATGGGGAGGGGGTTTGGTTTTATGCCAGGAGTTGGCATACCTTCACCCCCCCCCAGGACCATGGCTGGTCGTTTCCAAGGCAGAAGCGCTTTGGAGGAAGAGGGGGAGAAATGTTTGTGTGGGGGGGGGGGAAGGGGAGGGCGGGGGGGGGGGGAGGGGAGTGGGGGGGGGGAAGGGGAAGGGGAAGGGGAGCACCATCACATTAAAGAGCCAATGGGGAGTGGGATTAGAAAATTCAAAATATGAAAAATGGAGAATAGATTGAGAATATCAACATTGAATGTGAAAGGTTTGGGGTCAAAATAAAGAGAAAAAGGATAGAATCGATTTTAAAAAAAAGATAAGGCCGATATAATTTTTTTACAAGAAACACATGGAAAAAGAGAAAAAAAAAAAATGAGCTTAGATTGAACTGGGTAGCCATTTATGAGGAAGTTTTTGGGGTACATCCAAATCAAGAGGAGTTGCAATAATAATTTCCAAAAGATGCAATTTCATTGTAACAAGTGTGGAGTTAGATGAAAAAGGTAGATATGTAATTATACAAGGTGAAATAGATGGAGAAACATATGGCATAATGAATTTTTAACGCACCTAATGAAAAGCAAAAAGAGTTTTATAAAAAGAAATATTTAATAAGATCAAAAAAATGAAAGGAGACTATACAATAATCGCAGGTGATTTTAATATGGTGATGGATAGATGGAAAGATAAATCAGATCCATAAATTTAAAAAAGATAGATATAATAATATAACAATTTTGAATAAATTAGTGAGTAGAAATGAACTGATAGATGTTTGGAGGCTAATAAAGGGTAAAAGAAAAGAAATATACGTATTATTCATCAGTTCATAAAAATTACTAAGAAAGATTAATTTTTGTTTCAAAGAATATGATACCTAGATTAATAAATACAGAAATTGAAACAATAAAAGTGCAGATCATGCTCTGATGAATTTTGGATATAACTATGAAAAGGAATTATAGAGAAGCAAAAAGGTGGAGACTGGATACTAAGTTATTTAATTAAAAGGGGAGATAGTAAATAAAATAGAGAAGGAGTGGCAAAAAATTTTGGGGATAAAAACAATAAGGAAGTAACACAAGATGTATTGTGGGATAAATAAGGCAGTGGTAAGAGGATTATGCATTAAAGAATCAAGCAAATTAAAGAGACAATTAGGAGAGAAAAAATTAAAATTAGAAAAAGAAATAAAGGAACTAGAGAATGATTATATAATAGATAGAACTAAACAGAAATTAATAATATTACAAGCAAAAAGAGATGAATTAGAAAAGATAGAAATGGACGAAGTTCAGAAAAATCTAATATACTTGGAAAGGGAATACTTTGAAATAGTAATAAAAATTCTAAAATGCTGGCTAAATCAGTACAATCAAAAAAAACTAGAAATATGATTGGCGTAGTTAAAGATAAATTTGGTAAAAAAAAAAGGTTGATGAAAGAAAAATTTAAAAAAATATTTGAGGAATTTTTTCGAAATTGTATTCAGCAGAAGATAAATCTTTAGAGAACATAGAGGAGTATATTAATGAAAATTGGAAAGTAAGATTAAAAAGAGCAAGATAAAGGATTGATGGAAGAAATGATATCAGAAGAGGAAATAGAAGAAGTAATAAAAAATTTTAAAAAGGAGGAAAATCACCAGGATTGGATGGACTAGGTCCAAAATATTATAAAACTTTTAAAAAAAAGGTTTAATTCCTAAACAAAAAGTGTTATATAATATATATTGAGGGGTGAAAAAATTCCATTATCATGGAAGCAGTCACTAATAATATTAATTTTAAAACCAAATAAGGATCCTATGGATCCAGGTTCTTATAGACCAATATCTTTAATAAATCAAGATGCAAAAATCTTGACAGCAATAATGGCGAAGAGGTTAAATAAATTTATTTATAAGTATATACATAAAGATCAATGTGGTTTTATTAAGGAAGACAGATGGCAAATTTAATAGGGAAAACGATAAAAAAATAAATATAATGGACAGAGATAAACAAAAAGCTGGAATTTTAGCCCAAAGAATATTTAAAGCCTTTGATTGTGTGGAATGGCCGGCATTAAAAACAATTTTAAATAAAATAGGATTAGGAGAGAGATTTAAAGGGTTAATAAATCAATTGTATTCACATAATACATCTGTAGTGATGGTAAATGATGGATTTACAGAACAGATTCAAATAACAAGAGGAACGAGACAAGGATGTCCATTATCTCCAGTTTTATTTGCAAAGTTATAGAAATGTTAGCGAATGTGATAAGAAATGATGAGAATTTGGAAGGAATTGGAGTTAAGGAAAAAAATAAAATAAGCTTATTTGGAGACACATTGTTGACAATTAAGGATCCAATTGAAAAGATAGATAGGATAATAAACATTTAATAGAGTTTGGGAGAAGACGGGATTAGAAATAAATTGGGCCAAATCAGAAATAATGTTATTTAATTATACTAAAGAAGAAGTAAAAAAAAAATTTATAAGTAGTAAAAGAGGATTACTTAAAATAAAAGAATCAATTAAATATTTAGAAATAGAGATTACAAAAAATTTACAAGAATTACAGGAAAAAAATTTCAAGAAATTAAGATTTTGAAACAAAAAGGAAATTAGAGGACTACAAAAAAATAAAGCTATCGTGGTTTGGTAAAAGCAGTGGTAAAAATGAAAATTTTACCTAAAATTAACTTTTTGTTTAAAAAAGCTACCAATAAAAATATCAGAGGAAGAATTAAAAAGGGGTGGCAAAAAAAAATATTAGATAATTTTTGTAATGGAAATAAAAAAAGAGGATTAACAAGAAATATTGGTATAAAAATTAAAAAAAAGGTGGCCTGGGACTTCCAAATTTAAAATGGTATTATTATGCAAATCAATTGAGATATATCATAGAGGGGGTTTCAGGAAAGGGTGATTTAGATTGGTTAGAGATAGAAGATATGAATATTGAGACAAAATTAAAAATATATTTTTTAGGAATTTTTCAAAGAAAGAAATGGGGGAAGATAGAAAATCCTTTTTATAAAAAATATAATAGAAATATGGAAAAAAAAAAAAAGAAAATTAATACCGAATATATCAATATTAACTCCCATAGTGATGATGGGAAAAATTTCCAATAAATTTAAGAGAAATAATAGAGAAAGAAATAAAAAAAAAAAAAAATTTATAGATTAAAAAAGGATGAAAATAAAAAAATAAAAATAGAAAAAAAGAAAAATTGCAGGAAACTAAAATATCCTGGTTTAATTATATACAATTAGAGCAATGGACAAAGAGTATGAAAAGATATGTTAAGGATTTTAAAGAATATACTAAATTTGAACAAATTATTATTCAAAGAGAAAATATAAAAAAAATGAAATACTAAAAAAGGGATTACAAGTGAAATATATAAAATATTAGCAAAAGAACAAGAAGAGGATTTTCTTAGAAAAATATGGGAGGAAGAGATAGTACAAAATATAGATATACAAGAATGGAGAAAAATTTGGAAAAAAACGTCATTTAAAAAAATTATCAATAAGAATAAAAGAGAATTATTATAAATTAGTGTGGAAATGGTACTTAAATCCAGTGAAATTAAATCAAATAGATGAGAAATATTCAAGATTATGTTGGAGAGGATGTCAAAAATTGGTACATATATGCATATGTGGTGGAATTGCAATAAGATAATGGAGTTTTGGCAAAAGGTTTTTAAAGAGATAAAAGAGATTATAGGAGCAGATATACCAGTATGTCCAAATATTGCATTGTTATCTATATATGATAAGGTTGAGTGTAAATCAAGTAAAGAAAGAATTAATAACAAATTTGTTAACTGCAGCGAGATTAATAATAGCAAAAAAATGGAAAGCAAATGAAAAATTTCAAATAGAGGAATGGGATAACGAAGTGTGGAAAATCGCAATTAATGATAAACTAACATGTAGAATTAGGTTTATGAAAGGTTTGGTTAAAAGGGGAAAGATTTTGAAGAAATTTGGAAAATATTTTTGGATAAAGTTTTGAAAAAAGATAGAAAAACTACCCTGTCAAAAGAAGAATGGCAATTTTGGAAAGTGGATTAAATAAAAAGTTGGCTCTGGGGGTGGGTATTTTTTAGTTTTAGTTTTGTTTTTTTTTTATGTTGTATATTTTGTAATTCTTAGTAGGTGTGTGTGTTAAACTTGTGATTTATAGATTTAAAAGGATAAGTGATGTCAATTTTTTTTTAAAAAAAAAAGTTAAAAGAATTAACAATAGAAATAGATTAAAGGGGATGTGAAAAATATTGAATTAAATGTGAAATTAAAATAGTTGAACAGATTTATAAATTTAAGGGTAAAGGTGCAAAATAACAATGAAAGTTAGTATTGCTTAAGAGAAGAGAAAAAAAAAAAAAAGAAAAAAAATTATTTTTTTTAATTCACTATTATGTATATCACATGGTGTTTAATTTTTTTTTCTTGTTTTGTATTTGTGATTTAGTTATATAATTAAAAAAAATTTTAAAAAAAAAAAAAAGGAAATGTATTGGATGACCTTGGGTACAACACACTCTCTCAGCTCCCATAAAACCCCATGACAGGTTTGCCTTAGGGCCACCGTAAGTTGGAAATGACTTGAAGGCATCACAACAATAACAACAACAGTTTTCTCACAGCCTTTGGTTTTTAAAAATTTAAAAGATATCTGCTCAGCCTGTTGTTACCCTGATTTCTGGTTCCCACACTCTACATTTAAAAAAGGACAGTTTCCCCTAAAGTTGTAAAAGGAAAACGACCCCAATCACCATGACTACTATCTGTCCAAGCAGTTCCTTTGAAATTCCAGCCGGAAGGAATGTTAACACCTAGGAATAACCTAACATTCTACTATCACTATTCCCTTAGGCTACTGCCATACAAAAGCAATAAAATGGGGGGGCCCCGACATCCTGCCCCCCTTCAGAAGAAAGAAGAAAAAAAATACATACAGACATATATATATATGATACATAGAAAATACCACAGAACAGTAGAAATACAGGAAGACTAAATAGCAAAATAAATGCAGCAGAAATCAATCGGGGGTTGAGGCACATCAGGTGTAGAGGAAGTCAGCGAAGGGGCCCTTCAGCAAACTGGAATGAAAAACAGGATGAATAGCTTTGAGGGAAGAAGGGAGATCCAGTTCAAAAGAGACATCATTGATAGCCCATTTCACAGGAAAAGGATCGAGAAAGCGAGGAGAAAGTATCCTAGAGGGGGAGGGTGAGGAAATATTTTTAGAAGAAAGGAAGACCAAATCACCAGGTTTAAAAGGGGGGATACTGCCTTTTACGGTCAGCGAAGCATTTGTGGAAGCCTTGGCGAGGGAGAGAGCACGCGAACGGATTGCCAAATTTCAGAAAATTTAGAGACCCAAGCAGACACAGAGGGAGGAGCAGAAGAGGGGGGGGGGAAAAGGGGGAAGGAAAACCCGTAAACAATCTCAAAGGGGGGCTTCCCAGTGGAGGAATGAACTGCATGGTTAATAGCAAATTCAGCGAAAGGGAGTAGCGACCCCAATTATTTTGGTTCAAAACAAAACACCTAAGAAACTGCTCAAGGGATTTGTTAACACGCTAATGGCCACCCGTTTTTGGGGGTGATAAGCACTGCTGAGTTTCTGAGTGACACCCAGTGTTTTCAGTAAACAAAAATTGGAAGAAAAAACAGGATCCCGTAAAAAATTTACAAAGGAATGTGAAGTCTCCATCATGTTTAACAAAAGGTGCCAATTTCTCAGCACAAGGGACCCTTTTTGGGGGACAAAATGAATTGTTTGGAAAAAATGATCGGTAATAACCCAGATGACATGAAAACCTTGTGAGGAGGGGAGAGATAAAAAAAGTCCCATGCAACCCCGCCCAAGGGCCAGAAGGAACAGGAAAGGTTGGTGCCCTTGAGGCTTAGACGTGGGTGATTTAGCAACGTTGCAAGTGGCACACTGTTTAATATAAGTCTGCACAGAGGAGTTTAATCCAGGCCACCAAAAAAGACGGGAATCGCGTGCAATGTCTTCAAAAACCCAAAATGTCCAGGGGGTTTGGAATGTGATGACGATGAAGGACATGCTCGCGGGAGCGGGGGGAACGAGACCTTTGTGCCATAAAAGGGGAAAGATTGTCAACCCATGCTATTTTGCCCTTTGTTTCCCGGGGAGAAAATCCCCTGGCTGAATGAATGATAGCATCGCGGAGAGCGGAGTCACAGAGGGAAGAGGCAGAAAGCCTTTTTTTAGCCGTAGCGCGAGTGGACTTGAGAAGCCAGAGAGGAGGCAGGAAATAAGGTTTTGGGGGGGGGAGGCAGCAGGGGGTCCCGAAAAACAGGGAAGCCGAGAGAGAGGGCCCCCAGCTGGTTAGTGCGGCCAGGTTTAAAAACAATTTTAAATGGAATCTCTGGAAAAAATTCAGCCCATCTCGCCTGTTTAGGGGAAATTTTTTAGCTGACTGCAGGGCTTGCAAATTCCTATGATCAGTCCAAACTTAAAAGGGGAGTCGGGCCCCTCTAACAAATGACGCCAAGAGGAGAGCGAAAAATGAAAGCCTTGGTTTTTCTCCCAAATAGGCCAATTAGATTGTTGAGGAGAAAACTTCTTAGAAATGAAGGCACAAGGCTTGAGCGCTCCTGCAGTGTCATGTTGTAAAAGAACGGCCGCCATGGCAAAATCCGAAGCATCAGTTTGCACAATGAATTGCTTGGTGCTATCCGGGTAAAGAAGCAATGGCTCAGAGGTAAATTTGGATTTAAAATGGTCAAACGCCGATTGACACTCAGGGGACCAACAAAGTCTACGTGTTTTCTTGCAGATGATCCTTTGGGTTTCCGTAAAAGGTTAGTGAGTGGAAGCGTATTGCAGCAAAATCCTTGATAAAGTTACGGTAGAAGTTCACAAAGCCAAGAAATTGCTGCAGTTGTTTCAATGTTTTGGGAAGGGGCCATTTCAAAATGGAGTCAATTTTTGAGGGGTTCATTTTCAGTAAAATTTGAATCCTATAGCCCAAGTAATCAAAAGTCTGGGTGTCAAATTGACATTTAGAAAAATTAACCACGAGATTATTATCATTAGCCGTTTAAGCACTTCATGGACCAATACACATGAGATTCCATGGAATCTCATAAATTAGAATGTCATCCAAATAAATCAGAACCCCCTGATACAATAAGTCATGAAAAATGGTGTTCAGAAACATTTAAAAGGAGGTCCAGATTGTAAACCAAAGGGAAGAACCGTCCATTTAAAGTTACCGAGCGGGGTTGCAAAAGGTGGTAAGCCACTCAGAGCCCGGGTCCCCTCCCCCTGTGGAAAGCCTCCTTTAGATCAAGTTTGGTAAAATTTTTTCCTTGAACAAGGTGGTCCAAAACAGCCCGTATCAGGGGGATGGGATAACAATTGGAAGATATAACTTGGTTAATAGCAGAGTAGTTGACTTCAAACTCGGATCGCAGGGGATCTTTCCTCTTTCGAAAGAAAACGGGACTCGTCGGGGGGGCTGTAGAAGGCTTATAAATCCACGAGCCAAGTTTTTATTGAGGAACTTCTTGAGAGCAAGGATTTCTTGTTGGCTCAGGGGGTAAATCTTTGGTTTAGGTAGTTTGGCCCTGTCAACCAATTCCAGTTTCAGTCGAAATCTGGGGGGGGGGGAATTTGTAGCCTCCCCCCGTGGAAAGCCTTATGCAAGTCCCGGTAGTGTGAAGGAATATGTTGCATATCTTCATGGGAAATGGGAAAGTTTGATTCTGAAGAGAATAGAGTGCCAGCAGTCCAGTTTATTTGGGGGTTATATTCACGAAGCCAATCGATTCCCAGGACCAATTTGAACTGCACCACCTTGGGAAACCCAAAAACGCATGCTGTAATTGTTTTTTCCCATTTGAAATGAGATGGGCTTAGTAAATTTTTCCAATTACTCCTCCAGTCATTGAGGTCCCATCCATTTGAGTTAATTTGATGGGGCGTTCCAAGGGCTCATAAAAGGGTTTGTAGATCCTTTGCCAGTTTGGGGTGTAACAAGCTTCTGGAGCAACCAGAGTCAATTAATGCACTATGTACATGCATAGTCCCATCTCTCCCAATAAGCGTAACCGTGGTGTAGAAATGGGGAATTTTTGGATACTTACGGCTGTTCCCGCTGCCTGCCAGTCATCACCGTCGTATTTAGAATCCCCGTCTGTCTCAGATGAGGACGAAGTAGTGGATTCACCGTCGGGGGGGAAATTTCCTGTCGCAGCTGCCAGGGCCTTAGAAGCGCGTCTAAGTGGTTGTTTGAAGCCGCTGGCTGACTTGTGGATTCCTTATTCTTGATGTCTGCTCGTGCTCCCTTAATCCCAGCCGGAGCTTGGTTTTCAGGGCAATTTGGAAGGTGACCCGTTTTGCCACAGTTGAAACCTTCCTAGACGGAGGCATTGTTCCGTTCCTCAGCGTTGAGGATGATGGGACGGCGAGATTGTCGTTTTGCCATGTCTTGTCGTTGTCGGTTCAGCTGTACCGTTGGGTTATTCCTTCCACTTCAGTAGCAGCCTGACCCATCCTAGCAGGGTCTGTGGGTTGGCCTGAAGTAAGCACCCGTGTAATATATCAGGATTTAGGCCATCTTTGTATAATCAATAAGGATTTCATCATTCCACGGGACTTTGGTGGCCAGGTTTCTGAATTACAAAATTTTACATCGTTCCTGCCTTGTTTCATTCGTTTTAGTTGATATTTGTGTTTTTCCAGTAGATGAGGGTCTTCAAAAGTTCACGCAGGTGGTTAAAGAGCTGCAGATTTTCAGTTTCTGGGGGCGGGTGTCATATAGGTTCGCGACCCAGTCTGCTGCCATCCTTTCATCCTTTGGCTGAGGTATCGAATTCGGGCCCCATCATCCCGGAAAAGATGGCCATTATCAATCATGAAATCATTTGCCATGGTCATAAAAAAAAAGAGATTTTCCCCCTTTCCGTTGAATGACGCTTTCAGGTCTCCAACATTTCTGAGTAACGGTGGCGCTGGCACTTGCCCGGCTGGGTTTAGGGTGGACCAGGGGTGCCTGCTGTTGGGACGGGGCTCGTGGTTTTGTCCTGGTGTTCTCCCTGCCTGCGAGGGAGGAGGGCATCTCGCGTAGCATGGTCTTAGTTCAAGATTTTCCCCTCTTTTTTCTCCAGTTCCGTTTCCATTTGTTTTATCTCCTCCAGAAGGGAAAAGGGCTTTTGCTGATGTGTCCCTTCTAGCAGCCCTTCTGCGTTGTCTCAACGACATACGTGGTTTCTCTCCCCAGACCCAGGTTTGGCCGCTGGTGGGGGTTTCTGGAGCCTCGGTCAGGCGAAGTTTCCCTTGGTATCCATGAGCACTTCGGTCTCTGCGGCTTCATCAGATTCTGCAGATGCAGCCCTTTTGCAGTAATTGACTGGTCCGTCGCTTGATACATTTTAAAAAGATTTCGAAACTTTCTGTCAGGAAAAGATTCACGCTCACACGTATTCAATAAACTTGATAGAAGATTTATTGTAACATAGCGAGGGATGCTGTCTTACAGACGTCAAAGCTCGAGAATGGGATCTGGTTCCCACACTCTACACTTAAAAAGGGCAGTTTCCCCTGAGATAGTTGTAAAAAGGGAAAACGACCCCAATCACCATGACTACTATCTGTCCAAGCAGTTCCTTTGAAATTCCAGCCGGAAGGAATGTTCAACACCTAGGAATAACCTAACATTCTACTATCACTATTCCCTCAGGCTACTGCCATACAAAAGCAATAAAATGTGGGGGCACCCCGAACTGGGGGTCCCATGAGGGACACCCAAATCCTCCAAATTATACAAGTTGGGGAAATTAGTCATAGAGCACAAGCTAGCAATATGAGAGGCAGAGCAGCAGAGCGGGTCTTTTTCCCAATGTCTACGGAGTCAGGCTGAGTCAAGGAGCAAACAGAAGTGAAGTATAATTGTTGTTTTTATTAAAATACTAAACAGTATGTGCAGCACACTCACTCAGATAACTAGAGAAATGAAGGTTGGAGCGGGATAAGGGATTTTTAGAGGAGTTGTTGGTTTGGATAATACTACACCTGTCCTGAAGCCCGGGTAGTCTACAGCAGAGGTTCGTGGAAAAGAATTTTGACTTGGGGTGAGGGGAAGGTACCAAGCAAAGTGGCAGCAAGGCGGGAGGGAAGTCGGGAGGATCTGAGGAAGCTCTCAAAGTCAGGGATTCTTATAAGGGAAAATGTGGCCGTAGGCTAGCCTGTACTTGGGGAAAACAATGAATTTGGGCTGGAGACAAAGCCTCCAAAAGGGAGAATTTAGCATGATTGAGTTAAGTCCGAATTGTTGATAGAGTAGCCAGTATGCAAACGCAGAGTGCTTGACAGATAGATTCGATTAATCAAGCTGCCTGCCCGGGACAGGGAGTCCTTTGTAAGTAGCATGCATACATAATGTGGTACTTGCCTTGAGGTCTCCTAAAATGGCGGGACGGCTATTTCTGGCCTGCCTGTATTTGTGTGGAATATTACAGCAATTAGCAGCCATGCCTGTTTGCGAGCTTGTCCGGGGGACCGTGCAGCACATGGAGAGGAATAGGTAAAGGAGGCCAAATTATTGATATCAAAGTGATATCTAAATCCCACAAATCTGGGCTAGCAACTGCAGTTAACACTGTTTTTTAAATTATTTCTCTGATTTTAGAATTATTTTTAAAGAAGAGCCTGGACTCTTTTTAATTGGCTTTTAGTTGTTTTTTAAATGTTTTTAAAGTGTTTTTATTGATTATGCATCACCCAAGGGGCCCTTTATAAATTAAGAGGTGATAAATAAATGCCACAAAAGAAATTTAAATTTAAATTTAAATTTAAATTTAAATTTAAATTTAAAGGAAGAATACATTAAAGAAAGGAAACTTAGGCCATTTCCTTACTACAGTGTTATAGGGAGATTCCACTTTTTAAACCCCCCCCGTGGAATTCTGGGGTTTGTAGTTTACGAGGCCAAAGAGCTCTCTGGCCAAAAATTTAAATGCCCCTCCCTAAACTGCAAGCCGCAAGATTCCATAGGATGTTGAAAATGGAATAATAGCACTATAACAGTGTAGTGCGGAAATAGCCTTAGATTGGGTAACATCCCTACACACAGACACATGCAAAATTGTTTCATTACAGAAAGGGTGAACCTTCAGACTTTGCTAGTATTGAAGAGCTACATAATTGTAGCAAGCAGGTACCTGACTTTTTGAATTATTTCAATTTAATAAAAGTCATTCAGGCACAGTCAGTAAGCACAAATTGCCCATGCATTAAGTTGTGGAAACAAATCACAGGTTCTTCGACCCTTTTCCTCTCTGCAAGTAAGTTGCAATCTGAACCAGGCCAAGGGGTTATGGGCAGCAATGCAGATCCTACATGCTCATCCTAGTGCTACATTGTATGTTAAAATAATTAGTACATATAATATAAGATAAAGATAAGAGGAGTCATCATGACGAAAACTAACAGAGCACCATGGGAAAACATCAGACCTCCTAGGCAATTCACATATTTGAACGAAGTTCTTATACTTCATTCTACTATTGCATGGAAATAAATAAATAAATAAATAATACACATTGTCTTGAGGGAGTACATGAATAATTTATCCAATGGAAATTCTTTCTTTGTGCCAAAGAAAGACCATTTAAAAAAACCCAGCATCTTCTACTCATAGATCTCAAGGAGATTTTTTTAGCCCAAACAATGAAATGCTACATATCATGTCCACTGATCCATTAGCATTATGGAAGTAGAGGCAGTGCAATTTTGACTTGTTAACTCTTTCACAAATGAGAAAGATGATATGCATTAAATGGATTAGCAATGCAGGCATTGTGATGAAGGTTTTTTTTAAAAAAAAAAAAAAAGTTAAAAGGAGCCCAAATTGACAGATGTATTTTGCTGTAACTACCATTAAGTACATCTTAGGCAAATGCTAAGTGCCAGATCAAATGTTTATCAGAAAATGCAGCTTGCAGAGCTATGATTAATGCTGATGATGGATATCCCTAGTGGAGATTCCTAGGTATCTACTACTTTCCAAGCTCAAACCTATGACAGGAATTTGGAAACTTTATCTCCCCCACCCCACCCCCATTCCCTTGGGTATATCTTGTGCGATGGCCAGCAGTAGGCAGAGCCAAAACCAATGGTATGGGAGGCTAGAGCTTGGAAGCTGTTGTTTGGGCTACAACTCCCAGAATCCTGTAAATCATATGGGAATTGACTACTCTTTAGTATTTAAAATGGCTCTCCTGCATCTTTCTCTCTGGATTGGCCTTCAGAGAACAAATACCGTATGCAGCTACATTGCCTATGTATAGATAGAGAAAACCAGGGCACTGGCATAGGGACCTGTGGGTGAGGGGGGGCAATTCACCCCTGGCGGCAATGTTTCTGGGGCATCCTGGCCTGTAGCCACATCCCCACGCACTCTGGCCATGCCCCCATGCAACACAGCCATGTCCCTGCACAGTGGCCGCCCCTCCCACCCACCCTGTCCACACACTCCAAACTCCGCCACTGAACCAGAGAGCTACACATCAAACTCTTCAAGCATTTGCACTTTCAGGCTGTCCTTCTTCCTCTAAAACGTAAATCAGCATATATCAGAGCTACACCCACATCAGCCTCATATATATTAGAACAACTAAGGTCCATTCCACACCACCCTCCCAACCCGCCATAGGAATGAGAGAAGGACACAACCACAATAACGGTTCTCCTGTCCCCAGGAGGTGCAATCACAGAGTAAATCATAGAGAGGTTTTCTTCATCAATGACCCATGATCACACCACCATTATGGACTTTACTTGTCATGCAGAAGCCTGGGAAAGTACCCAGCTCTGCTGCGGAAGGAAGAGGTGAGGCCATCGTGCTTCCTTCATTGTGGAGCCAGTCAGTGCAGAGGGGGGCTCTCCCACTGCACTTCCCTCCTGGTAGAGCCACTGGCAGGATCCCCACCAAATACTGCCATGAAAAGGTGGGATGTGGAAAGGGCCTAAGAAGCACAGGACATGTCAGTATCTGCAAGAAGTCCCCCTAATGCAATCTTATAGTCAGCGCTACGGAAATTCCTTACTTAGTTCAGCTGATACGTAATAACATAAAGGTACAAAAACATGATTCAGTAATACAAGGTAGCCAAGTAGGTATCTGCTCAAACATTTAACAGTTGTATAGTCAAAAGATTTAAGACTGCAACCATTTGTTCCTATTATTCTAGTTTTGAATTCTTCAGCAATAAAAAAATAAACTGCCCATGAGCAATTTTTAGGTAAAGATATATAAATCATTTTCATGTAAAAATGCTTCATTTGACTTATTCCTCTAGTCTGCCCCCTCCCCATGATGTTTGGAATATTTTTAATATGCAGTTTAATGATGGTCTGTGTGAAAGTGTGCACGTGCATGCAAAATAAGTCAATCTAAAGCTTCAAAACAGAACAGGCTGTAAACACAACAGTCCAGGCTATCAAAGTGCTTTTTTTAGGGATATTGTTTCAATCTTCTTGGCTTAATTTCCTCTCTCCAGTAATTTTAGCTTATCGTTATTGTAGCTTTAATGTGATGTCCCCTTACTGCTAATGTAGCTATTCTTTTTCTTTTACGTTTGGTCCCTCTACTCTGCTTTGCAATACTATCCATGGATTTCAATCCCATCTGTAAGTATTAAGCTCTCTAAACCTCCAAGTGTAGAAGTGAAATGAATATTTAAATTATGCTTCGTCTTGAGAAAATTCTTTACTGAGAGTAAACAACTTGTTTTTTTGCCCTGCTGCAAGAACAAATAATTCAGTGCTCTAAACCCTTTAGAAAAGAGAAATTTTTGACTTGTAGCCTAAACCTTTGGCTGTATTCCAGCCATTTGCATTTCACATGTATTTGAGCATTAGAGAGGGTGGAAAGCCCCAATGTTCCTTCTACTTTGATGATTTCAAAATTAAATTATTCATAGTTTTCTTGTCTTTTAACTCTTATACCCCTCTTCCTTTTTTTAAAAAAAAAGAGCCATGCAGGTTCTCAAAGTTTATTGTGAAAATCTCTGGTTTCCCTCAAACACAGAGCAACTTCATAAGAGTTTATATTTTATATCTTATAAAATTCAAAAAGTATGACTCTTTACACCCAGACTTCTTAATGGTAAGAAGGCAAAAATCAAGAATTCTGCTAATCTGTATTTGAAGCAGTATGTTAGGCGAAACAAATATGCACACTTATCATTCCCTAAGGCAGATCTGCACAAAGGCTGAGAGCCAACAGGAGTCTACTTACTGACGTTCCACAGTCCTTACTGATTAATTCAAACACCCGTTCCTTTTTTAGTCTTTTCTCTTCCATTCCTTTCCTTTCCTTTTTTCTTTCTTTCTTTTCTTTTCAGGAATTCAAAAGTTGTAGGGTTAGAGAGAAAGAGAAACTCACATGTCAACCAGACCTTCCTATCCCTGGACTGCAGTTGGGTGGAAACAGCAACATGATTGGAAGCATGAGAATTCAAGGTTCCAGACAGCAAAGAGCTTTGTAATCACACTAACTTGAATGGAGTTACATCTCCTCTGCATCAACTTATCAATTTGTTCCTCCTTTCTCTAAATGCAAAGATACATGGTGCTAACAGAAGAACTCACACAACTAGCAATTTGCACTGCATGGTCTCTTTTGTGTCCAAGTCTCCTGCAACATAAGAATCAATGCAATGTAAGATCGCAGTCTGAGGCAAGGCCAACATATTTCACTTTCAGTGATTAGTTAAATTCTGCAGGTGGAAAGCCAGGTTGGGCAAACAATCCAGAACCAGCAGATAAGAATCAGTCGCATCAAGAAATGAATAACTGATTCTGATTTACTCTTGACATTCATTATTGGTTTTCAGTTGCATAGAGACAGGAGGCGATAGAGACGGTGCACCTCTGGTGGCAATTTTTGGGGGGCACTGTGGCTTCTTGCTTGACCTCCCTCATAATCCATAGGCCCACCCCCATGCATCTTATCCTTGCCCTCTCTATTGTAGCCCCTCCCCCATGTACCATAGCTCTGCCCCATAAACAGTAGCCACACCCTCATGCACCATAGCCATGCCCCCACCCCTCCATCAACCCCTCTGCCCGCCCCCCCTACACACTCCAAGCTCCGGCACTGTTGGTTTTCAGCCTGCCATATATTTATGAATCACAAGTACCAGCAGCCCTAGCCAGAACACCTAGTGAGGAAGGATGCTGGCAGTTGTAGTCAGAAAGAAAACACTGGCAGGCCTCACTTCTCGTCTTCGGAATAACAGTACTGACAGAAGTTGAACAGAAAGTATTCTGTTATAAAACTCCTACTGTTAACTGTTCCAGATTAGCAAGAATTGTCAGTGACTTCCAAAACCTTTTATAGCATTCAAAAGTTAAAAGAAACAAACAGATTTCATGCCAACTCTAGTTTTGTTTGCTCCAGTTTTTTTCCCCCCACTGTCCTGTCCTATACTTGCTCCTGGATGCATTTGTTTCCTTTCAAAGATCATCTGCTGAAAAGGTTCTCCATCACCTACTTCTTAGATTCTTGCAGCTTTCTGTGTAACTGAAGTGACTTCCTTGATAGCTAATGTAGTGTAGTGTCTTTAGTGACCAATTAGGACTCTGAGAAGTCTGGGTTTGAATTCCCACTCAGCCATGAAAACCCACTGGGTGACCTTGAACAAGTCATTTTCTCTACGCCACAGAGGAAGACAATAGCAAACCTGCTCTGGACAAATCTTACTGTGAAAACCCTGTGATGGAGTCACTCCAGGGTCTCAATAAGTCAGAAATTACTTGAAAGTGCACAATAACAACACTTAAGTGTGCAGTTCTATGGTTGAAGCCTTTCTGGTGGTCACACACAGACTTTAGGATAGTATGCCAAGGGATACTAGGTTGGGGCTCTCTCTTGACTGTTTCCTAGCAGGAAAAAAGAATCTAGTTTGGAGGACAGAAGAGATAATGTGAATTGCTCTATAGAACAATGCATCTCCCCTTAAAAACAAAAGGAAGGGGGTAGAATGAGGGATGGGACACAACTGAGCATCTTCTGTCAGCTAAGTAAATGGAATTGGCCTACAGCCTAGCGAAACAATGATGCAAATTACAGTGATTAGAATTCTAGTAATTTAAACACAAATACTTTAGGTGAGATCTAAAGAAATATCATTCAAGGAAAAAATGCAACTACAGTGCATCTTTTATATCTGCTATTTTAGAAGCACAGTTTAAAAAAAAAAGATGGGGCAAGATGCAAGCTATTTCAAGCACATGGGCAGCCATCTGCTTTTGTACTTAACAGTGGGAAAACTACCAAAGGGATTGGGCAAGGGAATGACAATTGACTGTTGCTAAGCAAACTTTATATTGTGAAGAAGATGGTTTAAAAAAATGGCATGAGGTTATTGTGCTTTGCTTACAGTTTCAAGGACACCAGGCTTTTGACTGCTGTTTCTTTTCATCTGAAAACCCCACTTGTACCACAGAAGCATTATGATTACACAGGGTCCTTAGGGTTCACTCTGTCTAAACAAACAAGGATAGATTCTTATCCAGTTACTCCTCCAAACTGCCCCTGTGAAGGATATTCATGGAAACCTGATTGCTGGAAGGGACAAAAAGGATTAGCTTATCCAAAGCCCTCACCGGAAGGCAGGTTTTTTTATATGTTTATCCAGTGCAAGATTAACACGCATTATCCAGATTATAACAAGCTATGAGCAAAGAGCAGCAACTAACATGTTACATCATGCCAGTGGTGCTTGCAGGCAAGAAAAGATATCAAAAGCTGGCAGGTTAAACCCAGTAAAACAAGTCATTTATTACAGGAAAAGGTGAAAGGAAGGTGTGATAGGAAAAAATACTATGTCATTAAGCCACTTGGTCTAGTGAAAAGGTGCTCCTTGACCGCACTGTGAGAATTAATTACAGCAGCTTGGTAGTTAATTCTAAAAAGTAGTTGGTTAAAGTTATAGTTCCAAGGTTTGCAAAGGAGTTAGTTACCATTATGCCTAAAACTCTTAAAAATAACTTTTTCTCATGAAACAGAAGTATCTAGTTGAGTTTTCCTTAAGCATCAGAATGCCACAAAGTTACTGGTCTTGGTACAAAACATGCCTTTGTACAAGCCACAAGCCCTTTCTAAGGCCATTTCTGCACGGGGTGAGGGAATCTCCCAGAGAAGCTACTCACTGGACTTTTGGGCTCCCCGGTCCAGTCCACGCTGCTGTGGAGCAGCACGTGGCTGCCACTCCGCACTCCTCCAGGGACAAAAATGGCAGCTTCCATTTGGTTGAGGGTCTCGACCAACTGCTGAAGCTCGCCAGCCTAAAGCCCGCCCCTGGCAGATCGCACGCTCGCACCAATGCAGTGGGAGCAGGCTCTCAGTGGCACACTCCGTGCTTTTGAAAGACCTGTTTTTAGCGGTCTTTCAAAAGCACGCTGGATGACCACTTGGGGTCGTTCCGGAGCGGGCGGGGTGCGGATCTACGTTAAGTAGGTCCGACCCAGTCCACTCCCAGGTGCAAACGTCCTCCCTGGAGGATGCTCTGCCCCGTTTTAAAAACCCCGTGTGGAAATGGCCTAAATATCAAAGTAACAAAAATAGTTCTGTAACAAGGAGAGTTGTGTTATCTCTCACTAATCCACAATTGTAGTGTAACTTATTTACACCTTAGCTATTGCAAAAAGGAATTTATTATATTGAATTTATTATATATACTTCTAACTAGTTAATTCCATACTCTGATTTTTCATCTACATGCAAGCTGTTGTTCCAATAGGAGCTTTATTCCCTAAGGACAGTAGCAGCGAGGAGGCATTTTCCTTCACAGGTATGACCACAATGGTTTCCATGAGTACAGCAACTACAACAAGTAATGTGAGGTTCAGAGATAGCCACTGGATTTTTTGTTAATGGGAAAGTGAATTTACTCTGGGTTTTAATCAGAGCTTTAAAAGAGCTAGGTGCTGAACCTATTTCAAAGATAGGGTTCAGGACCTTGGATGGTTCCCTCAAAATCTGGACTAAAGCCCACAGTGGATTTACTACCTTATTAGCATGGAAGCCACCAAAACTGCCACTGCCCACAGTTATAGAATTTATCATAGCATTTATCACTCTCCCATCCACCTTCAAGGTGTGTGCACATAAAAATACATCTGTCTGTCCACCTATCCATCCTTCCTCCATTCATGCATGCCATTCTGTTGCAAGGAGCCAGCCATATTCAATGCACCAGTAGCAGAACTGTGTAAAAAGTACATGCATGAGAAATTCATTGATGCTGCTTTCAGAGATATTCCAATAGTCATGCACCACTCCCTTGTGTAATATCAGAGTTGATTCTAAGTAACAAGGCAAGAATGGGTTTTGAAAACTGGGACTGAGCTGATTCAATTCTCCCTCCCTCCCTCTGCATGCTTCTAGATGGACAGCTCCTAGTTCTGTCCCTCTGGAAGATTTTTACAACTAATTCTGCACAATGAATGATTTGTATAGCTAATTTTGTTTCCCCTCCTTTTTGTGACAAGAAAAAAGAAATGGTAGGAAAACACTGAAAGGTTAGAAATGGAAGAGAGTTTATCTGTTGTTAAAAAAAAAAATCTGTGAATTATCTGATACACACCCTCACCTTTCTCTCTGTCAATATATCACAGAAAAAATTCACCAAGATCTCACAGATATGGTACTCTTATCCTGCATTCCAAATGAAGCTGCAAATGCTGCCAAATCCCAGACAAACATGTGTATGCTGTGTACGTCTTTAAGATCTTATTCTATTGCCCATAAAATTAGATCCAGCGCACTCATCTGATGTCTCCCTGTAAAGTTCCTTACTGGCTTCTCATACATTTAAGGGTGGAAGAGATATATAATCCTCAAAAAGTTAACTAAGGTCACCCTGGGATTTTGTAGGGAGGGACTATGTGCTCACTGTTTGCTGCTAAATTGGAAGATGAGCACTACTTGGGGATGAATAAACCTTCTTTGCATATTGTGAAGGCAAGAGTGCAGAGGTACTCCTCCATGCCTGGATTAAGCTCTCACATAATATGAAACTCTAAAACTACCATCCTGTTTTGTGTGCTTTAACATCTAGACACTAATTAATTTCTATGGCTACTTGCATGAATGTTTACTTTTAGGCTGAACTGGGCTGTTTCATTTTAAACAGCTGTTCCAATTGCAGTTTTGCAGTGATGGTGAGTGACATAAAGGTCTTTGTGTGTTTTGTTTATTTGCTTGCTTGCTTCACAGCAAGCCCTGTCAGTCTATAAAAGGTCAAACATTCAGTGCTCCGGATTCACCACAGAACTGTCCATCAGAGTTAATAAAAAGCAGACAAACCTGTCAAAAACTGCTCAAAGTGTAATTGTATAAACACTTAGTTTTCTTGGGCTGGTCTTCTGCTGAAATGAATAGATTATGCTATACTTTTCATTGTGCCTCACAGTCTGTCTTTCACTCTACCTGAAATGAAAATGAATTCCACAAACTAGAATGTTTTGGCTCTGTTTTATACTCATTTCAGTGTTATCTCCCACTCTCCATTATGAATACAGCATGTCAGTACAGCTGGTGATACACAGACAACTTAAGCAATAAAGGAATACTTAATATCTAATAATGATTAGTTTGCATGGCAAAAACTGTTTCATGATTGCACACAGTCCCATGGCTAATCTTAGGCCCTTTTCGCACAGCATTTCCGATGCGAAAGGGCCCCTTGAGCACATGTTACAGGCCCACGTATCCCTGAGTTTGATATGGCTTAATTGGTGGAATATGATTTAATTGGAAAAATATTTTTGTATATATTTTTATTAAAGTTTTACTCAAAATAACCCCCCTCCCAGCATCCGAGCATCATTTTTCCAGTTGAGTTTGTGTTTACATCCCATTTATACATTTTTTCTATTCTAAGATTAACACATTATTACTTTTAACCTTATTACATTCAGCTTATACTTATTCTATAACATCTTTAATTTTCCCTACCATTTTTTCTAACACTCTTTCTTATTCTTTCCCTCATTCCTTTATCCAGTTCAGAACTTCTTGCCATTCTCTTTGAAAGTTCTGGATTGGTTTATTTTTAAGTGAAAAAGCCAACCTTTCTATCTCTACCATATCCAGAACTTTTAATTTCCATTCTTTTATATCAATATAATTTCTTTCTTTTCAATGTTGCACATATGTCATTCTTGCTGCAGTTATAACATATAACAATGTTTTCTGGTGAGATCTTATTTCTCTTTGTTGGCCTAACGTATTCAACAAATAGTTAAACTCTATTTAGTTGTTGTTTTAATGCTGTTAACAGATTGTCCCTTGGGAAACATTGCCACCATGACTGAACCTATGAACAGGATTTTTTTTTCTTTCTTATACAAAAGGCAGCATGGATTTAACTAGGTTGCTGGATGTCTGTGGGAATAATAGTATTAACTGGAGTATGGCAAAAGGCTGCCCATAAATAAGGCCTCCTTGACCTTTCTTCCCCCACTCCCATGAAAGCACAAAACTATCTGCTGTAGCTATGACAAAACACAAATGTATAGAGGTACTGGGTACTTGCTCATTCACTGGATGCTCTGTATTGACTGCAAGTTATGGCTTAGTATAAGAAATTTATATGGGAGTAAAAGTTCTAAAATTGAACACATGCTTTATAGATGGAATTCCCTCTCTTTCAGGGTCATCCAAGTTTATGCTTCAGCTTTTTTTTTCCCAAGCAGCTCAAGTACTTAATAAAACATTGAGAGAAACAAAAAGTTGTCAGCATTAAAAATTGATTATTGCTAGCTATAAAATAACTATTTTTAAGCAGTAGTGTACCAGAGCCCACTGCTAGTAAGAGCCAAAGGAATGGAGCCACAAAGGGTTGAGGCAAAAGAAATTATGACCTTTATTGCAGGAAGCATATCTCATGGTTCATTTATCTTGGAGAGGAATATTAATAATGATGGGATGGTGGACAAACCTCATGCAGTATGCAGGCATTGGGTATGCAAGAGCAACTCAAGTCTGCTCACATTAGCTTTATGCAGACAGTGTGTGAATGAAAAACAGCAGGAAACAGCCAAAACAAAGAAAAAAATTCATGTCTTCTGTTACTCAGACTGATGCTCAATGGCTGTGACCAAATGAGAGGATCTAGGCCCAGCTGGAGCATTTTTCAGTCCCAGTGATTACAAAAGGAAAATGCAAAGCCCATCTTGAATCACTTCACTTTAAAATCGATGGGACTTAAAAGTGCTGGATCATGCCCACATTCACAGTAGGGATCCACAGAACTGGTTCAACATAACCAAACCAAGTCAGCCAACATTTAAGAACCATCCAAACTGCTGTTGACTGTTTTATGGTGGCATGTAAAAGAAAGATGGGTGATGAGTTGAGCCTCAAGGCCTTAAGGAGATTATTTTCATAAATGCTGGATTAGCATGGCAGACTGCTACTCATTCCACAGCCACCAACCATTTCCACATTAGACTGTTATAGCACTATTATTCCCCTCCCTAAGCTGCAAACCCCGGGATTCCATAGGATGTTGAAAGTAGAATAATAGCGCTATAACAGTCTAGTGCGGAAATGGCCACTGTGTCAGTTTGGCCAGGTGAAATGGTCTATAATATTTCTGCTATTAAAGTGACAGCAGGCAACTACATCATGTCTGGGGACCACATTTCTCTTTCTTTTCTCAGCAACAGTTCCCCATACAACCTATTTCCTGGTTGGTAGAGACCAAGAAGAGCAGCAGACAAGTATTCAGCTGTTTTCCTATACATTGCAACAGGGGCCACCAGAGAAGACACCAGGTGTCAGAAGACACCAGGATATGTTGTCATTGTTGTGTGTCCAGCTAGAGGAAAATAGTGTTATGCTTGTCTGGTGCTCCCCTTGCTCACCACTGACCAGGAACTGGCCTGATTTGGGAGGCTGCCACTAAGAAATTATCACTTGAACTGATTTTGATCAGTACACAGTAAATTCTAACCTCTGAAATGGCCTCAAATTTGAGTTGCAATAGTGTGAGTCCAACTTGTGAGTATGTATATGGGCCTTCAAGTTGCCTGTCAACGTATGGTGACCCTATGAATTTCACAGGTTATCTTAGGCAGGGAATACTCAGAGGTGTTTTTTTTTTCCCCAGTTCCTTCCTCTGTAAAACAACCTATAGCACCTGGTAGTCATTTGTGGTCTCCCATCCAAGTTCTAACCAGGCCTAACACTGCTTAGCTTCCAAGATCAGATGAGATCTGCTACCTTTGAAGTATTTAGGCCTATATGACTTATGTCACTGTAATTCACCAACAGGATTCTAAACCATGTGTTTTGTGCTAAACAGTGCAGGGATGAGCTGCAACCTATTTAAAAGGTGAGTTGCTGCTGCTGAAGGGTTACCCTATTTTGTCCATAAAAAGGGGTCTTGAGAAACTGGGGCCATAAGCAGCAACCTTAGGCTGTTTAAGGCTCCAGGGTTACACTTAGGCATCCCCACAGTAAAATAGTTGTTCATTAGGTTTTCAAATATTTTGTAAAAAAAAAATAGACAAAAATCAATGTGAAGCTTATGCCCAAGTAATTTAGAGTTGCCAGAGTTACAAGTAACTCAAAAGACACCAGCCCAAAAGAAAGCTGGAGCGCTATGCCATGGCAGCTAAGTGTTATCTAACAAGTATTCTTTTACTATATATATGTTTACAAATATGTTTATTGTATTCTCATTGTATTTTTTAAGGGCTACACTGTATATACTTCAGCATGCATTTAAAAAATAAGGGTTGAATTTGCCCAGAGAAGTGAATATTTGGGCATCTTTTAATAATTTGCTTCTTTCTAGTGAAAGTGCTGATGTAACATAACATAATAAAGTAATCCTCAGGTATTGTGAATGCTCATGCAGCAAAATCATTTTAGTTACAAAAATATGTGATGTTCAAAATGAACATTTGCAGAATGGAGGCAGGAGAAAAGAAAATGCAACATTCTGAATTGAAGACTTTCCAAGGAAATAAGAGTATACAGTAATTCTCTTCCTGCTAGCCCATGCCATTTCTCTCTTCAATTTGTCTCCTAATCCAAGTAAAGCTCAAGACAAAGCATGTAAAGATGTCCTGAAACTGCTTTACTCAAGAAAATATTGTCACAATTTTTTACTTGTAATATGTTCATCCTTCCCCGCAACCCACTTCCATCTTGATAAAGCAGCTAAAATGTCCATGCACTTGAGTTGCAAGAAATAATTCCCAGGGCTGCCAGAAGTACGGAATAATAAAGGTTGTATTTTTTCTCTGTCTCTCTTTCAGCTCCTTCTGTTTTTATTAAAGGAAACCCCTAGGATTTACTCCCTCCCTCTTTCAATCAAAAAGATAACAGCAGCATCACAGCATAGAAAAGAAAGGTTGGTTTGCTCACTGGGAAAAAAAGGCATCTTGCCAATAATAATATTAATGTTCTGTTTATGGGCACAGGAATGCATTGATGTTTATAGATCCCCCTTCCTTCTCTGCATGGCTATCAGTGTAGTGACATTTCACTGGTTTGTACTATTCTCATGAAATGCTAATGGGAAGGAGTTCATTCTGCAGAGGATATATTTTGCAAAATGAATCAGTACCTTTTAACCAAGTTAACTATGGTATTAAGTGGCAAGGGTAACATGTTTAACAGTTTTGATTAGTGATGGAATCAGATTTTGGAATCATAAAGAAGTTTCAGAAATAAACTCAGTGATCCTTGTTTATCAAATTCCCTGCAAAGTATGTTCATAACTTCAACGGTAAAATGTTGATTTGACACATCCCTGCTCATCCCAACTGTAGCACAGATACAACAAAATTGTCAGAATACTGATACCTTTATTGGGCCAGCTAAAATGCATAAAATACATCATGTCAGCTTTCAAAGCTTCACTGGCTTCTTCATCAGGCAAAATCACACAGAAGAAGAAAAGTGACAATGTTAGGATCACAGGCCCTACATTTTGTCTCAGATTCTACTTCTTTTTTCAGTAAGAAGCCAGTAAAAGTTTGAAAGTTTCCATGGTGCATTTTATGCCTTTTAGTTGGCCCAATAAAGGTATTGCTGTTTTGTGGATTTTGGATTTTGTTGTATTTTGCTACAAGGCCAACATGGCTACCCCTGAATATGTAGCACAGACAGATTGTGATAAGCTGAACACTGTTATTTATTAAATCATATGTATTTCTCTAAAAAAAGAGAAAACAGCTCTGCCACTTAAAATGTCAGAATTAATTGCAAGCCAAGCCCTCCCATCCCCTCCAAAGTTTGGAACTGGATCATAAGGAACTGCCAACCAATATTGCTTTTTCCATTTCAAAATTTAATGAACTGTTCCTCTAAGTAGCCAGCCACATCCCCTCAAGTACAAGTTAGTAAGTTAGCCACAATGCTGGAAAATGGTATTGAGGTGTCCATTATAAGAATGCAGAAAGAACAACATGCCAAGTGACCAAGAATAGGAAATGGAGTATCCTAGGTCCAGATCTCCTGGACTTCTGTTGCTGAGGCCTTTTCCGCACTTTATTTTTGCAACAGGGCAGAGCGTCCTCCAGTGAGGATGTTTGGACTTGGGGGTGGACTGGGTCCGGACTACTTTCTGTAGTTCCGGACTTCAGCCCTCTCTGGAACGACCAGAACTGGTCACTCACCGTGCTATTGAAAGACTGCTTAAAACAGGTCTTTCAACAGCACAGCGCGCTCCACTCCGTGGCTGTACTCCGGTGTAGATTTGCAGGCTCGCACCAGAAAATAATCTGAACTATAATGATGTGCTTAATGGGATGTGGGCAAAATAGAAAATATATGTTCCAGTTCTTAAAAGTAATTTGCTATTCATCTTATTACCACCTGGGTAGTTAGAAAAGTGATCTTACTTAAATTCTAACACCACCAACAGTTTTTTGTAGGTGAAGCTTCATCTATTTTCCCCCAGTCAAAATATCAAGGTAGTCCATCATATATTTTCTGTTGTAGATCAAAACAAATCTACTTTCACCACTGCTTCACTTTCACCTTGTCTGCTACTCTAACTATATTCCTTATCTCCCCACCCCCACCCCCTGTACATTTTTTCTCATCTCCAGGGTTTTTCTGACAGCATAAATAACCCATGTGACTGAAGTTGTTATGAGCAGCAATTTTTAAAGAAGTACCAATGAAGCAAAGTGTTGCCTAAAACACCTCAAAAGACCTAATTATGCCAAAACTCTCTTCATACAAAATTGTGTATTGTCCTAGAGTTGGATGTAGCAATATTTCAAGAAATACTAGGCCAGCCTTATCTTGAACTCTTAATTAAGAAAAAGTACATCTAGGTTTAATCACTTTTGTATATTGTTAAGAATCTGGAACAGCATTTGTTTCTACGTTCATACACCATTTTCCTTTATTCTTTTAGGCAGGGTCAGGCCAAGATTATTTTGCCACTGTGCACAGTCGTAACACACATTCCAGCTTTCTTTAATGGCAATGCAATGGATTCTGGATCAAATGTCTAAGTCTTCATGCTGCTTCATTGGTTCCCTTAGAAAATGTCTACCTCTGTGTTTCCTCTTCTCTGATCCATCTAACACAGATAGCAAGCCATTTTTATTCTGAAAAACACCTAATTCTGTTAGCTTTACCTACTAGCATACACTTAATCCTGCATGAAGGATCAATGAGAGCATGTTGTGCCTTTTCTTCTGAGACACACAGAAAAACAAACACCCTGCAGTAGTGAATGCCTTTATCCCCAAGAGGCCAGAGCTGCCTTTCTAGAGTTGAGCATGGCAGCTTACTCTTTGTTTCAGAATGGCTATCAGAGGTTCACCTTATATTCACCTCATGTTTTTGATAGATCTGAAACAAATAAAATCTGGGCAGAGAAGCATAGCTCAGATTTAACATACGAGGAAGTTTTCATTAATAGAGGTCCTGAGAGACACCGCCAGGTCTCTGGCATATGTGACAAAAAACCATAGCACACGTTAGCAAAGGAAAGCAGATGACAGACATATAATGCTTCTTTTCAAGCATTACTGTTTGGCTGATGTTAATATTGTTGTAAATGGCATGCCCCCCAACTGTCCTTGTTTGGCAGGGACAGCCCTTGGAGTCCTACTTTTCTGAGTTGCTTTTAAAATGTTTCCATTTCTCTGTCCTCCCCTGATTTAACCCTTCCTACATGGCTTACTTCAGTTTCTTCAAACTGAATTTAAAACAGGGTTGCTAATGTACTTAATGCACTGTTATGCATATCCTCTGACTTAGAATACACCTTGGGGGATATCTCATTTAATAATAGGCCATCACACAGGCCAACTGTAACACAGGCAAATTGCTCCCTCCCACCCAGGGACTACACAAGTATATATACTCTGTCTCACTTCCATGCCATCAGATCCTCTAAAGATGCCAGTCACAGATGAAGGCGAAATGTCAGGAGAAAATAGTATTAGAACACGGCCTCAAAGCCTGGAAAACCCACAACAACCTATGAATTTAAAACAGTTTGTGTTCATTAATTCAGCTGGAAGGAGAGGAGGAACTAGGGACTTGTCTTTCCTAGTAGGCTCAGACAAAAGCAAACTGCTGCAGCTTCTCTCAACTTCAGAAGAGAACATTATGTGCTGTGTGACTCTAAATTGCTTTTTGGGATAAGCAAAAGGAATACTGTAAACACCTCCTGTAAAAAGCAAGGGAAAAGAAGAGGCTGCCAATTAAAAGGAGCTTTGCTTGAAGAGAGTCTAGAGGAATTAAAGCACCTCCAGAAATGTGGAATAGGTGCTTTCTCAGTCTCACTTTTTCACAGATGCATAGATCCCCACAATATCTTTGTTGTGTGCCTTCAAGTCATTTCCAACTTATGGCAACTGAAAGTGAACCTATCATGGGATTTTCTTGGCAAGATTTGTCCAGAAGGGAGTTGCCTTTGCCTTCCTCTGAGGCTGAGAGAGTGTGACTTGCCCAAGGCCATTCAGTGAGTTTCCATGACGGAGTAGGGATTCAGACCCTGGTCTCCAGAGTTGTAGTCCTGCATTCAAACCACTACACTCTGTTGGATCTCTTGACGTCTAATTTCCTAACAGAGGACCAATATTTCAGAGAAATATTCCTGCTTCAAATTTTCTTTTTTCTCCTGCCTTCAGTTTCAATTTTCTTTGTTTTTGAGGCTTGAATAAACTTTATATCTAAGGCTTAGTTTTACTGTTTATCTTCTCTCCACTCCCTTTCTTTTGATTTACTAATCCTCTTTATTTGCCAGGATTACACAGTGCCATAGGATAATAGCTGCAACTTGTAAAGGCTGGACGTTTGAAGACTTTCTACTAATTTGATAGAAGGAATTTTTAGTCTCAGTGAGTTCAGTGGGACTTATTCCTAGGTAAAGGTGTAGAGAATTATAGTGTGAGACATTCAAAACTGCTATGCAATTGATCAATAACTTTATTACTGTTGTGGACCAGTATGAGGGCTGTGCAATGCATTTATTTCTTTATGACAGTTTTTTTTAAATATGTGTTTCTTAATGCTATTCCATTTATCTCCTAGAATTGAAATTAGGAAATATTATTTTCCCCACCCCACCTTCCATTTTTATTCAAAGAACAACCATGAGAAGTAAGTTAGCTTGTAAAGCTACAACTGGCTCAACATGACCATGTGTTACATTATGAAGAAGCTGGGATCTGACCTTATCTGTAAATCACATTGGGCAGCGGGGGTGAGTGTGAACACAGAGTTCATAGAGAGCAGAGAAAGCTGCTATTTTGAGTGGGTAGGCATTTTCATTTTAGAATAATTGTGTGACATAATATTATATTTATTTGTAATTAATATTGTATTTATTGATCTGACTTTTCACCCTTTTTATCAGGCTTTCCTAAACTCAGTGTATCATTTCAGCATTTCTTTGCTTAAAATAGTATGTCTGTGCATTCTTCCACATTAATATTTTTTGTCCTATTGTTTCCTGGCCACATCCTTTTGACCACAGTCTGATATTGCTTGGTCACATGTGTCCCATTTTGCATCAGTGAAGGGCTGAGGAATGTAAAATATTACAATCCATGGTGATGATGCTTTATGAAGAAGAAAGCCAATACCTTCCTCAAAATATGTGCTATCTAAAAAGACAACACAACAGAGGAAAATGAAGAAAAAGGGTGGAAAGGGTCAGCATCCTAACTATTATTGCCGTCTATTTAAAACAGAGAGAGAGAAGAGAAGAGAGAAAGAGAATTGTGAAACATATGCTTGCATGAAGTCCCAATGAATTTGGCACATCAATTCACAAGAGCATGGCATCCAGTAGCATGCATGAGATAGAACACAAGAGATAACAGCCATGCAGCCATGTCATCTTGGCTGATGCTAAAATCAAAAGCAAGCATTTCCACGATTATTAGCCATCTTCGTGCTACAATGCAAAATAATTTAACACAAGGTGAACATTTAAGCCGTAAGATATCCTCCATAATGAATTAGAGCAAACTCATTATCAGGTGTTGACTTTTCAATGTTCTCTTGGAAAAACAAAGATTTCATCGTAGGACCTATAAAACAGCAAGCAGTGCAATCCCAGCTTTATCTCTGCAGCACAAGATTGCCATTAGTGAAGCAAAGTTGTAATAAAGTCAAGGGCTTTGGTTTTATTGGGTGTTTTAAGGCTAGCAGAGTGGAGACATTCCAGGCTTCAGCTAATGCAGTGCAAGTTTTTATTTTTAATGCTACCATTAGCCAAACTCTGCAGCATTTTCATGATGCTTACCTTCATAAATGCTTCGAAACATTAAGCCTCCTAAGGTTGCAAAGTCCAGACCCTGAGAAGGCTTCTGTATCTTTGGCACAGAACAAGAACATTTCCTCAAGTACGGTTCTTCCAATCACAACTACATCACCCTCCCTAGGCCAAAGAAGCTAGGACTGGGAAGTAGAATAGGTTTATCCTACTTTTACACAAAGAGACCACAGCCATGTCCCATAACACATAAACAAATGAGCAGATTGGTCCCCAGTATCTCCTAATGGGGATGGAAAATGTGTGTCTTTCCAGATTGTTGTTGGACTACAGTATATACAAGCCCTAGCCAATATATCCAATTGTGAGGAATGATGGAAGCTGTAGTTCAACAACATCTGTCTCCAATAAAAGGGAGCAACGTTTGAACTCAGACTTATGTATATATCATTTGTTTATTTTTCATTCCAATTAGACTTTGTTCAGAGAACCTTGAAAACCCAAGAGGATGGAAAACACTGTAATACTTCACCACTTTACCTATTACATTTTCAGTTCCAACTAAGAGGACTAAAGATTGCCACAGCTTTGAATGGATAAAATACATGGCTGCTGAAATGGTCTAAGACAAGAATTAGTAATAAGAAGCCTTTTATGAATTAATTTTACAGCATTGTTCAGAAATGGGAATATGTTTTACTTTAACTCTAGCAATGAAGAATCCAAATGGCAATTTAAAACTATAGCTATATTCTGGCAAAAATATAAAGTATGGACAATATCAGGCATCTGATGAAACCAACTTGGACTACAAAAGCTTGCGCTACCAACTTCTTTCTCTCAGTCTCCAAAGTGCTACAAGACTTTTGTATACTGATCCAGACTGACATGGCTGTGTCTTTGAATTCTACCACCAGAGTTTATAGTTACAGCTGAAACAGGTTTATATGAGATGTTTATTTTATAGACAGAATAGTTGCCCCTTAGCTGCAACATTACCTTTCACACCAGCTTGAAGTGCTAGCAGGAGACCATGCTAATCTCAATTATGCTGTGAACAAAGTTTGGAAAAGTTGCCTTTTTGGACTGCCCCTTCCAAAATACTCAGCCAGGATGACCTTATTTTTAAAAACAAAAGAGCAGACCAGAATAGTTTTGTTGTTTATTTTGTTTGTTTGTTTTTGCTAGTTTAGTATGTTTAACCAATTTAAATCAGTTAACATGCTTTTGATACAAACCCACTTTAGTTAGCAAAATGACAAAGAAAGAATCAAAAGATAAGATAGAGATGCAAAGGAAAACTGTCCATTAAGCTCATCCAGCTATAGATTCATCAAGCAACTCTCAGTCTCGGTTCACTTTTTCTTTAAAGGAGTTCTGCATAAACTGTCGCAATAAACATCACTTTGCACACCCTAACCTACATCTCCATTGCAACTTGGCCATAGTAAACATGTAAGTTTCTCTGAAATCTTTTGGAAATCCCTAAACAGCAGAGTGCAGAACTGGCTAGAAAGACCAATGAGGTGGAACAGTGAATCTTGTACAACACCCCATGGAGCACTTCTAAGCAGCCTGCAAAACAGTTGCTGCCACAGCTGCCAGGTATCTGCCATGTAGTCACATTCCTTGAAATTGTAGCAGGATTTTGACTTCAGGGGAGGACCTCATGCCAGCTATAATCTATGTGATTTCATGTTCAACTTTTACCATCAAGACTCCATTGTATTTTAGAAATTATAAGAAACCATGGTGGCTTTTGACAAACCATTAAAAAAAGGAAAAGAAAAGAAAAAGAAAAAAAGGACATCATCTCAAACTTTTGAGTTTCATGTCATTGAGCTTAGTGAGACCTCAGGGCAAAACTCCTTAGGAATGTGCTGTACGCAAACAAAAACGAGGCATTTGGGGACTGTGGCTGGGTTCCAAAAAACTGCATGCACTCCTGTAAGAATTGCAAAAGCAGACAGAGACTCTGAGCCTTTTCTTCTCCCACCACATGTTCTTATGCTGCATTTGATGCTTCCTTGGAGCTATGTTGCAGCTTCATATCTGATGTAGTGACAGAAAGAAATGCAAAGGAGAAAAAAGAAGGAAGTCAATTTAAATACCACTTAATGCCAGAGTGGGAAAATACAGAAAGAACTCGTTCAAGCCAACCTATAGGGCCTGTATAATGAGGCAGGCCTGGACATTGTAGCAAAAAGATTACATAAGATAGGGGACCAATCAGAGTCAAGAGAAGTTGCTAGAAGTTTTTCTGAAAAGTTATAAAAGAGCTGTATGAATTGTTTGGTGTGTGGAACCTGCTTTGTGAGCTATTGCCAGGTTACACGTGGCTGCACAGACAAAAATAAAGCTGTTCCTGTTGCGATCCCTACTGGTCAAGTGAACTTCACATTTGATCAGCAGCACACCCAATCATCCAGGAGTCCAAGGACCTGCTGTAAAAGACAGAGCCCCAAAAGCCCTGGTAATATGCATATATTCCAACTGACATCAAGCTGCAGTGCAACCCCAAATTTTCCCAGATCGCAAGAAGGTTAAAGAACATATGTTTATCATCAAAAGTTGTGTGCTGTTTCATCGTTGCTTTCATATTACATTTCATGGATTCATTTCTTCAAAACAATGACCACTGCAGCTATCATAATCACCAGCTTCTATTTTTATTAGAAAGACCATTCTGGGAGCTATTTAGCTCCCAGATGGAAGGTATTTTAGAAATCCATGAGCAACTGAAATCCAACAAGATTAGAACAGAAGCCCTTATATTCCTTGCCTATGACAGGTCATGCCCTCAAATAGCTGTATCTACAGAAGAAAAAGTCAAAGAAATAGAACTACAAATAAATACAGAGCCATAATCCCAATGAAGTATCATTTATGTCTGGGCTAGAAAAGATTTAGAGACTTCTCAAGTTAAACCTTGGCAGACCAGAAAGTGCAAAGGGCCCCATCGAGAAGCTTTCTGTCCTCATCCCTGATTAGAGCTTCAAAATGAACTCTCTGATTCTGAAAGGCTCTCTCATCTGGGTGGCTAACAGGTAATTCTGCCCCTGTCCTGCCTTGTCCCCGCCTGCTTATATTCTCCACTGCCTTGCCAAAGCTAGATGTCAAGCCTCAAGGAGACCTTCATCCATCAATGTCCTCACTCGCCAGGCTGTACAAGTGCTCTGAGGTTAAAGAAAATATTCTCTGCAGTTACTGGGAGTGCTTCACCATCAAAGCAAGATCAAAAATGAACTTCTCTGCTGGAAAGCAGTATGTGAGCATAATATTTTATTCTTTTCTGCAAAAAGGAAAGTGCTCACTGCTCAATTATGTTGTTTCTCACTGACAAAACCTTTCCAGAATTTAAATTCTCTCTCTCTGTCTCTTTCTCTCTCTCATACACGCACACAAAAACTCATGAACACACACAGACTGGAGAAAATGTTGAAACTTGATAAAATTCAACACAGTAATCACAAACAAAAGTAAGCCTTCTATGCTCGCAAACAAAATGATTTGGGAATTGCTATTTGTGAGAGGCAGCATGGTGTGGTGGTTTGAGGGTTGGACTATGACTCTGGAGATCAGGGTTCATATCCCCACTTGGCCATAGAAACCCACTGGGTGATCTTGAGCAAATCACACTCTCCCAGCCACAGAAGATGCAAAAGCAAACCCCCTCTCAACAAATCTTTGCAAGAAAACCTCATGATAGTGTTCCCTTAGGATCACTTATGGTGATAATTCAACCATCTTGAAGGCACACAGCAACAAGAAGGCATATCTCTGTTCTTTAAGGGGTATCTTCTTGCTGATTTTGAATCTTGCTAAAACTAATAAGACACCTATAGCCTTTGTTCAGGTGTTTAAACTTGTAGATTATGGAATGTATAGGGGAAGATGTTCTTGTTAGTAATGCTCCCTCTGCCACATGACTCTGCTCCATTCCATGGTTTTACGTGTTGAATGATAAACCTCTGTTGCAGGGAGCCTGCTGTACTTGAGAACACTGCTTATGCAATGAACTTGAAAACTCTGCTTATGCCGTGCAAAGTTATTATAACATGTCCATTTTAAGATATTATCATGGTCTGTTGTACATGTGAAATTACCTCTCCTCAGCTGAAACGAAAACATCTGTGCATGCGAAACTTCTTTGCATATGCTGCAATTTGCATAGAACTTTGTAAATATCTACTTCAACAGTCAAAAATGAAATATATTACGTTTATTATAACATCTATACTTTCTTTTCTGACAGCTGGTAATGTTGGAAGAAAACACAACTTATAAACGTGTCATTCAATCAATATTCTCCAGTTTCATGGTTCCATATGTAATTAAATGGTTAACAGCAAGATTCTCTTTCCATCTAACTCTGAGAAGTAGATCATGGACTCGTCTTGTTCCTGCACGCCCATGAGAATGGTGTGCCATTTTGTCTCTGGCCATGCCTAGGTCTAGCCATAGGACTCCAGCAACCTTTCACACTACACAATTATAGCACTATGATTCCACTAAAACTGCCATGACTCCATCCTGTGGCACCCTGGAATTTGTGGTTTGAGGAGGACTAGAGCTCTCTGGCTGAGAATCCGAAATACACATCCCTCAACTGCAAATCCCAAGATTCCATAGGATGGAACCATGGCAGTTAATGTGAAATCAAAGTGCTAGAACTGAGCAGTCTGGAAGAGCACCAGGAAATTCCAAAGCAGAAATTTGTTTGTTGTTGTTATTATGTGCCTTCAAGTCAGCTCCAACTTATGGCAACCCTATTGTAGGGCTTCCTTGGCAAGATTTATTCAGAGGAGTTTGCCATTGCTGAGAAAGTGTGACTCGCTCATGTTTATCTTTTGAGTTTCCGTGGCCGAGTGGAGAACTGAACCCTGGTTTCCCAGAGTCCTAGTCTAGCACACAAATTATTACACCACATCGCCTCTCAGAAATCTAGTTTTGGCCCCAGAGGTTGTACACCATTGCTGTCTAATTATGCTGTCCTGTCTCTCTCTGTGCCTCTGTGTGTGTGTGTGTGTGTGTGATTTCATAAATCCCACTGTAAGCCTCATTATAAAAGGAAGGGGCAACTGTGGCACTCCAGACACTTTTGGTCATCTCCCAACCAGTCTAGCCAATGATGATGGGTTATGGGATCTGAAGTCCAAAAATACAGAAAAATACAGAAAATACAGAAATACAGTAGCTCACCTCCTCAGTATATAGTACCGCAGCTTAAATCACACTTTCTTTCATACTACAATGAAACACAGGAGGTTGCTATTTTGGCACTGATAGATGTTGGCTTCACAAATTCCTCAAATGGTTCCCTGCCAAATTCAACACACAGCACCCACCTGCTATTTAAAATGGTCCCCACGGTCCCATCCCACTGCTGATGAACAAATAGACTCATCCCTTTTATCTCTGCAGTGGTGTTAATAAGCCCAAGAATCATTTGAACTGAAATAGCTATCTTTTCTGCTAAAGGATTAAATCAGAGTCCTTTGTATACAAACCTTTTTAGTTGCTGAGTTCCCATATTTGGGATTCAATGAGATGAGATGAAGACCAAAGCAAAAGAGGGAGGCATAATAGCAACAGCTTACTTAAGAGTATGCAAGCTTTTATTTCCCACAAACAGCATTCCCTGATGCTTCCGTTTAATTATTTCCCATTGTTATGTATAATTTACAGTAAAACTGACAGTCATGGGGCTAAAGATGATAGTAGTAAATTTAAACCTAAAAATAAAGTGCAGATGTTTGTAATTAACAGACAAAAAAAATGGAATTTTGTTACTATTTCTAGAAGACAATTTTACTTTCTCTCATGCCCACTATGCTTCAGATTTAGTACTAGCTAAATTCCACCCCTCTTCCTTTCTTTCACACAGGGAAAAAAATTGTTAATCATTGCGCTCCATGCTATTTTTGTGTTACCAATAAATATTAAACCAGGAAAACAACTGAAGCATAAAGGGGCTTCAGGTTTCTCTGGACATGGAGACTGGTCAACAAAGATGTCCCAGGTTGGTGAATGTATTTGACCATGTTTGCTGTCTCAAAGCTCAGCTCTAAGGCATGTGAATGAATCAAAATCAGTGAAACTGAATTAGACTGTGGAAAGTGTGAATAATAATAAGAACAGGTTGCTTACCTGTAACTGTAGTTCTTCGAGTGGTCATCTGTGCCTCATACAATAGGAGCTTTCGCGCCTGCGCGGTAGCGTTCGGAAGATTCTAGAGCTCGCTGGCTTGGCGGAGGGAGCCCCTCCCCCGGTCGTACTGCGCATGCTCCTCCCGCTGAGCCGCGGTCTCTCCTCAGTTCTGGTCCGCCGAAGAACATGGGACCTGAAAAAGAGGGGAAGGCAGGGCGGGTGTGTGTATGAGGCACAGATGACCACTCGAAGAACTACAGTTACAGGTAAGCAACCTGTTCTTCTTCTTCGTGGTCTCTGTGCCTCATACAATAGGAGACTGTATAGCTCACCTGTAGGATGGTGGGTCAGGTCCCAGACCCTAGAGGACAGAGGCCAGCACCGCACGACCAAACCGGGCATCTTGCCTGGAACGGCAGTCGAGCCTGTAATGGCGGATGAAGGTCGACGGTTGAGCCCAGGTCGCCACACGACACAGTTCCGGCAGGTCGACCCCTCGCAGGAGGGCCGCGGACGTGGCCACGGCTCTGGTGGAGTGGGCCCGAAGCAGGTCCGGCGGAGGCTTCTTGGCCAGTTGGTATGCCAAGTGGATAGCCTGCGCGACCCACTTGGAGAGTCGCTGGGATGATACCTTGTGGCCTCTTTTCCGCCTGCCGTAGCAGACGAAGAGGTGTGGAGTCTGTCGGTAGGACGCCGTCCTATCCGTGTAAAAGGCGAGGGCCCGACGGACGTCCAGGGAGTGCAGGGCCCGCTCCAGGGGCGAGGTCGGCTCGGGGTAGAAGGCCGGGAGCACGATGTCCTGGTTGAGGTGGAAGGTGGACACCACCTTCGGCAGGAACGAGACGTCAGGCCGGAGGATCACCTTGTCGCGGTGGAAGACCAGGAAGGGGTCGTCGGAGCGTAGCGCCGCCAGTTCCCCGGCTCGCCTGGCCGAGGTGATCGCCACCAGGAACGCCGTCTTCATCGCCAGGAGCCTGTCGTCCGCTGTCGTCATCGGCTCGAAGGGCGGCCTCGTGAGCTGCGATAGCACCAGCGATAGCGACCACGACGGTAGCGGGGGCGATACCGGCGGGTAGAGATGTTGCAGGCCCTTCAGGAATCGCTTGACGGTATCATCCCGGAAGAGGGCCGCCGAGGGCGATCCCGGCGGTTGGTACGCCACGATCGCGGCGAGGTAGACCTTGATCGATGTGAAGGCAAGGCCTTGCTGTCGCAGGTGGAGGAGGAAGTGGAGGACGGTCCGGAGGCCGGCCGGGGACGTCGGTTCCCGTCGCTCCTCTGCGAAGGCGACAAACCGCTGCCATTTATAGTGGTAGTTCCTCCGTGTCGATTCCTTCCTCGCCGCGGTCAAGACGGTACCGATGGCCGGGTCGTCTACGGCGATATCCTCCAGGCATGGAGGGCCAATACCGGGAGGTCCGGGTGCAGCACCTGGCCGTTGGAGTGGGAGAGCAGGTCCGGCGCTAGCGGGAACTTGAGGATCCTCCCCCGCGAGGCCTCGATCAGAGGGCCGAACCAGTGTTGCCTCGGCCAGTACGGTGCCACCAGAATCGCGTCGGCTCCGTCCGAGATGATCTTCGAGACGACGCGACCGAGGAGCGGGAACGGCGGGAAGGCGTACAGGAGCTCCTTGTCCCACGGGATCTGGAACGCATCGCCGATGGAGCGGGGATCGTGACCCGCCCTGGAGCAAAAGCGTCGGCATTTCGCGTTCTGGCTGGTCGCGAAGAGGTCGACCGTCGGCTCGCCCCACCGGTGTCGGAGCATCCGGAAGGCGTCGTCGGCCAGGGACCACTCGTGGTAGGAGGAGGTGTCCCTGCTGAGAGCATCCGCCATGGTGTTCTCCTGCCCCGCCAGGTGAACCGCCAGCGGGTGGATCCTCAGGGAGACGCACCAGTTCCAGAGGGCGAGCGCGATGGTCAGGAGAGTGGTGGAGTGGGTCCCCCCTTGCCTGTTCACATAACACATGGCAGTCGTGTTGTCGGTGAGGATCAACACGGCGCGGCCCGCCACCAAGTGCCGGAACGCCATCAGGGCTTTGTGGATGGCGAGGAGCTCCAGAGCGTTGATGTGGAGGGACGTCTCGTCGTCCATCCAGGCGCCCTTGACCCGGAGGTCCCCGGCGTGGGCCCCCCAGCCCAGCAGGGACGCATCCGTCGTTATCGTGACCGAGGGCCTGGGCTGGCGGAACGGCATTCCCGACGTCAGGTTCCGGTGGGACTGCCACCACAGGAGAGTCTGCCGGATCTCGGGGGGAATACGGTAGCGGCGGGACTGCTCGTCCCGGAGCGGGTCGAAGACCCTGACGAACCAGTGCTGCAGGGGTCGCGCTCGTAGCCTGGAGAGGTAGGTGACGGCCGTGGTCGCCGCCATGTAGCCGAGCAGCTGCTGTAGCGTCCTGGCCGACACCGTCGGGGCCTGGGCGGCCGCCCGCACCACGCGCGTGAGCGTCCGAGCCCTCTCCGTCGGTAAGTAGGCCCTTCCCGCCACGGTATCGAGGGTCGCCCCGATGAAGTCGAGGAGGCGGATGGGTTCGAGGTGGGATTTCTTGGGGTTTACCTTGAGCCCGAGCTGGGTAAGCCACGTCAGGGTAAGGTGAATGTCTTTGTAAAGTTTGTCTTTGCAGGACGCCACCAATAGCCAGTCGTCGAGATAGGGGTAGATCGAGACGCCTCTCGTCCGCAGGAAGGAGACGACGGGAGCCATGCACTTCGTGAACACGCGGGGTGCGGTGGAGAGTCCGAAGGGCAGAACCCGGTACTGGTAGCTGGTACCGTCGATCGCGAAGCGCAGGTACCGTCTGTGCTGGGGGCGGATCGAGATGTGGAAGTAGGCGTCCTTGAGGTCTATGGATGCCAGCCAGTCCCCTCGGCGTAGGAATGGGAGGATCGACGGTAGCGTGACCATCTTGAACCTCTTGGGAGGGATGTACTCGTTCACTCCCCGCAGGTCCAGGATGGGGCGTAGGGACCCGTCCGCCTTCGGTACGGCGAAGTACCTCGAGTAGAAGCCGGTGGTCCTGGCCGAAGGCGGAAGCCTCTCGATCGCTCCTTTGTCGAGCAGGGACTGGATTTCCTCCAGCAGAGCCGGGCTGGCCGGGGTGGAGTAGTAGACGCCCCGTGGTGGAATATCCCGGAACTCGATGGCGTATCCCAGGCGGACAATGGTAAGTACCCAGGAGTCCGTGGTGATCTCGCGCCATCGGTCGAGGTGTCTGGCCAGGTCCGGGTGATGGATGAGGTCTGCTGGAGGGGCGAAGGACGGCATCGGTGGTGTCCTGCGGGAGGCATCAAAAGCGTGCCCTCCCCCCGGAAGACGACGACTTCTTCGACGGCGGAGGCTGTCGTCGGAAGGGCCTCCTCTGGGCGGGCGCCGCGGGCGGTCTCGAGGCGGTCGAGCGCGGGGACCGGGACTGGTAGGCCGAGGACGAGGAGGACCTCCGCCAGGACGATCTGGACTGGGAGGACCGGCGAGCCTGGGGGGGCTGGTTCATCCCCATCTTCCTCACCGTCAGCCGGGTCTTCACGAGGTGGTCCATGGCCTCGTCCGTGGACGTGTGAAAGAGCCCCTGCCCGTCGAAGGGGAGGTCCTCTATTCTCCGGCGACTGTCCTCCTGGAGTCCGGAGGAGCGGAGCCACGCGTGGCGTCGGAGGGCCACGGCGCCGACCATCACCCTCGAGGTAGCCTCCACGGCGTGCCTCGAGGTGGCGAGCTGTTGGGTAGCCACCGCCACGGCCTCTCCGAAAATCTGCGTGGCAGACGCGCGGGACTCTTCCGGGAGGTCAGCCAGGAGGGGGCCCAGGCGGTCAAAGAGGTTTCGATGATAGGCCGCCAGGCAGGCCATGGTGTTGGCGGTCCTGGACACCAAGGACGCCGCCGAATAGAACCTCCTCCCGAAGCCGTCGAGTTTCCGGCCTTCTTGGGCGGGCGGGGTGGTGTGTGCCCGGTTGCCACCTCGCGTCTGCGACGACTCCACCACCACGGAGTTCGGGACGGGGTGGTTGAACAGGAACTCCGCTCCTTCCCTCTGAGTCCTGTAGAGGTGCTCGAGCCTATGCGGGATAGGCTGTGCGGACGCCGGCTTCGCCCAAGGCTGTTTCAACGCGTCCGCCAGGGTCGGGAGGAACGGGAGCGGCGCGGTCGATGGAGGCCGGGTCTCGAGGTATTGGAAGACCGGGTCCTGCGCCTGCGGGGCGGGCTCCGTCACCTTGAGGCCGAGCGCCGTCGCCATCCGGAGGAGGATTGCGGAAAACTGGCGCACGTCCTCCGGCGCCGATTCCGGGAGCGGGTCTCCGAAGTCCAGCGGCGGTGACTCGTGGGAGGACGGCGTGGATTCCGCGGAGTCCGAGTCCGACTCGTAGGACTCGTCGGACGGGGATGGCGAGCGCGCGGTCTTCTCCCCTTCTCTAGGCCGCTGCTGTGCCGGCTGCGTCGGCAGAGCGGCCGGCGGTACCGTCGGGGCCTGCACGGTCTCCGGGGGCGGTACCGATGGTCTCGGGTGCGACGCCGCCTGCGTCGTCGACGTGGCCGAGGTTCCCGCTCGGGCCGGGGTGGCCTGGGGGGTCGGCCTGGTCGCCGTGGCCGTTGTCCGTGGCGGCGGGGAGACCGGTCTGTGGCGGGGCGACGGCTCCCGGGGAGCGTGGGAGCTCGGGGACCCACGCCTCGGCGATCGCCCGTGGCGGGAGTAGTGGCGCTCCCGATGCGGCGAGCGGGAGCGGGGCCGCGGGGACCAGTATCTAGGGTCCGGATGGTAGCGGTCCCGGTAGGAGGGCGAGTAAGATAGTAGGAGCCCGGGGGCTCGTGCCATCCTTGCTCCAGCGCATATCTCCCCAAGTAGCCGGGGGAATGAGCGCTCTCGCCCGCGCGCACGCTCTCCAGGCGCATCTCCCGATACCGCGGGGATGGAGGCCTGGGCCAGTGGCCCGGAGATCGGGATTCGCCACGCCGGGGGGAGGAACGTCTCCGGCCCGGGGTGTCCACGTGGCGCTCCGGAGATGGACGGCGACTCGGCGGCACAGTCTCCACGACTAGCTTCGGAGGCTGGGCGGCCTCGACGGGTTGGTCGTCGTCCGATAGCTCCAGGATCTCCTGGGCCTGCGGCGTTTCCTCCTCCGGGACGTCGGAGAGGGCCGACTCTGCCGTGAACTGGGTAGGCGGCGGGGTCGGTGGCCTGGCGGTCTCCGGAGGGTGCCGCTTCTCCTTCCTCTTCCTCTTCTTTTCCCTGGCTACCTCCTCGGTAGCAGGGCGCTTCTTCTGCGCAGAAGTCAGCGGTTTCGAAGAGGAGGCCGCGGGGTCGTCTCGGGGCCGACTCGCCGAGATCTTCGGGATCCTCGGTAGCTTCATCACCGGTACCGGGGGCTTCGATACCGACGGTACCGAGGTCCCGGCGGCCGTTGGAGAGGAGGAGGAGGGTGGAGAAGTCCTTTTCCATCGGAGCGGGGACGGTCTTCTGGGCGCGGAGAGACTGCTCCCAACAAAAAGACTTCAACCTCGCCGCCCGGTTACGGAGTGTCTGGTGGGTGAACTCCCTACACGCGGGGCAAGTTTGGACGTTATGCCCCTCACCCAAGCAAAAAAGACACTTCGAGTGTCGGTCCGAAAGGGCGACCTTCCTTCCGCAGGAGGCGCAGGACTTGAACAAAGCCGACATAAACCGCGGGGCAAGGGCGAGGAGAGGGGGAGAGTCCGAAGACGCCGCGCCGAGTCGAAGACCCAGTCGAGGAAAACGCCAAAAACAGTCCAAAAGTCCAAAAAAAACCGTGCAAAACGTACCGAAAACCGAAGGGAAGTCAAGAAACAGTCCGAGGTCAATTCCGAATCCAAATCCAACAACTACGCAGCAAGAAATGCAAGCCAACGAGAAGAACCTTCTGTACGCTGAGGCGGACAAGAAAGAACTGAGGAGAGACCGCGGCTCGGCGGGAGGAGCATGCGCAGTACGACCGGGGGAGGGGCTCCCTCCGCCAAGCCAGCGAGCTCTAGAATCTTCCGAACGCTACCGCGCAGGCGCGAAAGCTCCTATTGTATGAGGCACAGAGACCACGAAGAATAATAATAATAATAATAATGATGATGATGATGATGATAATAATACCCTCACTCTCAAAACTAGAAATTCCCTTTTTCCAATATGAACTCAAAAGTCTTGAGTTGTCCATTCCCTAGAGGTGAGAAGGTCACATAGGCTAGATTATGAGTCTTGGCTCCATCCTGTGTTTTAACGTGTAGGTGAGAAAAGGGAGTTCCTCCTTGACTTGCAACCATTAATTACATTCCTTTTGTAAGGTAACAGACTCTCTGAAGAAATTAAAAAAGGAAAAAAAAACTAAGTTCTCATTGAATTGAGACAGTTTAATGTTGATTGGGACAGGTTAATATTGATAGATGCCAGACAGAGAGAATGTGCTTTGAACTAAGTGTTAAATTGTTGTCTGAATGTTTACATGAGGAAACCCACCTGTTTAGTGTATATAAGATGGGTGCAGGGAAATGTGTTTTTGTCTCACCTTGGACTTCCACAACGTGCATACCTGTTTCTGCAGCAGAAATAAACCTTGTCTTAACTCCTTGCTCATGTTGCTTTGCTAATTTGGACCCCCTGCAGGGCAATGACAGAAATTCTTGTGACAGAAAAATTCCCTTTTTTGGACTACAGCTTCAAGTGGTCATCCTGAATGATGAGAAATATGATTAAAGTAGCATTTCCACTCACTGATCTGAATATGTGCAAAACAACCAAACAAATAAAACATTTTTCTGCACTAGTGAGTATGACTACATTTGGTTGTAAACACTAAACTATGTCTTAGCATTACCTGAACAAGTTACAGTGAGCCTCAGGCTTGATGAAGTCATTCATCTTTCTCTCTCTCTCCCTGCCCCCATATAGGGTAGTATAGTCTGAAAATACTGATTTTCACTTTTGAAAAAAAGCAGCTTATAATTTCATAAAGACTAACAAACTGTTGTTAGACTGCAACTACCATCATCCCTCATCGTTGTCTCTTCTGTCTAGCGCTGATGGAGTTTTAGTATAACAGCATCTGGAGGGCCACCAGTTGCCCAAATCAGAGCATTTTGTATTAAGATATAATTCTGCATTGTGATTAAGTTGTGAAAAACAGAAAGAGAAGCTTTCACACTTCTTTTGGCAACTGTTGTTCATTCACATAGCACTATGTGGTTTTGAATGTGTTACATCTAAGCAGCACCTGTGTAGCCATCACTGTCACATCTAAGATGTTCCAAGAATATTTCATATTATAGAAATTAAGCTCTGAGCATCAGTAATTTCATTTAGAACTGCATCATCCATCAATCATATGAGTTTTATTGGAAGACTTTCAACAGCCCTCCTTAATAAACCAGACTGCAGTTCCAGATTTTAATTAAGGAAGTGAAAAACCCCTTGGAGGAAGTGTTTAAATCCATTTTCCACAGCTAAAGTAATTCATTTCCATGGGAAATCCATCTCATCTTTTGGATTTTAACTGTTCTTATCTGTGGCACCACACTTCAAATACTTGCATAGAAGCTACTGTGTGTATCACAGTCCCTGTCTAAAAGGTTTTGCCAAAATATTGCCTATTAGCAGATTGTTGTTGTCATTGTTGTTATTTGTACACAACACAAATTTAGTAATACACTGACTGTTCAAACACCTTATAAAAAAATCAGTTTTCTGACTTAAATATATATATATATATATATATATATATATATATATATATATGAATATATAAATCTAAATATATATGTATACAAGAAAAGGGCCTAATAGTGGACTGTAAGCAAAACACCAAATATGAACAAATTGCAATTGGGTGCAAAACAAATATGGATTCCCATTCAAGAAAACAAAAGCAGCTCTCAAAACACACACACATGTACACCTGAAAACTCAAAATTAGCCCAGCGAAGGTGTTTTGTTTTTGTTTTTTGTTTTGTTTTGTTGTTTTGCCAAAGAACATTTGACATTCTGTTCACCCTAAAAACCTGTATAGCGCTTTCTTTAGAATGTCAAAATTAGGATTACAACCAGAAAGCAGGAAGGATTTAGGCCTACAGAAAATGAAATTGTCAAAGTGAAAACTGGAAAGGGCACCTGTACTTTTATTGGTTATGTAGAAGAGGAAATTTCAGCAGGTGTTGCTTGTTGTCTGGTTGCACAACAAGCAACACCTGTTTAAAAGCTATTAAAGGTACATAACCCCTCTAGTTTGCAGTCTAGCAATCCTAAATTAAGCAAATATGTACAGCTAATGGAACTCCTTGGCCCTTGTTTGCCTGTTGTAATTTCTGCCTAGGGAGTGACATCCCGTTAGTGACCTATGCAGGTGTACATCAAACTTATGCCTATGTTTCTCTCTCTCTCTTTCTCTCAATCATTGCAGAGGCCAGAATCCTCTTCCTCCTTTGTGTCACAACCCAAAACTCCTGACAACCCACCTTCCTCCTGCAGATTCCTCACTCACTCCCATGATGGTGCAGAGCAGAGGATGAGTGAGAACCATCTGGTTATGTGACTGCTGCTAGACACACAATAGTGAAGGCATCCTCCAGCACCCCCTGATGGTCTTCTAATGCCATAGTTGTATGTCTGGCCATAGTCACATAATCAGACATTTCTCAGATGTCTCCCGCATTCCACTGGCTACTACAGAACCGTGAAAGGGGGACAGGAGGGTGAGTCCTGAGGGAGAGAGAGCAAACATTTCATAGTTTTGTCATGGTGGAAATTGGATACAAGTCATAATGCAGTATATATGTCCAGAATTAATGCAGTATATATGTCCAGAATTAATGCTATCTATTCTATCTACAGAAGCCAGACTATCTATAGAAGACCAAGAACCTTCACTCTAAACTGCAGTGCCGGATGGCACTCCACAACATAAGAATCTCACAAACATGAATTTGAAATGCCAGTAGGTAGGAACAAAGTCAAGTATTCCCTACATGCCATTTCTTCTTCATTCTCAAACTGGCTCCCCATGTGGGGAGAAAATTAGTGGGGGTATCCAAATATTCATTGGCTGTCTCATATTCAAGCACGAACCAGGGTTGATCCTGCTTAGCTTCCAAAATCAAACAGGATCTGTTGCCTTTAGGGCATTTAGACCTACCACCTCCCATACCTTCCAACATTTCATGGATGAAAACTGGGACTTGTGTGGCCAAACAACATCAGAGTGCGGTCAAGATGACAAAAATTATTAGCAAGGAAGAACACAGAACCTAAGAAAGGCTGCAGCAGTTTGGTCTTGTCTGAGTCCACTGGGAAGAACAAGATTCTGCTTATATCTCTCCTCTTCCTCTGCTGAGTGCAGACTATGGCCATTTCCGCACTAGCCTGTTATAGCGCAATGATTCCACTTTCAACATCCTCTGGAAACCCCAGGATTCCAGAGGATGTTGAAAGTGAAATCATTGCGCTATAACAGGCTAGTGCGGAAATGGCCATAGTCTGCACTTTGAACTCACTTTGCACTAATAGAAGTCAGCTGAGGAAAAGGAAAGTAAGAGGAAGAGAGAAAAACTGGGATATTTTCAAAGCAGTTGAAAAAGTGGGACAACAGAGAATTAATCAAGACTATCCCTTCAAAGTGGGCTGGTTGGAGAGTATGTTCTCCTGTTTTGTTTTTGTTTCTTTGTTTAAACTCAACTGTGTATTTATGACATTCCATTCCACATTTCTTCCACAGCCCTCCCATTAGGACAGAACTTTCCATGATTCTAGAATAGACTTTTAATTGCACCATTACTGTGCCTTATTTCCTAAATTTTAGAAGAGCATTACATAATGTTGTCCCAAATTTCTAACTTCCCCTTGTTTCCCACTGCTTTTTCCTTGCTACATTCTGTTTTGTTTTGTTATAGAAAATCCGTTCAGAATTTAAAAATCAGAAAAGCTGCATAGTGTTTTTGACGGCTAGCATGGGCATGCCTCTTAATTTGGGGCAGACATCTGGTGCTCAAACAGCAGAATGAGCAGAAGGGACCCCAAATATCACAGGGCTTCTTTAAAACATTTTGAACTAAGTGAAATCATATGTTTCTAAAGGGAGGAGGGGAGACCATTTAGTCTTAGATTACTTAACTTTCACCACTCCTCTTTACAGGGATTCATATACTAACATCTCTGTGCAGGAAGGAGCTGCATCCCAGAAAATTATTCTGAAAGACAGCTTACAAACCCATCAAACAAACAGTTTCCATAGCATGCTGTTAAGATAAGAAAGGCATTCTTATGAAGAAAGAGAAGGATCTTTTAGTTTGTTCTGTGTGCAATGCCTAGTTCATGCTCTAGCAGTAATAACAATAATACCACCTTTCCTTCCATTGGAGGGTTAAACTGTTCCTTCATGCTCAGTTGTTGGAAGAGTATGGACTTTATCACACAAGGCAAGTGATTAACAATTACAGCAGGATAACATCATCTTCGGCTGGGACTTATCACATGACCTCATTCCTCTTCTGTTGTTCTCCTAGTGGGAGACCATTTGGAAAGTGTTTCTTTTACAAAAGAGGTCATTAGCAGATATGGCCTCCTATAACCCTGCTGCAATTGTGATTTACCTACAGCCCTATGATACAAACAAAGTCAATAAATCTTTCCAGTATTTAGCAGAAGCCACAGAAAATACGTGTCCCTCTAAAAACTCATTGCCTAAGGCTAGCTCCTTTACATGTTCCTCTGTGACTATAATGCTGTGAGGTACTTCTTTGTGAACATTTCACTGCTTCATCATATGACAGCACTTCTTTGATGTCTCCCAAAGTAGCTCTGTAACACGACAGATTACAGGAATTCCCTGTAAACATCAAGTTGTATCTTTTAAGTCTTGTGTGTTAAACCTTTTTAATAACCTGACTGCATGTAAGGTTTTCTAATAAAGATCCCACACTTGTAAAAACCAAACATATTAGAATTCTGCTTGTTCTCTTCATTCCTCATGTTTCTTGCTTGCCCAGTATATCCACAGCCTTCAGTAACAGTGTTTATTTTTAAGGGTAGGAAAGGAGTTGCTTTTGGAGAAAACAAGCACACAAGATTATGTTACATAAAACATTTTTCTTTTGCAGTGATGAATAGATTAGGTTCTTTTTTTAAGAGGATAGACACCACACTTTAACACACTAAGACATTTAAGTAGATTTAATCATGATGCTACTGTACCATTAATTTCAGTCTAGATTCCAAGGGATGTCTGATATGTAGGAGCACAGAACACATGAATCAATTGAGTTTGTGCCTTTTAACAACTGCCCAGAATTTTAGCTGGTAAAACTCCCAGGCAGAATGAATAAGTGGTAGGAAGAGCTCTCCTCAGCACCTTTAAAGGCATAGCAGCCTTTGAAGGGGCAGGGGGGAAACCCACTAGCATGATAGGATATATTATGCATGCTAAGACTTGCCTCTCTTTTTCTGTTCTCAAGGGAAGGAGTAGGTATCTCTGAGCAAGAAAACTAACTTCTGTGTGCTTCAGACTGATTTGGAGTGGGTGCTGTAAACATTCCAGCAGTTCCACCTGGTCCCTCTCCCTCCTCCCATGGCTGACACCAAAGCTCAATGGGAGAGAACAGTCAGCACCGAAAAATACTTTCTCATTTGCTAGACCTGGAGTTTTTGTTATATGCTCCGAAAAGCTCCATAATCATAGCACAATCTGCCAATTCAGGGTCTTGGGCCATTGTCTTTATCTTCTCTGTTTGATACTAAATCTTTCTGTACTAATATCTTACATGCTCAGAGTAGAACGCCAACAATAAGAGAAGTTAGAAACTGAAAGATGTAATGGTGCTGCCCTACCATATTGTGTGATGTGGTATAACAAAGGTAAGCAATTTAGTTCACCTTGCAGCTTTCAACACCTACAGATGCTTCAGACTGCAGCCCCCACAATCTCTAATGCTGGCCATGCTTCTTGGAATGATGGGGGGTTGTAGTCCAGGACAGCTGAAGAATTTTGGATAGCCTTGGGTTAGAGAAAGGGAAGACACACTCCAGAGACCTGGGGACCAATTTTTTTGCCTCAGACCAGTCCAGTGGTAAAAAATGAAACAAAATGTGCACAGAAATCCACTTTTGGTTTCCTAAAAATCCTGGGAGGAGGTGGAGGAAAACAAGGCATAAGATCTGCTACCTTGTTTTTAAAGAGAATCCCTGATCTTGAGTTTCAGAAGTGGTACTTTTTCTTTATCAGCCACAATATTCTGCAGAAAGGGGAGTTTGGAAAGCACCAGGGATTACAAAAATGAATGGGTACTGTATGCCTTCCCAGGTGTTTCCAACCTCTGTTGGACCAGGACCATTTACATTGCTAGGATATGGATGAGTAAAAGGAATGGTTGGAGACTTCCTCTGAATGTGACCCATAGTCCAGGTCATGTTTTTTAAATATCTATATCTATCTATATCTATATATGTTGGGGGGGGAGTTCAGAAGCAGTGGAAAACCCTGCTGGGTGAGCATTATATCCCTTTCACATATCCTGTAGGCTTATAGAATTGTAGGAGCAGTATACATGCTGCAACATTTACAAGTACATTTTTAAATCTGATTTGGTCAACCATTTTCTCAATACAGCATTCCCATGTGCAAGACTGCAGGAAGAAACGTTAATATGAATAAGTTGTACACGGGGGAGAGTTTCAATAGCCTGTAGCTATTTCTTTGATCAAAGAAGATGGAAAAGGTGCCAGTACCATTATAGAAATGCCCACTATACATTGATTTTTCTATACAATCTCCTGCACAGGACAAACTAGATAGAACATACATAATGGGTGGGTAGTGTGGATGAATCGAACACAACACCTAAGCTTTAAATCCAATTGTAATACCAGCTACTGGTATTGCAACTTCCACCTTTCTATCTTCTAGCTCAGTTTTGAACACCTAGGTCAATTGCAGATTATTTTACTGCTGGACCCTAAATAGTACATCTAAAACCTTGTATTATCCCCCGTTTCCTCCAGAATGCTTAGGAGACAGAAGATTGTGATGCAGCATCTGTTCCTGAATGTAAGGGACTGGCATTTAGAGGAATCTGGTCTGAAGGAAAAATTACAATACTGATTGGATATTTCACTGACAAAGGCTTTATTGCTTATGAGGAACATTAAAAATGTATAATCTAAGTAAATAATACTATTCTTATGTGTCATCCTTATCTTATGACTTGCTATCCTTCTGCTGTGTAACCAACCTGTCTGATGTTTCCATTTGTTAATCTATAATTCCAAATTTTGACCAAAACACATACAAAGTCTTTAGGTTTAGGACTGAGGTGGCCACAAGTCCTACATTAGAAAGAACTGAAGACAGTAAGGGACCAACGTGATCAGAACCTTAACTAGGATTAAAACCAGACAGATTATCCGTATTACTGTGATATTGGTGGCATATCCTAGTAGGCATCTTTTTAGTTTGCATGGGATATAATCAAATGTTTGTGTGAATTGAGCTGAAAGTGACCTAGAAAGCAACCAACACTCTCATGAAGCTTCTTACTATGCTGGATGACCAAGAATGACAGATAAGTCACATTTCAACCTGCTTGCTATGATCTTCCGTGGAACCTTGGAATTGTACAGAACACACACTGACCTACACAAGCACTTAAAAATAATACCAACATTACAACTACCAGAAAGGCAAATCTTAAAAGTAAGTAGCTTCCCTTTATAACTATGCCCTCTGTGGCTGTAAACATTTTAGATATTCCCGGAAAAACATCTGTACAATGATGATCACTGAGTTTAATTATCTTTGAGGAACAGTTTCACTGAAAGATTACAATGTTCTTTTACGATGAGGGGGAACAGAGATCCATGTGGGAGAGCAACATGCAAATGAACTATTAACAACTTGGCAAGCAGCTTGCTAAATGAAAGGCAAATGTTAAAACTGAAGCTTATTTGAGAGTGCTTTGGATTTAATGGGAAAGAAAGAGTAATTGTGAAGGAAGATCTTAATCAGTTGGCCCCAGAGGCTTGAAAGAGTGACCAAAAATAAATAAATAAATAAATAGGTATCTGGTTGACCGACAACTGTCTGGCCCATAAAGCATCTGTTCTGATTCCAGGGGTGGCTGATGACTGTCATTAATGTGGAGAAATGAATGGACTCTGGGTTTTAGCCTGAAGTTTAAATGAATTATCAAAGTACTGAATCTAAGCCATATAGCTCCTTTATAAAGCTCAGACTAAAATTCAGCATATTTATTACATCATTGAGATGGAACCCACCAGCTGCCATTGTCTGCACAAAATGAGAATTGGAAATATTGCCATGCTTGTTACCATTAATTAAATGTTCATTTTCCATGTTTCTTTCTCTGCAAAATGAAGACTACCAAGACAAAATAACTAAAGTGTTGCTAAAATTTGCTCCAAACGCACCACTGTGCTAGCATCCATCCACTAGCATAGCAGGACTTTCTTCTCCTTCTTAGCCCTATGAAGCAGATTTTGGGGGCCCAAAGCAGGCTGCAGCAGCAAAGGTGATTCCACCCCCTCCCCCAGCAGAACAATCTTAGGAGATCTTGGTCATTCACTTCCATTTTTTAGGCTTCAGCATACTTCACAAGAAACAGTTGAAGGATTTAATTATTATTCACATAGGTCTACTTGTATACCAGACATTAGTAAAGTAGTTGTCTTGGGGAAAAACAGTATGAGATTTTCATGACTCAGGAGAAAATGTCCATCTTTATTAGTTTTGTCATTAGAAAATCTTGTAGGTGCAAGTTAATGGTGCAGTCTAATGAACAAAAATTGCACCTCAGTATAAAAACAGTGTGTCTAAACATCCAGAAAGCAGAAGTGAAAAGGCTTCAGTCAGTAGCTTAATCAACTAAAAGCTTTGGCCAATTTATGTCTGATGCTTTATCACTTCCACCATGCGTCTGCTAAAAGCAGTAAAAATAAAGTATTGATGACTCCCCCCCTTTTTTTTTACTACTAACAGCTTTTTATTAGATTTATTGGGGGGTTGGCCTTGACAATAATGCTTATATTTAGACTTGGGGGATAAGCATGTGCATTTGAATTTAACTGAGTAATGAATTGCATTGATTAAAAGGCAAGATGATTAACCAACTTTAAAAATCCCTTTAATTCATTTTAAACTCTTGCTTTTCAAAGTGAACACAGCATTCTAAAATAATTGCCCATCAAGCCCAGTATTGTCTACTATTATGACTGACAGTGGCTCTCTAGGATTGATCCATGGAAACTTCTACATGGAAGATCATGTGCTCCACTGAAGAATTATTTTAAGACTGCAGGCATCAATGGTCAGGTCCTATTTGACTGTTGAAAAAGAAAGCCTCACGTATTCCAGAATATCAAAAAATATCCCAGACAAATATCAGACAGCAAAACCTACATGCTTGCTATTGCATCACAGAAGGGCCCTCCAATCATGATTCACACAGGCTTTTAACGCATGTGTTGCCATGCTTTCATTGGTTTTGCTTCTGGGGTTGTGAAGGCACAATAGATGTGATTACTGATGTTTGTTTTGATTTTTGTCTCTGTCCTCTTTACAGATCTACAAAGCAGTCACAAATTTTCTCATCCTGGATAAGAAAGGATGTTCCTCAAAACAATGAGACATCTTGAAAAAATCATCAACACTGAGAGATTTTCACATTTTATGAAAAAAAAAATAATCTGCATGAAGACCACATTGTTTTGTGCTAAGGAACACGGGCTGCAATTCTATATTATAGTTAAAGATTCATAATGTAGATTTATGGATCTATAACTGCCATGATAATAAATGTCCCCTCAAACTGCCTTAACATCCATCCAGCACATTGAATGAAGGAGGTCTGTTCAGCTGTGATCGGTGCATAAGAAGGATGACATTTCCACTTCTTCCCCACAGCAAGGAAGACTGCAACAGTCAGTGACTATCTCTGAATATGCAGTTAATCAGAAGTCTCATTAAACATGTAAATTAGCAACAAATTGAAGTTTTGTGTTCTACAGTCTGCCCACAGTGCTGATGGACCACAAACTCATTACATTCCAAAATGGATATTCTTCCAGTCATGCTGGATTCAATAATCTGAGGCCATTTCCTCCCTACGCTGTTATAATGCTATTATTCCATTTTCCACTCCCTGTGGAATTCTGGAGTTTGTAGTTTACTGAGGCCAAAGAGTTCTCTGGCTGAGAATTCTAAATGCCCCTCCCTAAACTGCAAACCCCAGGATTCTGCAGGAGGTTGAAAGTGGAATAATAGTACTATAACAGTGTAGTGTGGAAATGGCTTGAGAGTCCTCATGGTAGTTCAACTGTTTGCATTGTTCTTATCCCAGGACAGAATGATATCAACATTACAACTGGTTTTCTTCAAGGCAGAGCATGGGATAGTAAATAGTCATCCATGCTAGAGGGGAAAATCGTATCCAAATCTGCGTTATCTTCTTTTTTTCTCTTTACTTCTTCCCAATACTCTCTCCTTTTCAGATCTTTCCTGGCTCAGCCATGGACAACTGACAGCTTAAGATAAACTTTTTGAAATCTGCTGTAGAAACGTTGATAACAGCTGTGTTTGGGTACTTGAGCAAATTGTGACTTGGGCAATTCCTCTAGGAATGGAACCCATTAATAGGAAAAAGAAATAAAATCGACTGCCAAGAGCAACGGGCAAATGGAATCCTTAAAGCTTGATGAAACTGTTGGGTATCGAACTCCTAGTGCACAGTTCAAAGAGTATCAAGCTTTCAACAAGGGCTTATAGGCAGAGAATGATACAGAATTCTCTTATTAAGTGTCAGGGACAAGAAATAGGATGCTTTACCATGGGCTCATACGCAGAATTTGTTATATACTTGTCTCAATGTAATGAGTCAGCCTCAGCATTGTGCTCCCCTGTGCCCAACAACAATGAATTAGGCAGAATCTGTAAGAGTTCTTTTTTTTACCTCTCGCTGGTTTCATTTGCTTGCTTTGCCTTGTATATCCTGAGGGTTTCTAATTGACTGTGGCAAAGTCACAAGTGGTGGTGTAGCAGTCTGGGGAATAGACAACCTTATTTGGGCAATAATTTAGCCAAGAGGAAGGAACTTTGTTTATGCTGCACTTTTACTGCACACCTTAAGTGGTGCATAACAATAGTCCTGACTAGGACACAGCATTTGACAAACAAGGAGACAGGTCACGTTGCTAGTGTTAATGAAGTGTCAGCAATTCCTGAAATCCTTTTTTTAAAAAAAATATTTAAAAAATGGAAACAAATAAAAAGAACCACATGCATGTATGTGAATGGATTGATACCAAGAAATGCTTTAACTCAAAACCCTCATTTTAATGGAAAATGCATAATTTGCATGTAGATGTTTTAATTTGTGGCTTTGACCTTGTCTTATGCCAGCAAGAATGTTATTAGTTTAGACCTGGAAGGAAAAGAAGTAGAAAGTGACTTTTCATCTTTCATGCTCATCATGTGCTTTCCCAGAGCCAGTAGTTTTTCAAACTACAGGCTTCCTTTAGACTCTTAGAGGGCAATTAAGTGGAAAATAAAATGAAGATAAATCCAATTATTTCCTGTCATAGTGGCAACAAAACAATGAGTGCATTTTGCAAGTGCAAATTTCAAAGGTTAAGACATTTGTTCTGTTAAATACCACAAACCATACAGAAGTTAAACTAGCCTTGCAGGATTTAGAGCACCTAGTAAGAACAAGGAAGGGTCATTCTTTTCCCAATGTAATAGCAAAACCTGTCCTAATAAACAAGATACTCACCTCCATCTCTAACATCTATATGAACTTTGAAGGGAAAGCATCAGAAAAATATCTGCACAGCAAGAAGAGATGCCAAATATCTATCTAATATACTTGAGGCTGACATAGGGCTGTCTGAACAATGCTTAGTGGATATTTATTTCTACGGTCAAAGTCGTGCCTCTGATATTATAGTGCAATCTTGTGCCTCACTCAAGCCATTCCACAATACTCATTTCAACACCACAATACTTCAACTACCATGTTAATTTTAAACCAACAATTTTATATAGCTTCCTGACCCCACTATGATTTTAGAGCTTAATAACCAAGCAATCTACCTCAGGAGACTCCATCAAACTCATGATTTGAGAAAAGAATCCCCTTGTTGAAATGCAGTACAGCTAAAAATCAGTCAGCTATGTCAGCATCAAAAGATAAGTCACTGAACCGGAATCTAAGCATCTTCTTATTTTCACAAATGCTTACTTCATACATCTAATGAACATTGAGGAAAAAATCTGAAGGGGTGTTAGAGGGCATTCTCCATTTAGCCACATGTTACAGATAGAGCCATTGTACTCTTAATCTCTATTGGTGTTTCCAGAGACAGACAGCATGTCTCTTTATCAAGGAAAAATCATTTTAACCTTCTCACTTTTATGGAATTTCTGTGGTTACAAAAAAAAAAATGGAACAAGGAGTGGAAATGCACAAAGTGGCTTCGAAATGAAAAACAGTATTGCTTTGAGGTGCCATAAAATTCCATGAGCGAGGCAAGGGAATAGCATAACAAAAGCACCACCTGAAAGCACTCTAGGTTGCCCAGACCAAGGGTTGGCATGTTTCGTGCATCCACAGGTCTCTGTTTGCCCCCTCAAATCCTGCCACAGACCACAACCCCTTGCCGCCACCACATGCCACAAATTCAGAAGACCACACAACCAATAATGAGGAGGAAACCACTTCTGGTAGTTCAGAACTGCATTGTTGTTGTTGTTGTTGTTAAAACAAAGCACATGGAGAATGCACATTCTGTTTTAAGAGTGGGTTCATGAATCCCAGAAGCTTCCAAAACTGAAGTTCTGATCCAAAAGATCTGCATTACCACCACATCTTGAAACTTGATAAAATGTGAGAGTGGTGCAACAATAACAAAATGGACAGGTGGATGGCTGCTGATAGACACTGCATGTGGGCCATTGGCCAGCTGTCTCCCATCTCTGCACTGAATAGTAACACTGGAGTGAAGCCATGAGTTTTCTGTTATTTTTGTATTACAGTTTGAAACAGAGAGTAAACTTTTGTTTAGCTTCCATTTGCTACTCTAATCCTTTGATGACACATACTGCTTGAAAAGTCTTATTTCTCAGCCACCATAGCCATCCTGCAGAACAGGATGTATCAAGTAACTAAGGCCCAGCGGACTATTTTGTGTAGCACAGGGCCAATGGAAACTCCCCTTCTGTATTCTGTATCCCCAGCAGTGTTCTGTGCTTGGAGAGTGTATCTTTATATGTATATATGATTTTTGCCAGGGGACAGTGACCTTTGTTAGGACAGAAGGGTGTGCGTTAGCCGTACACACTCCCCATGTGCCATGGATCTGATTCTGCTACTCTTTGCCCATAGCAGCTATTAACACAGTTTAAAGGCACGCATAAACTGCTTGCATGCAGTTGATGTCAGGTATATTCTGTGTCTTGTTCTAAACCAGTGACCCTCAAAAGATGAAACCTCCCCTCTAGTGTAGAAGCCACCATGATAGAGACTCCACCACACCTACTTTCAAAGGCTTTTTTTTTTTTTTTGCATCAGTAAAGAATAGGGATACCAATCCTTTTTTAAACTCTGCCTATAAGCCCTTTTTTCACTCTTGCATACATAAGTTTTCCTCTCTCTTGGTTGACACTATGAGAGTTTTTGTGGATTTTTCTACAAGTACTCGTACTTAGAGATTTTTGTAAAAAAAAAGTCATTTGCACATTAAGAAAACATTTGTTTTTGTGCAAAACAAAACACCAACATTTTTGCACAGAAAGCAGTTTATTTTGAACAAAATATATCGTTTTTGCACAGAAATGTTGGGTTTTGCATATTTTTTCAACAAAAAAAATCCCAAGTATGAAAAATCTTGCCGGAGATGGACATTTTCTCAAGAGACACCTTTTACAGATAAGAACACTTGTGAACATTCTTTACATCCCTAATAAAAAAAAAGCTGAGAAGGTTAGATTTGTTTAATTTTTGTTATATGTTGTATGTTGATATGTAGATATATGTTTCTGTATGTTAGAAAGTTTTGTATGTTTTATATGTGTTTTTATACTTATAAATAATTTTTCAATAAATATTAATTTTTAAAAAAGAGTAAAGCTTTAAAAACTGCTTACTTAAGCAATAATTTAGATTTTATCCTAATTGTTTATGAAATATTCATTTTGCTTCCTTGTCCATCTAGTTCTGGATACTGTTGTTGTGTGCCTTCAAGTCGTTTCCAACTTAAGGTCACACTAAAGCAAACCTATCAGGGGGCTTTCTGGGGGCTAAGAGTGTGTAACATGCTCAAGGTTACCCAATGGCCGAGCAGGGTCTCCAGGGCTGTAGTCCAATGCTCAGACCACTGCACTATGCTGGCTGTATAGTTCTGATTACATTTCTACACTAGTGTATATACCTGGTATTGCCCAGGATTTTATTTTCTCATAGGTAATGCTTGTTAGAAATACCTTAGGAATCGCCTCACCTTACCTTAGGAATTAGATGCAGTTGAAATACATAGATTTGGGATCTTGTGTCTCTAATTCCCCAAACTGCCTTGTCCAGTATCTGTAACTTTTCCCCATATTCCCCAGTCCAATCTGTATTCAGAGGTGCTAACATACAGAGGTTCGGTTTCTGAGGGAATACACTGCCCTCCTCCTTCTGCTAGGCCTCATCTCCATAGCAACCAGCCAGGCCCAAGAGCTCTCTGGCTGAGAATTCTAAAGGCCCCTCCCTAAACTGCAACCCCAAGATTCCACAGAATCTTCTTAGGCAGCCAATCATATGAGGTCTTCTCGCCTAACACAGACAAACAGACAAACTTTGACTTTTATATATTAGATTACCTTAGTACATAATAGTATATAACTACCTATCTGTTGTCTGTGTCTGTAAGACTTACTTATATTTTTTTTCCTGACACTGATGCACTGTTTAGTTGTCAGCTTGGGCCTAATCTATTAGGAAATTAATCAGTTGTTGTCCATAAAGCTAACCCTGGCCAGTTCATCTTGTCTCATCCTTTAATAACTTCAGAGCACGAGCATCAATTTGAATCTGAATACGAAAGAGAAGTACTGCCTAGGTGTGTTGGAAGATGAAAAGGCCTGACTGCTGTTTCTGAACTTGAACCAAAGAGTAGTTACACAGAAGCATGTTACTGATTGATGGAACAAGAGCTGACAGGACTTCCTCTGCAAAGAGAATGCAGACAGGGAATAGGAAGAAATGAGGTGAAAATCCAGCAATGCCGTTAGATCCTGACTTACTTATTCCATGTGAAAAACCCAGACTATCGAATATTAAACAACGTGAAGATAGCATATGCTGTTTCTTTTCATTTTTACTCTCATGTGCCTCTGATATTCATGCGCTTGCCTTCATAAACAGTTCCATTTTAAAATATAGAAATGGACTATGGTTGATTGCATGAGGACTTTGACAGAATCTGTCAAAGGGGTATTTAAGTGTGGGTAGTATGGTGTGAGTAGGAGACAGGAACGATTCTCTGAAGGAAAGAGGATACATCTGAAGCCTGCAGAAATCATTGTTTATTACAGAATTTCAGAAAATAATGACACCCTCCCCAAACCTCCAGGCTATCTAGTATACCTGCGAGAGCTGTAGTTATTCATGCTGGTCACGCTCCACAGCTGTGACAGTTGCATTTTTATTTCCAGTAAGAGATCACACAATAGAAAACTTCTTCACAAAGCTAAATAAACAAAGGACACTGGCTGGAATCACCATCTTGATACCTGCTGTGATTACCCTGAAGTTCTTTCCCCACGTTCCTCCAACTTCATTTATTCTCATTGACTTTCCTTTCATCTATGCTGGATCAAAACCTCTTGTAAAGTGCCCTGTGTATTTCTGTTACTTTAAATAATTAACAATGGTATTCTCTTGGGCTCTGTAGCACATGGTGTTCTGAAATAAATTACAGGAAGTGGCACCCATTTTGGCAACTTTCTCTAATTAGATGGAGCTTTTTCAAAAGGTTTTCACACATATAGTATATCAACACATACAGACAGCTAATATGATCTCAAAAATGATTACTTCATTGTCCCCAGGGAAGCTCATGAAATACTTTTTTGGCAGAGGAATATGAACTTACCTACCATCTTTGCTGTTAATTGATTAGTGAGACACAACAGACAGTCCAATCATTCCAGCTAGCTATGAATAATGATATCATGACTACCACTGACCAGTCAATAGAATATATGATCTTTTGAAGGAAGTCTTCAGTTAGGTTAAAAGAAAAAAAAGCTCCCATGTAAGGCCAGATTCCCATATTATAATTCTGAAGATTTTTGCTAAGCCTTTTCTTTAGGAAAAAAAATTAAAAGTTTCAGACTCATAAGACATACAGTCTAAAATACCAATATTTATGTGAAGCACACCTCATGAAGAAACAGGCACATTTGTGAGTATGGCACTTGGTTCTGCTTTCAAATGTCTTGGCAAAGAACAAGATGGAGCCACCAAAACAACAGGATTAGGGAAGCCAGCATGGATTCTCTAACCCACTTCAAGCATCTATAATCCACACTGCACGCCATCTCACACATACATGAAAAGATCTGGTATGGGTTGAGGTTTTCCTTCCCGGGGCCTTGGTAGACTGTAGCCACATGCTGCAGCACCCCCATGTCTCTGCCTCTCTGTCCTGGGAAAAAAAAAATCAGCACGGAAATGGTTGTCCTCCGAAAGTAGATGTGGGAAACTGCCAGAGGTTATAGGACTAGTATGGTGTTGTGATTCTTTGGAATAGGAGTTTGGGAGAAAAAGGTTTGAATCACTATTTAATTATGGAAACTTGTTGGGTGCCCTTGGACAAAGCATACCCTTTCTGCCTAAGAAGAAGGCAATGACAAATTTCTTCTGAATGAATCTTGCTCAGAAAACCCTATGATAGGATCACTATAAGTTGGAATCAACTTGAGGACTTATGACAACCGCTGGCCTTTGGAGGAACTGGGGAGGCTTCACCCATTTTCTTCTCCCCACCTAACACTGCACTCTTGGAATTTATTTTTAAAGAAAAAACACTGAACCTCACTCCACTTTCTAGGGAGTTGGGGGACACTTCTTCTATGTTTTGGGGGGATGATAAAATGTTCTTAGGGCTGTGTGCAGCTCATCAAGTTTTTATTCCTGTTCTAAAACCCCTTTGGAGATTCCACTGGCCACTTTCAGGCTATTTTCAGTTTCCATTGGCCTCTTTTAAGAAACAGGAAGAGAGAGGTTATTTTCATGCCAAACAAGCAAAGTCTCTGTGGGAATGGGCAGGACTGAGATCAACAGTGGCCCATGACTCACAGTTTGCCTGCTTGTGGTTTAGGGCTCTGAAGAAAGGGTGCTACTGCAGACAAAATATATTCCCCTGATGAGCTAGAAGCCTCCATTGTTCCTAAACTAACTACACTGGATGCCTCTGCATAATGTGCTCCATTATGGCTGGTATCCATTGAAAAATACTTTTACCTTTTGAAACTACAGAGGCATTCAGGCTGACATATTGGTAGCAACCATTTTTTGTACCCCGAGAGGAAAAAGCAGAAGAGCAAAAAGAAGCTACAAACAAGAACTGTTCATTATTTCCTATTTTTCTAATTAGTTTAATGGCGTCCGTAATGCAAGTCATGGAGTACTGACAACTGCATAGGTACCACAGGTGAGAAAGGGACTTCATTATGAAAGCTAATGTGTGTCATGGATTTGTGTGCTGTGGATATTAAGATATAAAAAGATAGAATTTAATCTCCTGAACCAATCAAAAGCATGTTAAGAAAGTGTTATGCCCTAACTTTCTGAACTTATTACACACAATGAGCTTTGGGCTAAATGTGCTAAATTTTTATCTTTTGATACATCAAATCCTCCAATTCCATTACGAAACTCCATAGTCCCCCACTGTTCCAGGTGTGTTATTCTGGCCTCTTCTCAGCAGGTTTGGAATTGCAGGTTAGCAAGTAGCGTATTTACTTTGTTTTCATTTTCCACCTCCCCAGCATGTTTCTTTCTTTCTTCTTCTTTTTTTGTATGGGGGAAGATAGTTTCCTCTTTTCATTAACACAAACAATAAGGACTGGAATTGTACCTGTCAAGGCTACTCGAACTGTTCATTAACTAGTAGACTCAAGGTTCTCCAGAGCATTTCATGAATCTACATAAAGTCTTTGTGCTGTTCATTTTTCATCTGGAATGCTGATGCAACTGGAAAATTTGCAAGCCAAGACACAGCTAAGCTTTATCCTCTTGGCTAGGCTTTTGAGAAGGCTCAGGGGTATTTCTGTCAATTGAAGGGAAAGATAATAATTTGTGTTCTATAAATTGTTTCCTAATCTCCTTGATTTACTCAATGGAGAAGAAGATGAAACTGATCTCTTTGTCCAATCTAATTGTAGGGACAATCCATATCACAGGAATATTAAACAGATCTGGTATAAGTTTACAAAAGAAAACAAAACAAAGATTATGAGTGTTGCTTTTCAAACCAAGGAAGTTAAGAAATAACACACATACTGATTTATGTTACAACTGAAATATTTGCTGTTGGACATGTCCAAGATTATAATGTCTCAGGATATACTCCATAAGGTTGGTACTGTTTAAAAAGCTTGGAAAAGTTACTTTTTGGAGTGCAGTCACTAGCATCTGGATCCTGTTATCCAAAAAAAATAAAACTGCTCCTTATGTTGGTTCTATTGACAATCTTCAATAGAGAGTTAATTGACTGTGGCTTCAGATTTGAGTTCTGAAATAAAGAGCCAAAGGCAAATATTTCAGGACCTAACTGAGTTTCAGTGGAAACAAGAATGTGCTGAATTACAGGACTTGAGAAAAGATCAGTAATAAATGGACAAGACCCATAAGATAGTTGTGCTGAGCAGACAAAGTCTAACTCATTGGAAGCAAACTGTTCAAGTCAGAGTTTAAGATTAAACAAAGATCAAATCAAGCTAAACATAAACATTTGATCTAAATCCAATTTTTAATCCCAAGTAGAATGTACCCACTGAATTAATGGAATATATGTAATTGCTGATTTGCCAAGTGTCCATTGATTCAGTGGATCTATTTCTTTCAAACTAGCAATTGAACTATGACCACTAGCTGCACAAACACTGAGAAATACCATAGCAAGTGCTCTGCTCACTTCCTTTTAGCCCAGGTTCCCTACATTCTACTTCAAGTACTACAGCTGAGGCTAAAACTTCTCCCCATTTCACCACCACCACTATGACACACATACATATCATGGGCAGAAACACATAGAAATGTAGAAAACACATTGTAGCTCCAGCATACTATAGACTTGAACAATGACACACAATGGAACTCAGGGGCTCAAGGAAACTGAGTCCATAATGGACAGCACAGAAGAGCAATGAGAAGCTGGTTTCTTGGTGTCCCACTTGTTGGAAATTAAAATACTAATGCGCAGCAACCAGTTGGGAGACAGTAGGCAGACAAATAGTCATGGTATTTTCTCCTCTCATCTTTCCAGATTGTTACACTTGAGATTTAAGTTTTCAGCAGTCATTTCCTCTTCCTCGCACAAGAGAGAGGCAGGCAGTATATGGAGTCTCCATAATAAGCACCTGAGCAGATTTGCATGCACTGTTGCCAACTTACAGGCTTGTGTAACCAAGTCTAGATTCCTTTGTTCTCTCCTGGACTATCTATCCTTCATGAATTTTCTGAGGAAGAAAGTAATCTTTCCTTTTTATTTTACTCCAAGCATCCATAGATGCCAGGCCTGTTTCTTAGGCTTTAGTTCATAGCACTAGCATGCTGCAATCTGATGACATAAATACCAAATGTTCTTATAACACTGAGATGGTCATCATGCTCCATTGGTGCAGACTGCTAGTCACAGAACAACAAATCAGTCAATCAGAGCTGGTACACTGACCACAAAAATAATACTTAGGCATTCCAAAATGTAAACAATGCCAGCATTAGATTAATATTAATCCTTCCATAGCATGTCAAATACTTCAACTATTTTAAAGGTTATCCCTTATATAAGACCAATTCTTAAATAACATCATAGCTAAGCCTAATTTTCATGTTCCCACTTTGCCCTACACTCAAGCTGTCATGTTTTCAGTTGTTGTTTACACATACTTACAGCTTTCCAGATAATGCCATCAAGTGGCAATCGGCATGCATTGCAACTTTTCGCTCATACTAATGAAGATGGTCTAACCCCTCTATGAAATAACGTGCATGCTGGACTGTCCTCTTTTAGGGCATTTATTTTCTTTCCTACTGGTTGTGGAAATCCATTCTTTGCATCTCACTAAGCTACAACTTTTGTAAAGGGTGCTCACCAAAGAGAGCAATTCAAGACATTTTCTTGATCTGTTCATGTTCTTCATGCAGCTAATTTCGATGTAAGAAGAGCAGTCAATTTTGCATGTCAATAGCAGTGGTGGTGGTGGTGGTGATGATCCTCAAAAATACACACACCTATAATCTGAAGGGCTTTTATTTCTGGATGTGTAGACCAGTTTTCAAATGATAAGGGTGGGAAGAAAGCTGGAGTTTACTCCTTTAAAAAAAAATAGTGGTACATTTTATAATCTAGTACAATGAATGACAATTTACCTTGTAACTAAAAGAACTTGATTGTTCCTATAGTCTTCAGAAAAGGTGAGAACAAATGACAGCTCATTTGGCTTACACAGGCATAGCCAGGCAAAGATATGAACTCATTCACTTACAAAGAGCTTTTGATCTTCCCTAAAATGTTACAAAGCTAAATTTGGTTCTTCATACCAGAGTTGGCAGGGGGCATTTAGTAAGAAATGAAAGTTTGACATTTCAACAGGAGACCTGAGTCACCAGTTGTTATTCAGAAAACAGAGCCAAACTAGGTCATATCATACCTCAAGTGATTAAAAAAATGACCTTTCTCTCTATTCAACACTAATTTTTTTCATAATTAGATACTTTTTTTATTTTTCAAAATCCTGTGCTGTCTCTTGTCAGAATTTCTATACACTAAAAAGACTTCAAGCTGTTCTAAAATTTCACACTAACAGCACCACCTTACCAAAAAATACTGCTTACTCAAACTTGAGTTTCCTTAAATTTAACTGGCTTCACTCCAGGGTAAGTGGATACAGGACTGCAGTTTCAGAGCCTATGAAAATGGGAAATTCATCTCAATAACCACAGAGACTTTGGTCATCTATTACACAGGGCTTGGAAAAGTTACTTTTTAGGCTGCAATCCAGACTCTCAAACCAGCATTAGCCATTAGATTGTGATAGCTGTAGCCCAAAAATGTAACTTTTTGAAGCTCATGCTTTAATATTAAGTTCATATTGAAAAGATCCCACTGGCCTAAATCCAATTGGTACTCTCAACTAGAGTAGAACTTTTGAATGAATAGAACTTGCATAAGTGTTCTTGATGATGCAGTGAACTTGCTCCAGCTGGGATTAATGACTGGATTTAGGCATATGCCCTGCTTGTGGATTTCTATCTTAAATTAGCTGTTGCTTTAGCAAATTTTGTATACTGACCAGAAATTTGGTACTTAAAGGCAATATTTTCCTAACAGACTTTATAGTAAATTTAAAAAATATATACTATTGTTTTAAATAAAATAATAATACACTGTAGAAACTGTGGACCAATCAGAATCCTTTTTTCTTATGAGAATGCTTTATGTGTATACCACGGCATGTCTGCATGACAGCAGCATATTTGAGACACTTGGCCACTTTGATCAGGCCATGATATATACACATCTCATCGGTAACTTGCTGGCAAAAGAAAAGCATGCTTCAGCGTTATCACTTTTAGCTAGAACCATCCCTATCTTTAGACAGTGATGAGCTATTGAGCTGTTAGTGTTACCTGACACCAAGTCAAACTCAACTTATGGCTAACCTATGAAAGAGAAACCTCCAGCTCACTCTGTCATCAACAACCCTGCTCAGGTCTTGCAGACTCAGGGACGTGGATTTCTCGATTGAGTCTATCCATTTGTAATGAGGTCTTCCTCTTTTCCTACTGCCTTTTACCCTACTGAGCATTATTGTCTTTTCCAGTGAGTCATGTCTTCTCATGATGTGTCCAAAGTATGATAGTCTCAGCTTAGTCATCTCAACCTCAAGGGAAAGTTTAGGCTTAATTATGCTTTAGGACAGTGATTCTTAACCTGAGGTCCATGGAATCCTCACATCAGCAGTGGCAGCAACAGGGATGAAGCAGCAGGTACTGCTCCCCCATTTGCAAACAAGGGAGCCATTTGGGTGTGCACACAGGACGGGCACCATATCCCTTTCATTAAGGATGCAGCAGCAATGGGTATGGGTGCCAAGGAACACAGCAGCTGGCAGTCTCCATTCTGTCATCATAGTTTCTAGGGAGAAGTTGGACTTCATTTGTGTGAAGATCTATTTATTGATCATTTTAGCAGTCCATAGTACCTATAGAACTCTTCTCCAGCACCACATTTCAAAGGAGTTGATTTTCTTCCTACCATCTTTTGTCACTTTCCAGCTTTCACAATCATACCTAGAAATTGGAAATATGATAGCATAATGAATTCTAACTTTAGTATTCAATGATACATATCTTTATACTTCATAAACTTGTCTAGTTCTTCACAGCTGCCTTCCCAAGTCCTAGTCTTCTTCAGATTTCTTCACTGCAGCCTCAATTCTGGTTAGTGACTGAGCCAAGATTTGTCTTCATTGTCTGCTTTGAAGTTATATCAGACTTCTATGAGAATTATATTTGTTTTCATAATGTTCAACTGTAAACTTGCCCTTACACTTTCTTCCCTGACTTTTTCTCCAACTCTTTCTTATTTTTCTGCTTGTATTATGGTGCCATATGCATATCTTAAATTTTCTCAACTGATTATCCCCTCTCTTTCCCTCCCTCCCTTCCTTCCTCTTGTCCTGCATACAGGTTATGCATCAGGACAATCAGCTGTTATGGCACACCCATTTCTTTAAGAGTAATCTATAGCTTTTCATGATCTACACAGTCAAATGTTTCATTATAATCTATAAAGCATAAGTTGAGATTCTCCTGAAATTCTTTTGTGTGCTTCTTTATCCAATGTATGTTTGCAATTTGATCCCTAGTGCCTCCTCCTTTTCTGAACCGAGCTTGGACATCTGGCATTTCTCTCTCCATATACAGTAAAAGTATTTGTTGTAGAATTTGAATATCACTTTGGTTGCACAGGAAGTTACAAGTGGTTACTGAAATCCCCGGTATCCTCTTTGTTGAAGACTGGAATGAATATTATTTCTAGTCTGTGAACCATTCTTTTGTTTTCCATATTTGTTGACAAATTTTAGTTAGAACTAGATCAGATTCTGTCTCTGTAGACTGAAGCAGCTGTATTGATATGCCATCTGTTCCTAGTGATTTATTTTTCCAAAATGTGCTGAGTGCAGCTTTCACTTCCCTTTCTACAATTAGAGGTTCGTCTTCATATGGTTCTTCCTTGAATTAATCTGTCAACCTTTCATCTCTTTTGTATAGTTCTTCTGTATATTGTTTCCAGTGTCTTTGTATTTCTACTTTGGCATGTAATGTGTTTCCCCTTCCCAATTTTGGTTAAAATTGCCTTTGGTTTCTTGGGTCTTGTGGAGGAAGTGTCTTGTTCTTCCTTTTTATTGTCATCTTCTGTTTCTCTGCATTGATTATTATAATGGTTCTCTTTGTCCCTGTAAACAAGTTACTGAACAGTTGAATTCAGGGTTCTGACCCTATTTCTGTCACCTTTTACTTCAGCTTCTTATCTGTCCATAACTATTGGAAGCATTTCATCTGTCATCCACTGTAGCTTCTCTTTCTTTTTGGCTGCAGATAGTGTCTTTTTGCATTCCTCCCTGACAATGTCCCTGGCTTCAGTCTCAAGTTCTTCCGGCTCCCAGTCAGTTGGGCCTAATAGTACAAATTTATGTTTAACATTCCCTTTAAATTCTATGGTGCTGTTCTTCAGGTTGTATTTTGGCATGATGGTTAGTTTAGTGTTCTTCTTTAGCTTTACTCTAATTTTCAATATTAGCAGTTCATTTGCTTATATATTCCAAAATCTCCTCCTGGTCTTGCTTTTGCAGAGAATGGAGCTTCTCTGACCTCTGCTTCCAATTATGTAGTCTATTTAATTTCTGTACTGGCCATCAAGTGATGTTCGTGTACACAGTCACCTCTTTGGTTGTTTGAAGAATATCTTTGCAATGAACAAACTGCTGGCATCACAAAATTCAGTCACTCCTCTGCTTTTTTCTTCATTGCTTCATTGATGCTAGTTCAAATTTTCTTACAATCTTTGATTCTGCTCTGTTTGCTCCTTTTGCATTCCAGTTAACAAGTAGACTTATTTTCATATGTGATCAATTTTCTCCTGGATTCCAGGACAGAATCTTTCAATTTCTTCTTTGCTATTTTCTGCTAGTACTATGGTGTCATCTGCATATCTTAAGCTGTTGATGTTCCTTCCTCCAGTTTTCATGCCTTCTTCCTCTGAGTCTAATTCTGCAGGGTGTTAAAATGCAGATTTGGCAGACCCATTTCCCAGTTGGAAATTGCTTTGTTTCTCTGTGTTCTGTCCTAACAGTAACCTCTGGTTCTGAGACAAAATTTGAAGGTATCATGAAAAGACAGCAGGTTACTTGCTCTTTAAAGTATCTTTTTTTTCCAGAGATTTTGTTATTTTTTTCCTGTTCCAGGAAAGAAAAGAATGCTTGTGGGATTTTCCTCCTCATATGCCAAAATATCTTGGTTCACTTTGAGTCATTATGTAGTCAATGCCAGATTTATGGACAAACTGAGTAATTCACACAGTTGAGAGCTTAATATTTTGAAGTGTATTTCAACATTAATAAAAAAGAAAATCTGTTAGAATATTATGTTATTTTCTGTAATACTACAAGACCTCTTAAATCTGATATTGCTCAGAATATCAGCATATCTTAATTTGACACTTTTATGCACCTTGACTTGGGGAAGTGCTGGGTGCCAATTAATATTCTCTCTCACCTTCAACCTACAAAATATTTTAGATCAGCCTTGCTTTCAATCTTTTTCACACACACACACATTTTTTGCTTGCAAGATGCAAATATAATGATGCCATATAGCACATTTTACCCAACTCTGAGGAAGGAGAATACAGACTGCCTCCCACCTTCTCTGTAATACCTAATGAAGTCCCTCTACTATTTTGTTGTTCTTTTTAAGAAGAAAGTCTGTGAGGTCAAGTAGATAAATGTTTGCTTAAGCAGGTAGTCTGAGCTGAATGCAATCTGAATTTCACCTGGCATATGGCATTCCATCAACCCTTCTAGAATTTTAACGAAGAAATTAGCTGCACATTTGAAGCTAAACTGCTACTCAAGGTGATATCAATAACCATCACTGCAGCAATTTATTTTTCTCCCTATTCTGAGAATGTAGCTAAAAAAATAACTTGCAATGCTACAAATAGTTTTCATTATGCCCTTCAAATTTTTGAAGAAAGGCAAGTGACATGGTTTCCAAAGGCAATATTCATAATAAGTTCCTCTAAAGGTCCAAATTAATGTTGAACCCTTCCAAAATCAGTATTCATCAACCACAGCATAACTGAGGGCTTTTTTTTTTCTGAACTTTACATGGATAGCCTCTTCTATAGCTGAGGTATCAAAATATATCAGTCACTCCAACACCATGCAGGTCCAACCAATTTTTTGGTTAAGACAAATATTTTAAAATTTTGAGTATGGCAAGAATGTTTTAAAATGCCTTTGATCCCCTGAAAATACATAGACATATTTTTCCCTGGCATTAATAGTGCACAAAGAATGGTTCCATATGTTTGAATACACCAAGAGAAAGCATTCATGGCATCAACAACAAATTTGGACCAACTATGTTGAAGATGTTCTTGAATGTTTAGTGCCAAGTGTACATTTTAGCACATATTACAAAGAGATGACCATCCTCATCCTTCTTCCTTCCCTCCTCCTTTATTTATATCTCACCTTTTCCCCAAAACTGGGGTTCAAGGAAGCTTACACATTAAAAAACATTAGAATCATATAATCATATTGCTGGAAGGGACCACAAGGGCCAACAGATGACATTTGGGCACACCATCAAACTATTCCTGACAAACAGTCATCCAATCATTGGCCCTTTCCACATGGGGTTAAAAAAATGGTGTAGAGCAACCTCCGCAGAGGTCGTCTAAACCATTACGCGAATTGGGGTGGATTACTCTCGAGTAATTCCACACCGCAATCTGCAGTCGGGTGCCCGCAAGTGGCGGCGCTGCGTGCTTTTGAAAAACCACATTTTATGTGGTTTTTCAAAGGCACGGTGCGTCCAGCCCCGTGCAGCCCTGTCGCAGCACCCGTATGGATTTACGGACAGTGAAAGGGCGTCCCTGCAGATCGGGCAGGGGGCGGGATTTCCAGCTGGCGAGCTTCTCCGATTGGTGGAGAGGCTCCACCGGTCAAAATCCACCATTTTGGGCGCTGCCGGGCGCTGCGGGACGCTGCTGCGTGTAGATCAGCGAAATGCGCTGCTCCGCGTGGCGACAGAACAAGGTAAGCCCACATTTTAGTGTGGCTTTCCCCGTTTCCCCACCCGCGTGTGGAAAGGGCCATTGTTTAAGGACTTCCAAAGAAAGAATCATAGAATCATAGAAATGTAGAGTTGGAAGAGACCACACGGGCCATCCAGTCCAACTCCCTGTCATGCAGGAACACCCTCAAAGCACTCCCGACAGATGGCCATCAAGCCTCTGCTTAAAAACCTCCAAGGTAGGAGACTCCACTACTCTCCGAGGCAGCAGATTCCACTGCCGGACAGCCCTGACTGTCAGGAAGTTCTTCCTGAGGTTCAGGTGGAATCTCCTTTCCTGCAGCTTGAATCCATTGCTCCTTGTCCTGGTTTCTGGAGCAGCAGAAAACAAGCCCCCTCCTTCCTCTACGTGGCATCCCTTCAAATATTTAAACATGGCTATCATGTCCCCTCTTAACCTCCTTTTCTGCAGACTAAACATACCCAGCTCTCTCAGTCTATCCTCATAGGGCATGTTTTCCAGGCCTCTCACCATTTTGGTCACCCTCCTCTGGACTTGCTCCAGCTTGTCAATATCCTTCTTGAATTGGGGTGCCCAGAACTGGACACAGTATTCAAGATGGGGTCTAACCAAAGCAGAGTAGAGTGGTACCAGTACCTCCCTCGATCTAGACACCATACTCCTGTTGATGCAGCCGAGAATTGCATTGGCTTTCTTGGCTGCCGCATCACACTGCTGACTCATGTTCAGCTTGTGGTCTATGAAGACTCCTAGATCCCTTTCACACGTACTGCTATCCAGCCACGTGTCCCCCATCCTATATTTCTGTATTCCATTATTTCTGCCTAAGTGTAGGACCTTACATTTCTCTCTGTTGAATTTCATTTTGTTCGCCCTGGCCCAGCTCTCCAATCTATCCAGGTCATTTTGAATTTTGATCCTGTCTTCTGCGTATTAGCAACCCCTCCCAATTTGGTGTCATCTGCAAATTTGATGAGCATGCCCTCTATTCCTTCATCTAAGTCATTGATAAAAATATTGAACAGCACTGGGCCCAGGACAGAACCTTGTGGCACCCCACTAGTCACTTCTCTCCAGGATGAAAAGCAGCCATCCATGATCACCCTTTGGGTTCGGTCGGTCAACCAATTACATATCCAATTAACAGTAGCCCTGTCTAGCCCACATTTTACTAGCTTCGATGCAAGAATGTCATGGGGAACTTTGTCAAAGGCCTTACTGAAATCGAGATATGCTACATCCACAGCATTCCCTTCATCTATCAAGCTAGTAACTCTATCATAAAAAGAGATCAGATTAGTCTGGCATGACTTATTTTTGAGAAATCCATGTTGACTTCTCGTGATTATTGCGTTGTTTTCTAAATGATTAGAAACTGAACGCTTAATGATCTGCTCCAGGATCTTTCCGGGTACCGATGTCAGGCTGACTGGGCGATAATTATTTGGGTCCTCTTTTTTTCCCTTCTTGAAGATGGGGATAACATTTGCTCTCTTCCAATCTGCTGGAACTTCTCCTGTCCTCCAAGATTTCTCAAAATTATAGCAAGCGGTTCCGAAATGACCTCTGCCAGCTCTTTTAATATCCTAGGATGCAATTCATCTGGCCCTGGAGACTTGAATTCATCCAATGCGGCCAGGTATTCCTGTACCACCTCTCTACTTATTAAGTGCCTCATTTCCTCTGCTTCCTCCCCTGCTCCCCTACCGCCAGGTTGAGTGCTTGTATCCTTCTGGGAAAATACGGAGGCAAAGAAGGTGTTAAGTAGCTCTGCCTTTTCTCTCCCCCCTGTGAGTAATTCGCCATCTTCTCTGCGTAGCGACCCTACTGTCTCCTTCTTTTTCCTTTTGCTGCGGACATATTTAAAAAAACCCTTTTTATTGTTTTTAATGTCTCTGGCCAGCCTAAGTTCGTTCTGTGCTTTAGCCTTTCTGACCTCCTCCCTACATCTCCTGGCTACTTGCTTAAATTCTTCTTTGGTGGTTTCCCCCTTCTTCCATTTCCTATACGTGTTTCTCTTAACTCTTAGCTCAGCTGAGAGTTCTTTAGTCAACCATTCTGGTTTCTTCAGATGCCTTCCATTTTTCCTCCTTATTGGCACAGTTTTAGACTGTGCCGTCAGTATCTCCTTTTTAAGGAACTCCCATGCCTCCTGAACTCCTTTCCCTTTCACTATTCCTGACCACGGAATTCCAGCCAGCAGCTCCCTAAGTTTACAGAAGTCCGCTTTTTTAAAATCTAAGACGAGTGTCTGGCTACCCTTATCTTCTCCTTCCCACTGAATGCTAAATTCCAACAGGGCATGGTCACTCCCCCCTAAAGATCCAACCACTTCTACCTCATTCACAAGGTCATCCCTGTTGGTCAAGACCAGATCTAGAATATTTGATCCCCTTGTGGCCTCTTCCACCTTCTGGACCATGAAGTTGTCTGCAAGACAAGCAAGAAACTTGCTGGACCTTGCTGTCTTGGCAGAGTTTGACTGCCAGCATATATCCGGGTAATTGAAATCTCCTATTATTACTGTATCTCTCCTCTTTGAATGTTCAGTCATTTGGTTGAGGAAGGCGTCATCCAAGTCCTCAGCCTGGGTTGGAGGTCTGTAGTAAACCCCCACCAGAATATCCCTGTTGTTTCTCGCTGCCTTAATTCTTACCCAAATGCTCTCTACCTGGCTTTCTGGGTTTAAGCCCAGGATCTCTTCACAGGTGAAAACATCCTTGACATACAAGGCTACTCCTCCTCCTTTCTTGTTTGGTCTATTTTTACAAAATAGGCTATACCCCTCTATTCCTATATTCCAATCATGAGACTCATCCCACCAGGTCTCAGTGATGCCTATCAAATCGTATTTATTTTCTTGTACTAGGAGTACAAGCCCATCCTGCTTGTTTCCCATACTCCTTGCATTAGTGTAGAGACACTTAAGTCCCCAGGCCCTTCCTGCAAGTCCTGTACTATTGTTTCTACTCCTCCCGCCATTGGCCGCTTGTACTACTTGTCCAGTATCATTTGGGCCTTTTCCCCCTGTGTTCTCTGAGTCCTTGCCCTGAATAATATTGTCTCCCTCCCCAGTGGATCTTAGTTTAAAGACCTCTTAATCTTCCTTGCAAGACTGTTTGCAAAAACATTCCTGCCCAGTTTTGTGAGGTGCAGCCCATCCCTCGCCAGAAGCCCATGTTCATGGAAATTCAGGCCATGTTCCAAAAACCCAAACCGTTGTTGGCGGCACCATGTGCGGAGCCAGTTGTTGACCTCTACTATTGCCCTTTCCCTACATGCGCCGTATCCTTGAACAGGGAGGAGAGACGAAATGACCACCTGCACACCAAGGTCCTTAAGCTTGGTCCCCATACGCTCGTAGTCCTTTGCAATGTGAAGAAATCTACTATCATCCACTGTGGAACAGCTCTTACTGTCAAGAAGTTCTTCCTAATGTTTAGGTGGCATCTCCTGTCTTGTATTTTGAATTCATTGGTTCATGTTCTAGTCTCTAGAGCAGCTGAAAACAAATCTGCTCCATCTTCAACATGGTCTTCCTTCAAATATTTAAAAATCATATCACTTCCCAGTCTTTACTTCTCCAAGCAAAACATTCTCAGTTCCTCAATCCATTCTTCATAGGACATAGTTTTCAGAGCCCTTACCATCTTTGTCACCCTCCCCTGACGATGTTCCAGCTTGTCAACATCCTTTTTGAATTATGGTGGCTGGAACGGGACACAATATTCCAGATGTCTGACCAAAGCTGTATAGAGTGGTACTGATCTGGATACTATAATCCTGTAGATGCAGACCAGCTCTGCATTGGCATTTTTGACAGCCACATTGCACTGTTGATTCATATTAAACTTGTGATCTATTAGGACCTCTAGATCCTTTATACATGTGTTGTTGTGAAGCCAAGTGTCATTCACCCATCCAAGTCATTAATATGTTAAACAACAATGGGGGCAGGACCAAGTTCTGTGAGACTCCACTAGTCACTTCTCTCCTTGATGAAAAGGAACCATCAATGAATTTTCTGGGTTCAGCCTTCAACCAGTTACAAATCCGCCAAATAAGAGCACAGTCTAGCCTACATTCAACCAACATGTCTGTAAGAGTATCATGGAGATCCTTGTCAAAAGCTTTAATGAAATCAAGATATATTGCATCTATGGCATTCTTCTGATCAACCAAGCTTCTAATTCTATCGAGAGAGAGAGAGAGAGAGAGAGGGATGATTAGTCTGGCAATATTTTGTTTTTAGAGTCCCATGCTGACTTTTAGTAATCACAGCATTCTTTTCTAAATTTTATAGATTATTTAAAAATAACCTCTAGAATCTTTACCAGTACTGCCATCAGGCTGACTGGGCAATAATTGTTTGGGTATACTTTTTCCACCTTTTTGAAGATGAGGACAACATTTGCCCTCCTGCTGCTTGCTGGGACCTCCCCTGTTCTCCAAAAATTCTCAAAGATTATTGCCAGTGGTTCTAAGATTTACTTCTACCAGTTCTTTTAATATCCTTGGATTTAGTTGATCTGGCCCTGGACACTTGGATTCATTTAGGTATTCCCTTACAACCAAATTACCTACACTAGTCTGCAGCCCCCCTACTGCATCATTTACTCTGTTTTCACCAGGTTTAGCACTTTTTTTCTTTTGAGAGAAGCCCAAGGCAAAGAAGGTATTGAGCAGTTCTGCCTTAACCCTCTCCCTTATTAGCTTTTCACCATCTTCTCACACAGCAGCCCTACTATTTTTATTATTATTATTATTATTATTATTATTATTATTATTATTATTATTATTATTGCTCTGAACATAGCCCAAAATCCCTTTTAATTATTTTTAACCTCTCGAGCAAGCCTGAGTTCATTCTGAGCTTTAGTCTTTCTGACTTTTTGCCTACACGTACTGGATACACATTTGTACTCTTCTTTAGTGAGTTGTTCCTGCTTCCATTTTTTCCAATTGTATGTGAGGCAAGTGAAGAATTTGTTGGATCTAACATTCTTTGCAGAATTTACTTCCAACAAATATTAGGGAGGTTGACATCTTCATTACTACTGTCTCTTTTCTTGTTGAACATTCTGTCATCTGTTCTAGGAAGGCATCATTCAAATCTTCAGTGTGGCTTGAAAATCTATAATAGACACCCCACAATGATTTCACTGTTGTCTGCCTCTCCTTTAATTTTCACCCAAATGCTCTCAACCAGGTTTTCATCCTTTACTTCATTGATCTCCTCACAGATGTACACATCTCTGACACATAATGCTACTCCTCCTCCTTTCTTGTTTGGCATACTCTTTTGGAACAGAATATTTGTTGTTGTGTCCCTTTAGTTCTGAATTATGGAGACCTTATGGTGAACCTATCACGTGGTTTTCTTGGCAAGATTTGTTCAGATGGGGTTTGCCTTTGCCTTCCTCTAAGGCAGAATGTGACTTACACAGGGTCATCCAGTAGATTTCCACTGCTGAACGAGGACTCAAGCCCTGGTGCACATCTCAAACCATTACATCATGCTGGCTCCTGGAACAGGGAATACCCCTCTATTACTATATTCTGTTACCCTGATTTCTGGGGTCCTTTGAGGGACGCCTAATTGTGCTCCACGTGATGGGGAATGGAAACTAGTCAGAGCATGAGCAATAGCAATGTGAGAGGCAGGGTAACCTAGCGGGGTCTTTTTACACAATTTTTATAGAGCCAGGCCAAGCCAAAAACCAAACCAAAATATCTAATAAAGGATTTTATTGAATGAAAGTATCATGCACCAATGAAATTACTCACACACTCACTCAAGACCTATTATGAAACAAAAGAGAGGAAACTGGATAGGGAAAATATTAAAGGGATTGTAGCTGGGGTAATACAGCACCTTTTCCTGAAGTTCTTGGTCCAGGAAAAACAGCGAAGAAGTGGAGCTCAGCACAGAGAGGGCTGAGGGGATTACTCAAAGGATGGAGAAATGGTCTGATGGGATGACCAGGAGTGATCCAAAGAAACGCTCAAAAACTGGGACTATTTGTCGGGGGGAAAGTACCTGGAGGGCTAATCCTTTCCCATGGAGAACAATGGGTGTTGCAATGGAAAAGAAGCTCCACGATGGCAACTCCTTTTGCATGATGAGATCACAAAGTGTTGCCAAAGTTTCAGGATCTTGAGTTGCATTGGGTTGTGGTGTGAATTTATGTAGATGGTCCTTGCCTGATAGGATTTTATTGCTATTGGTGCTCAATGTGGAGAAGACACTCCTCAAGTTGGCTCCTCAGTGGCTGAGGACCTTTTGTTTACTGTGGGCTTGAGGTCTCCTGGGGCTACGTGATGGGGATTTTACTGCTATCAGTGCTCAACTTGGGGAAAAGACACTAATCTCCTCAAGTTGGCTCCTCAGTGGCTGAGGACCTCTTGTTTACTGTGGGCTTTCACAGCTTGAGGTCTCCTGGGGCTACGTGACAGGGATTTTACTGGCCTGACCTGGTTTTCAATCGTTCGACCGTTGCTGCCTATGTGCTCATCCAGGTGACCTCTCAGGCACATTGAATCATATTTTAATATCAAAATTGTAGGTCCCAGGACAGGGTTTACCAGTGAAGTAACAATTCCAATCATGTGATTCATCCTACCAGGTTTTAATGATTCAGTTCTATCTGCCCTCCTGTGCTAAGAATTCAAGTTCATCTTATTTCCCATGTACTGTGCATTAGTGTAGAGACATCTGAAACCATAGGTCTTTCTATCTTATTGTATTCTTCCTCTCATTGTTAGCTACTTGAACTATTTATCCAATTCATCCTGAATTACTGAAACTTTTGTCCACAGTACTTGGTGTTCCCCTGTCCCCAGTAATACTATCTCTCTTCTCCTGATAACTCAGTTTAAATTCCTCCTGATCAGATTTTTGAGTCTCTTAGCAAATATGGACTTGCCAACAGACATGAGATGTCTCTTGTCAGACGTCTTGCCTCATGAAAGCATAGACCATTGCCCGCAAAGGCGAAACTTTCCCAACGAGACCATCTGCAAAGCCAGTTGTTTACTTCCAATATTCTCCCCTCTTTTCCTGGGCCTTGTCCTTCAACAGAAAGGAGTGATGAAATTACAGCTTGTATCCCAAGATCCTTAAGCTTCCTGAACAGAATTTTATAGTCGTTTGACATATGTCAGAGGCTATATGCTGCAGCATCATTAGTTCCTGTGTAGATGAAAGGAAAGGGGGAATGATCAGCAGGCTTAACCAGTCCAATCAGGCTCTCCACTACATCTTGAATCCTCACCCCAGGGAGACAATACACTTCTCAAGGTATCTACAGTTTTGACACACGGGCCTCAAGCTAGAAGACTTTTTCTCCAGCAGGGCAGCCATCTTGCACTTGCTGCATGCATAGCCTCTCACAAGTTACTGCAGCAACTCCCTTACCATCCACAATCAGTTGTCCTACATATGTAGTGGCATGGCAATCTGGGCTTCTCCCTCAAATGTCCCTGTAAAAATATATGTTTGCTTTATCCTGATCAGTGAGCAGCTGTTTGCCCAGTTTATTCTAAATCTTCCACTACACCCACACTCAAAATGCCTGTTTGCTTTTTTCACCTGTTTGCCTATAAGCCGTCAAATGGCCTTGCCTGTCTAGACTACTAGGACTGGCCCTTGCCCTCATGCCACCCCTGAACTTCCTTGGGTAATGACAGGAGTCCCATTTATATAGCTTTATCGACAAGCCAGGAGGGCTGGTAGAAACTTCTTGAAGCTTCTAGCTTGGGTCTTGATCCTGGAAAAACGGCATCTCAAGCAGCAGAAAACAGCTTGAGCCCTTACAGAAGTCTGAGTTATACAACCCCATGTACCAGCTAGGGAAACCTGCTGGAAGCTTCTAGTTTGGGTACCAATCCTGGAAAGACATCCTCTCAAGCAATTGCAGCAGAAGCTACAGCAAAATTAAAAACTTACAAAAACAACAGTAAAATTGAATTAAACTAAGAACCACATTATAAACATACACTCTAAAAGATTCTTTAAAAAAAATAAGCAATACAGTACTTACAGCCCTTTCTCAATTCTAAAAGTCTATCTAAAAAATTTTTAAAAACGTTGGCCTGCTGGAGGAAGGACAGCAAGGTTGGGGGCATTCTAGCCTCTCTGGGGAGGGAGCCACTGAGAACTCTGGTCAGATGTTCCCACAAGCCGTACCTGTGAAGGTGTTAGGACCAAGAAAATGGCCTCTTATATATATCTTAGGGTCCAGTCCATCTTATATTAAGAGACATGGTCTGTCAGATAGCCTGGGCCTAAGCTGTATAGGGTGTCATAGGTCACAACCAGCCCTTTTAATACCCTATTGCATGTGAGACCACTTAAGTGCATAATATACAACAAAATCATAATCATTGGCCCTTTCCACAGGCGGAGTAAGTCACCATTGGTTGTTCTTTTCTCCATACAAAGTTAGTTGTTCCAATCCTAACTTCTCAATCATTTCCACCGTGTATCTTCTCCTTATGTACAGAATAATCTAGTGTGGTAGCTACTTTTACTGAAGACAGAAAATTAATATTCAGGGCGAACTACCAGCTGTGCCTTTAATTCTAAAGTATATGACTGCTTTGGTCTTGTGTCAATATAAATGCAGTGAGAAAAGCAGAACAAGAGCACAAGAAGTGTAACATGAGTTTGTTAAACTAGAAATTACACCAGAATGGGATTATATTTGCAGTTATATCAAATTTACATGGACCCAGCTGTTGTCTCTATCGAAATAACTTGGATAAAGTGGTATCAAAGCATGATGTGAACTTTCAGCTACCTTTCAAAAGATTCTCCATTACTAGAGTAAACTATATTGCATTAAATAATGCAAGGTGCTTTACGACTTGATTAAACTATTTAAGAATCCCATGATTCTCCACCTCAGTCTTATGTAATGGCATATTACCTTTTTGGTCTTTGCATTTGTTCAAGGACTAACAGCAAAGGCCTCAGAATGGGAATACTAATTTTTCTCCTCAGGCAATAGAGCTCAGTAATGCATAGGATCAAGCTACCTAAATTATCTATTCTCTTCCAACCATAAAATCTGTTAAGATGATTTTCATATCCCTCTTTATGTCAGAAACAAGCTGAAATAATCTGGATAGATTTTTCTACTAATGTTAAAGTGGTCTTCTGAATATGTCACACCAGGAATAGATAGACCCCATGTCACATTCTCTCCAGTCTCCTCCACACATATGCTAGCACTTAAACGTTTGACCAATCTGAAAAATTAGCCCATGATCCCATAGCAGTCGTTCACCCCTGATATATAGCACGAGCGTATCTATCTATCATTTCTCCAAACAACTACCATAGTGAAGTAGTGAACCAAAGCTTTTAAACAAATGGTTTCCTCATTTTAAGAAGATTAGCTGGAACCAAAATTTATTTATTTTTTTATGAATGGAAGGGATAGCAATCCAGTTGATGTTCCCACTAGGACAAGGAGGCAAAGTGATTTACAATGATACCGTGTTCCATCTGCTCCCATGCTGCTCCAAAGGTCTTCCTAAGCCCTTCAGAACCAATTTCCATGGTATACAATGAACCAAAGATAATTGGTTCCTAGTTAGTTTCACAATTAAAAAATTGCCTCTCTGCTTCCCACTCTACTTCCCTCCTGTTGGAGAGTTCTTTGGGTGGGTTTTCCTTCACATAAACTCTTGAGTCCAGTCTACTGTCACTGCAGATCCTTCATCCATCAGGCAGCTACTGGCAGTGATTAATCCAGTACAATATCATTCCCCACAGTCTACTTCGAACAATTCCTTTTCCCATGACCCAAAGCTTCTATTTCGCCTGTATAACTTTCTATCTACTGATTCACTGTGTAATATGTTGACCATGTGAGGACCCCACCACAGGTGCCAATCATGCCTATCACCACTCAGACCACTTATACTGCCACCTGAAGGCTCATATAGCCATATAGTCAGAAGGCTCATATAGCCATTTAATGATGGGCAAAATGTATTTTAAAAAGTAGACCATGAGAACAAGTCTGGAGCCAATGGAAATAGAAAAAACAATCAACAAGGAATAGTACTGACATATGACAAATTTCTTCTTTTCCTTTTGATTCCAGACCTGCCTTACATTGTGAGGCTAAGGATTAAAACAAAAAGTTGCTTGCACCATTTGGACGTCAGGGATCAAGCTGTTGATAAGTTGATGTGGAAATGGAAAGATAAAGAAGGAGTCATCAGTAATATAAATGTTTACGAAAGAATCACAATGAATAAACGTCTACCAAAAAAATGTCTACCTCAATATCACGACAAGGCAATTTGAAGTTCATTAGCAGATGGTGTACCAATTAACAGGGAGAAACCAGAAAGAAGCGATGAAAGCAAGTTTCTCAGTTCTGTCACAAAAATGCTCAAAGCAATTATTCCCTTTTGTACTGTAGAAAAGATGAAGGCCCAAACAGTCCAAGGGTAACTCAGCCGAAGTATAACATTTGTTCTGAATTCTGTTTTGTTTTGAATACTTATTTTTGAATACTCAGCATACACTTTCAAGGGGAAAACAGTTTTTCCAATGTGAAGGAAGGAAGAAGTAAGTTAGTTTTAACATTTAATGCAGACCTTTGCTGGATTGGACCAAAGACATTTTCAGTTTAGCAGAAACCAATATTCTGTTACCCTAGAAGCTAATAGGAAGTTCATCAGCTTCACATAAGTACACCATACCCTCCCACTGTTCTTCAACAGTTGGTATGCAGAGAGAATGCATCTATGAGGCAAAAGACAATGAATATACATTTTTCTGTATGCAAAAATATTGCTACCCCAATTTTCCATTCAAAAAGTCACATAGTGGTTATTAAAACACTTCATAACATTAAAACTACTACAGTAATTACACTAGCAGGATTAACAGTGAGCATCAGTTCATTAAATAGCAACAGATGGCAGTCCGCACTGGAGTAATCATCCACCTCTAAAAGCCTAGCTAGACAGAGCAATCTTGGCCAGACAACTAAGGGCCATAAAAAAGGAATTAATCATACTTCCTAGGGTGGGTGTTCTATAGCACTGGCCCTGTTGCCAAGAAGGTCCTATTTTACATAGGCATCCTTTGTATTTCAGATGGAGAGGGACTGTGGAGTTAAACTTCCAAGTTAAGATCTTAGCAAAGTAGAAGACTCATACAAAAGAAAGCAATCTTGTAAACATACTCAGTTCAGGTCATTTAGAATTTTGAAGGTCAACACCAGCATTTTAAAGTAAGCCCAGAAAACATTTGGTAAAATCTATCTGTTAAAGAATGAACTTATTTGTGTTCCAAGAGACCTAGGCCAGTCAACTAGTTGGCAGCCATATGCCTCAACAAAAATCACGAAAGGTATCCATGCAGACTGAAGGCAATAACGTGCATATATGTTAGTTCCATGAAGCCATGAAAATCTCCTTAATAAAATAATACTTATAAAGATACCTTAAGCCTTCATCTGTTAACTCATGCTCTGGTGACCTTGATAAGTCATTAATGGTGCTGTAAATGACTACTGCTAAGATTTCAGTACAAAGTAGAAACAAAATAATTGGTGGCCAATGGCTTCCATGTCAGTGGGCTGGCTAATCTGCTGTAGATTATAATCTAAACTCTAACCAAGCTATCTGAGGTGCTGGATCTATTTGGAAGGCAGGGATCCATACTTCAGAGAGCTCCTTTAAAGTTCAGACTAAAACCCTAACATTAAAACCGCCAGCTACCACCAAATAGAATTTGAGACAAAAGTCAGTCTTTATCAAAAAAGAAAAAGAAACTATCAGACAATCCTTTAACAGACAATTCAGCTACAGTGTATTTGTTTCTCCTATAGTAGACATACATACTTTCCATGAAAGTCTCCCCACACTCACACACCATGCTTACAGCAAAGATACAATAAACATTGAAGTAAGCAGGAAGACAAAGGAATACCGCTGGATTATCAAGAATAGCAAACAATATAGCAAAATGCTTTGGCTTCTCTCTATAAGCTCAGGGCGCCTAACATTCAGCAATGCTCATTCTTCCCAAAGCACCCTCCAGCCTTTCCCCAGCGTGTACTGAGCACATTTTTAAAATGAAGAATGGGGGTGTGCACCAGCAGTTCAATAATATCTAATTGTGCTATTGCTGTAAAAGCTCAGCGGCAGCCTCAGTGACCTTTGTGAGTTTACAACAAAACAAACAAACAAAAAGAGGGCATGTATCCGTGAAGTGACACAGGCAGTTACACTGTTCAGAAGACAGGTAGCTCTTTGGGAGGCTTTGTTATCATGGAAGGATTTCATTTTGAGGCTAATGAGAACAGCCTTTTGTACTAAGCCTTCTGAAAAGACCACATAAGTGTCTTGCCAGGATTAGCTCTTGGCTAAGTGAATCTTCAAAAGCTCTGGACTTTAGCTTGACCAAATGTTCATCATCTGTATGAGTCAAGACACTAACAATACACTGGAAAGGAGCACAGGTATGTTGGTAATTGACCATATGCTTGTGGAATGGACCTTACCTGCTGATTAGCATCTCTTTCTATGGCAAAGATGGTGGCTGGGTGATATGAAAATGAGAGCTACCAAAATAATTTCACAGATTGCTTAGCTGGTCTGTGGTATGTTGCGGGGGGGGGGGAGAACCAGGGAATAACTACTCCAAAACAGGAACACTCTAAAATGATTATACTATATAATGTTCAAGGAAAGGTACTGGGCACAAAATTTTTTGAAAAGAAACCATAAACAATGTGAAATTAAAGCTAATATAATTTTTAAAAAATTGATTTCAAATGGATTAAAAAGTGATTCCAAATATAACAAAGACAACATATAATGATATGGGATAGACAATTGCTTGTAACCATATACGAACAAAATTTGTGATTCAGTCCAATGTCGTTTGAGTCAAGAGTACACTACATATTGCAATTAATCCCTAATTGTTGTGTTAAAGATGTGACTGAAGAAGCCTATGAAATAGTTTGAAACATTCCAGGCTAACCATCTCTATCTACATGGTTAAACGTTTCCATTTCTACTTGATGAATTTCTAAATAAGTTCATTCATTATGGTTACTCTGAAACATTATCTTCACATTGCTTCATGTTTCATCATTTGAACAATTCAGAGCTGAGTGCCTACTACAGTGACTACTTATGGACTGCGTGATTAAAATAATATTGGACTCTATCACAAATTTTGCTACAGGTACTGAAAAAAAAATCAGAAAACTTATATTCAACGCATTACCAATACTGATAGCCAGAAAACTGAAAATGAGTGCACTTAAAATGACATCTTTTGATAAATAATAGCAGAGATTCAGAATGTATAATATTTAAGAGTTCTTCCTTGTTGCCGTTGTATATATAACAAGTATGTAGGAGGGGGAATCTGTAAAAACATAACATTAACCCCCCCCCCAGAAAAAAGGATTGAAATAATGTGTGTACAACAAACTCAGAAAATAAACTTGTCATCTTGGAGGGAGCTGAAACATGAAGATATATATATATATATTTGCTATGATAGCAAATTCCCTGATAAAGACACAGCACAGAAAGCTAAAGGTGTCTTGTGTAAGGAGTCATTGAGAATAGTTCCTCCAATAAATATAGATGAACTTCTGCATTAGAAGTTCATAGCATATGATATTGTTTGTTTGATATACCATAGAATGTAGAATGATATAGACAAGACTGTAGTTTCTACTATCTGTCTTCATAGTGCTACTATATAGATATCTACTAAAAAGGAAACCCCATTGAGTTGAGTGGGATTAATTCCAACATGGGGTACAGAATTGAAGCCTTAGAGTGATAAAACCATGCAGAAGCATGCCTAGATAAGCCCTGCATCCTGAGGCCAATATATTAATACATCTATCTACTTCGTGCAGGCTATAATGTAACAGAATGAGAAAGCTGAAGGTCTCACGATGGTGTTATGACAGTGTGGCTATTAATCTTAATTAAGCAAATCCAGGTGAGCTGTGCCACATGACACATGGAAAAGTGAAAAAGTCTTCAGCTTGCAGTGAAGAGATGGGAAAGTCAACCTTGTTTCATCAAGGTTTCAGCTTATTTTATTGCACAAGCCTTTTATATTCTTTCTCGGCAATGAACAACAAAATAACAATGGAGACATTTTGAAATTAAACATTTGTACCCTTTTTTCCATGACAGTTGGTATTGCTATATTGCGTGGATTCAGACTTAGTCCATTTCCACATGATGACATTCCCGTGCATCATCCCGTTGCTGTCCTGACAGCGCCCCTACCAGGAAGAGAGCACACCAAGAAGTCTTCGCTCCACACCTCACCGGCTCCCTGCAGAAGGGAGCGTGGTGGCCCCGCCTCTTCCTTCCACAGTGAACCTGAGAAGTTTCCATTGTTGCCCTGGGGAAGGAAGAATCACCAGCACACTTCTGGCCCTTCCACATAGCTGGGAAGTGTGAGAGCTGTGCAATGGCAGGTGCAAAACAAGTTTTTTCCCATTTTGCGAATACCACGTGCACGTATCACTTGGGAACAAGATGGTGGCAGACCAGCAATAACATCATGCGGAAGCATAACCAGCCTACCACTGCCATTATGGCCCCACAAAGGCACAGCCCCATCATGCAGAAATGGCCCTAGTCATTAATACATAAACTGGAATCAACATTACAAGTTAGCTATAGCTTAAATGAGCTAAATGCCTGTATATCATATATACCACATGGTGAACACAGCATAACACACCCACTGAAGTCAAGCATGACTTCTCTTAGTTATAACTAAGTGTAGATCCAATGCACAACACAAATGCTTCCTGTTTAAGAACAAGGGTTCTCAAGCCCAAATCCTGTTGGTGACATATGTTATGCTTGTTGGGGATGTGAGCGTATGGAGTCACAAAGGGTATCGCTTGGAAGGATATAGCTTGGGAGAAGCTATGCTTGCTAATGCTTTAGTTGGCTTGGGCTGAAAATCTGAAATGGGATTTTGCTAGTAGCCACTAACTTTGGATGTTATAACTTGTCACCTAAACACAGATAGAAAACTTGTTGCTGAACTTGGAAAAATATGCCTGAAAACACAGAGTGTGACTCTGGAAACATACAAGATAATCTGTCTTTGTGGTTTTGATACATGAAGAAAGGCCAACAGATAGAACAGAAAGCTGGATTGGGGGGGGGGAGGAATCAGACAGGCATATTAATTTGTATATTATTTTTTAATGTTTTTTTCAGAATGTGTACAAACAAGTATCATAAGGGTTTGTCCAAATAGTTAATGTGGAATTTGCCGTAAATGTAGAATTTTGAAAATTGCTGAGATTATCTTGGGGTGGTCTTGAGAAAAGGAGGGCATAAAACTGCAGGCTATAATGGCATTTCAGTGTCAATTTGCCCCTCTCCTAGCATAGATTTCACTCTGTGCAGGAGGATCACATGCACATTATAAAGCTTTGGCCATGCCTAATCCTTCTCTGTGTCCTGTGCTCCATTAGAATCATGCCAGGATTCAGATCTTGAGGAATCATAGGGCCCAAATTTTGCTCTGGCACAAAACTGGGTATATTTGTTTTACTCCATTTCACTTTCAATTTCAATTTCCCCTTAAAGCACTGGATCAGGAGCAAGAGACATCTCTTTGCAGACAGGCCCTTAGGAAAGCAAAGTATCAAAGCTTAGAAGCTTTGGATAAAAGCTTCCAGAATTCCCCAGTCAGCATTACCAGTGGGGAATTCTGGGAGTTGTCATTCCAAAAAGCAATTTTCTGTGCTTTGATCAAGATACCCATTTTAACAACTGTGATCCCACACATGCCAGCATTCAGAGACCATCATACTATACAGTAACGCCAGTGGGATTGTTTAACTCAGAATCATGGGATTCAAATCTGTGAGCCATACAACATTTAAACTAATGTAATGTAAGTGGAATCACTCAGAATATATCAAGGAAATGCCCTGCTTTAGCAGAAATGGCAGTGGTCTTGTTTGAAATGGAGAAACCCATTAATTCTGAAATGATAACACATCCCTGCTCTTCTGCATGTTAATTTACATATGTTTCATTAGAAATTGTCACACAGAAATGCATTACTAGTTTTAAGAGCGTGCATAATGCATGAAGAGTGACTGGAAATGACTTCTTCCCACAACTCGTGCCCATCCCCATGACCCAGATAAATGGGCATATGGCAGCCAAAACACAATGGTTTTCCACATGCAATTTTCTGCTGATTTATGATTTACCTAACACATAATTGTAATCTGTCCATCGTTTTCAAAGTAAGCTCTGACCAGATTCTGACATTTGAGGGGGAATGTTAAGACACAGGAATTACAGAGTCATACAACAGGAAGGTACTCTCAGCAATATCTTGTCCAACCCCCTGCCAGTGCATGAATTTACAGCCAAAGCATCACTGAAAAGTAGCCATACAATCTCTACTTTAAAACCTCCAGTGAAAGAGATTCCACTGTCCTTCACATCAAACAGCTCTTACCATCAAGAAAGTTCTTCCTAATGCTTAGTCACTTGTACCTTAACCTTATCCTCATAATATATGTCCAAGTGTTAATACAGAGGTATCTCATGATCATGTTCCTGTGTGTCAGGATTAACTTTAGCATGTGAATTAGTTACAGACATTTTTCACATTATCTTTCTGTGTACACAGGGGCAAGCAACTGATGCTGAAGAAAACATAATTAATCCACCTTCCTCTTTAAGTCCAAGAAGTTGTCTGGATTATCTCATTGCCAATATCTTCTGTTGGCAAAAAGGCAAAACCTTGACCTTTAGCAAGTTGAGTGCCCTTTCACAGATGATGGAGTTGTTCCACATCTACAGCATGCTCTTCCTGCTTGCAGTTGTCATGAAACCATTATAGAATCATAGAAATGTAGAGTTGGAAGAGACCACATGGGCCATCCAGTCCAACCCCCTGCCATGCAGGAACACCCTCAAAGCACTCCCGACAGATGGCCATCAAGCCTCTGCTTAAAAACCTCCAAGAAAGAAGACTCCACTACACTCCAAGGAAGCATATTCCACTGCTGGACAGCCCTGACTGTCATGAAGTTCTTCCTGAGGTTCAGGTGGAATCTCCTTTCCTGCAGCTTGAATCCATTGGTCCTTGTCCTGGTCTCTGGAGCAGCAGAAAACAAGCCCTCTCCTTCCTCTACGTGGCATCCCTTCAAATATTTAAACATGGCTATCATGTCCCCTCTTAAACTTCTCTTCTTCAGACTAAACATACCCAGCTCTCTAAGTCTATCCTCATAGGGCATGGCTTCCAGGCCCCTCACCATTTTGGTTGCCCTCCTCTAGACTTGCTCCAGCTTGACCATGTCCTTCTTGAATTGGGGTGCCCAGAACTGGACACAGTATTCAAGATGAGGTCTAACCAAAGCAGAGTAGAGTGGTACCAGTACCTCCCTCAATCTAGACACCATACTCCTATTGATGCAGCCGAAGAACTTCCTGACAGTCAGGGCTGTCCAGCAGTGGAATATGCTGCCTCGGAGTGTAGTGGAGTCTCCTTCCTTGGAGGTTTTTAAGCAGAGGCTTGATGGCCATCTGTCGGGATTGCTTAGAGGGTGTTCCTGCATGGCACGGGGTTGGACTGGGTGGCCTGTGTGGTCTCTTCCAACTCTAGATTTCTATGATTCTATAGCATAAAAGACATTAAGGGTTTTGAGAGCAACTATCTGGAGGAAAATAATATGTGGTAGTGAGAGCCAGCATGATATAGTGGTTTAAATGTAGACTACAACTCTAGAGACCATGGTTTGAATCCCTGCTCAGCCATGGAAACCCACTGGGTGATCTTGGGCACATCACATACTCTCAGCCCCAGAAAACCCCATGACAGGTTCCCCTTAGGGTTGCCATAAGTTGGAAATGACTTGAAGGCATATAAAAACAAGAGAGAGGCTGAAATGGAAGGAGACAAGAAGAAGCAACCTTAAAAGTCCCACCTGCATCTGTACAAATCAAAGCATCCAAGATTATTCCTATTTTGGTAAGGACTGTGAGAGCAGCAAGTAATAGGAACCATTATAGCTGTGAGATTCTGGGAACTGTTTTCCAAAAAAGTAACTTTTCCAACTCTGGTTTTGCCTCTTAACTTACTCTTAATTAGGAAGCTATTGCCTAGAAGCAGCTGCCACAACCAGACATTTTGTTCAGCTGCTTTAGACTAAAAGCTCTAGATTTAATTCCAGACAAGATTTATTTCTGTAAGCCAGAGACATGAAAAATAATAGCTGTATCACTGGCAAGGTTCAGTCCAAATTTCTCACCCTTGCCTCCTACAACATCAGCTAATATCTCCCAATAAGTATTGGTTCAGCTCCAAGCACTATTATATGTAAGAACAACACCAAAAGAACTTGCTCAATTATCTCCCAATACACAGAAAAGATCAAGATGAAATTGAGAGTTGCTAGACTTTAACCTTTCTTAAAACCTGAATGTGATCACTGGAGGTATACAAAACATTAAAAATCTTGAGAGCCTGCATAGCAGTTCAATGGCCAAGAGACTAAACTGAGCACTGGTATAGTTGTAGTGTGCCAGCTAAAAAGCTGAGTTTCAGTTTCCAGTCTGAATCTTGCTTCTGCTATGGATTCATCAAGCAGTTTTGTACCAGGCAATTTTCTCAGTTTCATCTTCCCTACTGCCACTCTACATCCACAAGGGTGATGTAAGGATGACAGGTAGAAAGTGTACTCAAAGTGCTTTGAACACCTGCAAGTGTTCTATAGGTATTAAGGAGAAGGAAGGAGATATAAATGTAAACCACTTTTTGTAGTCTCTTTTTGTGTCTGTTTACATATTCTAAAGTTTATGTATTCTAAATACAGTTCCTCTCTAGAACAGGTGCAGGGAAAATCTGGCACGCACAGAGGGAGTTTTTAGGTGCCAGTGTAGCCACAATTAGAAAAAAACAAACATCACCTATGCCTATATCAGGGAGAGGACATGAATCCCATGCAGACAAGTCTCAGCATTCTTCATCATGTGCTATACAGACTGTGGCTGCCTGGAGCTGCAGTCCAGCAACACATGGAAGCCACATGATTCTGATCTTTGCCCTAAGCTGAGAAGTGGTAGTTAATTTCCTTGTGTTCTGGGGCTGTTTTAAGTCTGCTTTCCTTCCTGTTTGGGGGGGGCGGGCAAAAGCCTCTCCTGGACCCACAACACTACAAAGTGCAAAAACATCTCTAAATGCCCTCCAGGAGGCCTGGGGGGCATTGCTAGTTTAAAAAAAATAAAATAAAAGTTAAGGAAAAGGTTAAAAATCAAAGCATGGGGGTATAGCAAGAAGCACCCACAAATGTCTCCTAAGGGGCCAGTGTGCCCCCCCAAAAAAAACCAGAATTGCCCACTGATGCTCCATAAGTGCTCACAACAAAAGAGGTCTGTACAAAGGCAAATAAAGTTTTCGAGTTTCTTACATTACCCAATCTCATGTTTAATCTTAGATTCTGCTTCATATTTAGTGTCATATATAGTACTTGAAAAGTCTTAAAAAGTCCAAATGACCCCAAAATAAAATTTTAACTGCTCCTTAAGTCAGGAGCATTGTTGTTTGTTTGTTCATTCGTTCATTCATTTTTTTACCACTGCAGCTCTTTCATACTCTTCCAGCTTTAAGGCATTTTGCAATCAGAGAAGAATAAACACGTGAGGAGGAGGAGTGACCTAGTCCTGACTCCATCTTACATTGCATGTTTCTGTCACCCTCCTCATACGGAAAGTGACTGTGCAAACGGAAGAGCCTCCTTTCTGTACCTTTCTGTACCTCCTTTCTCCCTTTTCGGCCCCTCCCTAAACTGCAAACCCCAGGATTCCATGGAATGTTGAAAGTGCAATAATCACATTATAATGGCCTCAATGTTCTGGATCATGCAGAGATAATTCAAGAATCAAGGAGTCTCCCCTCTTCATAAAATCATCCTGTCAGTTGAAGGTAGTGAAAATGATGACAGAGAAGAATATGCTAATTCACGCCCCCTTCTTCACATTTCTTTTTACTTAAATAACACAAGACCTGAATAAGGATTTTCTCCATGACTTTATCTTGGTCCTTCCTGAAGGTAGCTTGATTTTTGCTTCATCCACTGTCTTTCCAAAACTAATTTCCTTAGAAAATGGCTTTCAGACATTTTCATTTTCATCCTTGCTCTAGAAGACAGGCTAGGTCTCTTATTTAACCAACAACAATGTCTGATTGTACTGAAGATGGGTGGAATTTGTTTCCCTTTTACTCCTCACTGCCGTCCCACATGGTTGGATATCCCACCTTTCAAGTTATCCACTAAGTATAGATAAATAAGTTGTCTGATACCAAATTCTCAAAAAAATGCATATGAGTTGAGCTTAGAAGTAATGTATTATAAATAGCAAGTTTTTTGTAAATCATTCATTTTCCCAGTATCAAAAGTAATATAAGTACCTTACAGTTGTAACTCAACAAGGGATAACTTCACTCCTTATGCAGTGTAACAGTGACATCCTAGTTACTTTTATGGTTACTATATATGGTATTACCCAGCTTGCTGGGGGCCCCATAGGGAATTCCCAATACCTGTCAAAATTATCACTTGTGGGGAAAATTAGCTATGAACACTGATGTAGCAATGCAAAGAGGGCAGAGTAATTAAGGATACTTCTGAGAAACTGATAAATTAACACTTTTAAAAATTAAAAGTATAACAGTTCATTTTGACACTGAACTATAACTATAACCAATTATTTACAAGGTAGCATTCAAACTCTGAACCTTGGTACAAGTACAGGATCAAACTATGAATGAAATATTATCCAGTTGTTATTATCTCTTCCTCCTCCTCCTTTTTCTTTATTTATACCCCATTTTCCCTAAAATTGGGACTCTAAGTGGCTCACAGTTCAAAAGAACAATACAATTAAAAATACAAAAAGTCAATATTAAAACAGAATTAATCTATTTAAAATATTAGAACAATTACAATTCATTAAAAGAATAAAATGAAATTTAAAAAGATAACATGCAAATTTAACAAATTTACACATAGAAATCCAAGCCTCATTTTTCATACACCAATTTCACATTCTGAGGATTTTTAAAAAGAAAAAAAATAGTTGACAGTTGTAATGGTGGATACAACAACTTTTACATTTTATTAATTCCATCTCCAAGTCCACCTTTTGGGACTTGCTCTTTTCCTGTTTAGATTCTGCTGTCAGGCTCTGAGTCACTGGAATTGGGCTACACCTCCAAATATTTCCCTTCCCACGTAAATTCCATTAATGTCCCATTTACAAGCATGGCATCAAATACCTCAATCCATTGTGAATCTTTTAATCTGATTACAAACTCCCAATTGCACTGAAACATGCCTTTCTTACTACCCAATTCGTAACCCAGTTAATTGAAAAAAAAAGTCCTTGGACTTAAGCCAATTTCATTTCATCTAAGTCAATGAGACCAAACTGGCTTAAATCCAACAACTTCAGTTTAAGTGGCCTGCAGATTGGGCTGGAATGTTGGAAATTTCACCCTAAGGACAGATTCACTTAAATCACTGTAATTAGAATGTTGTTTTGATGCTACAGCTTGATAGCAAGCTGGGACTTTTAATTCTTAATAGGTTCTAACTAAACAGAACCTCCCCCACGTATCCTCAGTGTACTGTGCTGCACTATTTAATTCCATAAAGTGAGTCAGGAGAAACTCTACTTTCCCTCAGTGTCATATTAGGCCAATTCAAATAATTTTAGAAACATAATGAACTGGAAACTAGAATGATGGATGAGAAACTGCCTGGAGACTGATAATTGGATCCATATCAGTCCATCTAATGCTAGACTTCTTCCTTGTTCAGCAAGCGCTAGGTTAGTGTCCAGGCAGTCCAGCCCTGGAAGTGACTTGGATCTTGATGGTTTTGAATTCAACAGACCCTGAAACAAAGATGGAGGAGAACCATTTATCATTTCCTATGCCTTCCAAATTGGCTGCCTACCTAAGATCTCAGATGTTGCTGGATAATGTTGTGGCCAAATTTCAGATTTACCTGATACAGAACGTGCAATGGTTCAGCTCTTAGTGCTTAGAGCATTAAGTGCTTCTTCAGCCTGAATTGCATAATTTGAAGTGATATCGTATCCTCCAACATTTCACAGATGGAAATTGGGACACATGTGACCAACCAACATGAGAGTGTGATCAAGATGCTAAAAGTTATTAACAAGGAAGAACACATATGCTAGGAGATGGTATAGCACCTTGCTTTTATCTGACCCTACTGGGAAGCATAAGACTAAACCCCTCCTCTCATCTTCTCTCCAGCCTGCTGAATTAATTCTGTGCAAACTACTTTCGTACTTTGTTTGCAAAATTTAAGCAAGTCAGTTACAATTGAGGAAAGTGGGGCAGGAAGAGAAAGAAACTGGGACATTTTAAAAGCAGCTGAAAAAATGGGCTATCAGAAGATTAATTTTGCTATCCCTGCTAAATCAGGACATAGGGTATGTGACTTGGCTACCTTGTTACCCCTAAATGTAGATGACTCAGGGGTCTACCTGCAATGGCAGTACCTCCACAAAAAGTGGGGAATATTAACTCAAAGAGGAGGCCTGCAAGAGGGGGGTAACCAAATGAGATCTTTTACATCTATGTTTACCAGTACTAGTGCAGGGAAGAACCAGCCAGAGATCCAAAAAGTAAACTTATTTGTTTTATTGGGGGAATTGCAATCACACACACAAGATCCAAGCAGTCACTCAATCACACAAGGCTAACTGAGAGAAAGGGGAGGACAGTTCTGCACCGCAAGATTTTCAGGGTGAAATGGGTGATATTTACCAATCCATAGAGCAGTGAAGAAGGAGGGATGTGGCTTAAGACACAGAGTCTAAGGACGGTACACAATTGGGAATCTGAGTGGCAGAGTGGTGACCAGCAATCAATGTACTGTGAGTTGATTGGCCAAAAACTGGGGTTTAAATACTCTTTTTCTGCCTAGAGGGCCAACGTGTTAATGGGTCTCTGGCAGAGTAAACAATAGAGTCGAAAAGTAAATAATGAGGTCTGAAATGGGCTAATAGTCAGGTGACAAAGGGCTAATGGTAGCTTTGATAGCTCTTTAATTGTCAGACAGGTGTAGAGACAAAAGAGAAGTTTTCTTGGTCAGAGGAACAGGAGCTAAGACAATCAGCTGTCCTGTGAGAACATCTTGGACACTATTGTCTCTTAAAGGTTGAGTTATTGGAGGCTAGCTGTAAGTCCATTATTGCTGGAGTTTCTTGGTGATTTCCCGACTATGACCTGGCTACACCTTGATGTCTCTTCTTGCCTGAATTTTCTATACACGTGTGCAGCCAGCTTTTTCTCTTAACCAGCATGACCATAATGCCATAGCAGGGTATATTTATATTTATACCAATTAATACATTTGGCCAATTAAATTATATCAAAGTGTGGGGGTGTATGACCTACTAACAATCCAGCATAATAATATACCAGGTGTGAGGAAAATATTATTTTCAGAAATGACAGAATCATCTCAGAAGCAAGAAGCCCTAGAATATATTACTTCCGAGATATCTGATATCTGTAATGTGGACTCAGCTGCCCTGAGCAAAATTGTTTCCCAAGATCTGTAGGATCTGGGATTCTGCTATAACAGTTCTCTATGCACCAAAGAGGTACGCTTCACACAGGCTTCCAATGAAACCTTTCTGCTGCTGCCTCAGTGCCACTTGCGTATGAATTTGGGAAGGAGGTGAACAGGCAGGCTTCAGGGCTCTCACAGAATTTGGATATGTTTCTAGTAGCAGCAAATACCAAGGAAAGCAAACTCAAGTAGGGAAAGGCAATCACAGGGAAATCGTATTAGGCCAGGTCGTGCATGTTTTGTCAATAAAGGTATCCAAAAACTAAGCAGGGGATAGTAGCAAGATATTAAACATTCTAAAATCATACAATGGAAGCAGTCATGATGAACGAAGCCAAGGAAGGGAAAAGACAATGTGTACCACTTAAAGCCAGTGCAGGGATCAGGAATTCTAGATATTCAGGAACACATAAAACTACCTCCCGGTTAGCTGAGCAGTTGTGTGCAATGAGAACTCCCCTCAGCCACTGAGAGATTTATAGCTGCTTGACACATTGCATGGCTAATTGCTCAATGTTGCTTGTTTAAGCCTTTGCAAAAGGCATTGGCTCTTTTTGTGCTGATGTTTTTCTTGACACTGTGTTGCAAATGATGGGAGTGTCTCCTTGACATCTGTCAGCTCTGGTTGAGATGGAAGTCCATCTTTCCAAAGACCTTTATCAGCTACATCTGCCCATAATTGCCAGCCTGTAGGAGAGAAGCTGTCATCTGGAGGAAGAGACTCCTCCAGGACTGAATACTCTCAGTCAGATTTTTTTTAGGATGGGTTCTGACAGGAGGAAGAAATGTTTGGACCTGCCATATTCCCCGTGACAGCAAACAGAAATAAGACTGGTTCCAAATGTACGGGGAAATGAATCACAGAAAGACAAGCAAAGAATGGACCAAAGGCAACACATCAAGACAAATAAAGAGGTAAGTATTTGTCAATAATGAATAAAGATAACAGCATAAATCAACATAGAGTAACTAGACATATTCTATTAGGAGGCATACAAACATTTCACAAAAGAGACAACTTGATATAAATTGCTGAAGATACAGTTGCTAAACTTTAACTTATATTAACAGAAGTGGTCTACAAATGTTTTGTAAATCAAAAAAGCAGCTTGGCATAAATCATAAGAGTGCTTTAAACAAGCCAAATGTATTTTGATATAGTTTATCTCAGTGGCTAGTAAAAAAGCAGTCATTTTACCATAGCATGTCTTTGCACTCTTATCATAAATGAAGCATCTAGAATATAGATTAAAATATAACCCCATAAAATCTTTTAAAAATAGATACAACAGAAAATTGAATTTTTCATCAGACTTTAGAAGGGAAACCTTTTTGATAACTTCTTTTTGAGCTGTTTTTTACTTATAAAACATCTGTATAGGTCTTTTGTTAATATTGGTTTACAGACAGATTCTCTATCTGTAGCAATTTACATTTAGTTGTCTGTTTTATGAAACATTTGTATGTCCCCTAGTAGAATATATCTATGATCAGCTACCCTATGTTGATTTATGTTATTTTTATTCATTATTGATAAATATTTATCTGTTTAATTTTTATCTGCTTTTTTAATGAAATGTTTGTATATCTCTGTGATAATGCTATTTCATGCAAGATACATTCACTTAAACAAAGGGGTAATTTAACCATGTAGGGAAGACAATTGCATAATATCAGGAGACATACCATTTGCCAATTAAGTTTTGTGTGAGTTAGAAAGATATTAAAACATTTGAAACTTTGGGGCAGAGATACACAAAAAAGGCAGAATTTTAGTGCTTTTGTTCTCTCCTTTGTTCTCTCAGTCCTATTCTACTGGAGGTCATTGGGATGAGTTTGAAGACGTAGCAGATGAGACTGATCCCAGCTTCCTAATCATGGAAAATCTAAGAAAAGAACGTGGCAAAGGACCATTCAGTTAGGACAACTGGGATTTTGCCATGTTCCCCAGTTGTCTGCCAGTTCCAAAAAAAGCAGGACTGTAATTTGATTATGTAATTCTGAAACTTCTTAAACTAACTACCTGGAGACAGATGATCCAAGCCGTATGATACATTACTAGGATGTTGTAATCTTTCATAATAAAATAAAACCTTCTCCTTGCAAGCACTTGTCCTTGTTTGTGTCCTGCCTGCTCTATGCACTTGTAAGATTTCCTGTCTACCATTGGAGGGAAGAGAAGAGCTCCTGGGGGAAAGCAAAAATTGGAGAAAGATGCAGAAAACCTTTGGCAGCATCTACCCTGCCACCAATTTGGAGTGCCCAGGGGTGGGGAGGCTAGTGGTAACAGCTACTCAGGCATTTCTCAAAAGTGGGAACTCCCTGCTCCAGTGAAGGGTGGGGGTAGGAAGCAGAACCCTTGCCTCCTCTCTAATATCATGTACCTAATAATAAGAATAATGTTTATAACACTCTTTTCACCAAAGAGCAGAACATCAACATATTCATGCCATTTCTGCCCTACACTGTTATAGTGTTATTATTCCACTTTCAACATCCTGTGGAATTCTGAAGTTTTGTAGTTTACTGAGGCCAAAGAGCTCTCTGGCTGAGAATTCTGCATGCTCCTCCCTAAACTGCAAACCCCAGGATTCCATACAATGCTGAAGGTGAAATAACAGCACTATAACAGTGTAGTGTGGAAGTGGCCTTAGTCGGGGCAAAGACAATAAACATGTAACACTACAGCAACACATGGAATAAAATCCTCAACACCTTACTGATTGCTCCCCATCTCAGCACCTTAAGGACAACTCAGCAACTTAAGCTGGTGAGACAAAGAGAAAGGTCTTTAACCCAGGTGGAGGTTAGACACACCCCCCGGCAAAGGTCTAGACCATTCCCACAGCCTTGACAGAGCTCTGTACATTGGTAGAACAAACAGTAATCCTTTGTCTGTAGATCTTAAATTCCTAGATGGACTATACCATACATATATATTTAAATTTATGCTAATTAGTGTTAAATTATTTTTCTTAACTATTAACAAATATTCGCTATGACATCACCAGGACTCTATATTCAGAATTGGGCTTTTTTTTAAAAAAAAAAAAACTTTTTTCCATAAGATTGGGTAGATACCTTACTTTGTCACATATTGTACTGAATCAAGTTGCCTGTTGTTAGTGCTGGACTCAAATGGACAAGACCTTTGGGTTGATGAAGACTAGCATCTTGACACAACTCTCAAGAATAAATGCACCATTTGCTCTCTGCAACTCAGAGCAAGGGAACTCTGAGCAGACTATAAAAAAGGGAGGATCAGCTAGCCACCATGCCATAGTGGTTTGAGCATTGGACTATGGCCCTGGAGACCATGGTTCAATTCCCCACTTGGGCCTTTTCCGCAGATTACCTGCTTCCAGCGCAGTCGCGCGGGGATCACGCGAGCAGCCTCTTCTGTGAGGCACTCGCATCCCTGCTGCTCCTGCTCCACAGCAGCTGTCTGTTGGCTGGCAGGCAGCGTGAGGGCTCTGCCTCTTCCTTCCATAGTGCAGCCGGGTATCTTCCCAGGCTGCGCTGGGGGAGGAAGCATGAGGGCCGTGGCTCCGGAGCTCCACACGGACAGTAAGTGCATGTGGGCCACCAGAGCGACACGCAATCGCACATCATTTTTGGCCAAAAGCCAAAAATGATATATTGCACAATCGGCACCTGCTGGCCCTGACAGCGTCGCATGATTGTGAGGGCATCATGTGAACCAGTCCTCACAATCACATGATGCTCCACAGGCCCTTTCGCATGACAAATGCCATGCGAAAAGGACCTTGGTCATGGAACCCAATGAGTGACATTGGGTGTGTCACACACTATTAGTCCCCAGAAAATCTTGTGTAAAGTTTGCTGTAGGGTCTCTGAAAGTCAGAAACAACTTGAAGGCACAGATCAACAACACAAAAACATTTAGAAAAGGGATGTTCATGTCAAGTGTTTCTCTATTGGCAAAAATCTCCTATCCAGGTATAGTCTTGTAGCTGCGACAAGTACCTAGATCACTTTGCTTCATGAAAGCATAAACTGCAACAAATTTTAAAAGATGGGAAGGAGGTGGGGAACAGGCAATGGACCATGCAGAAGCCAGTCTCTGAAAATGTGTGCTTTAACAAGAACATTGCCATAGTAAGTTGATGAATCTGACAGAGATATTTGTCTCCATAAAAGTGCCTTTTTACACCCTGGGTTAATCAGCCATGGAAGAAAAACACATACAATCTGCACTGTAAAGGCTAACAAGCTTCTCCACACCAGTCATACAGTCTGTCTTCCTTCAGTCAGGGGACAAAACGGTTGATAGATTTCCTGTGTCCAAACTACAGGGTTGGAGATAACATTTTAGAAAGCTGCTGTGGCATAATGAGTAGAGTTCAGAGGTTGGAAACATTACTTTTTCTGTTACCCTGTATTTAGGGGTGCTGGAAAGGACACCCAAATATCCAAATATTAACACAGATGGGAAATTAACTAGAGCTCACTTGCTGGTTAGCCAAGAGGTAGGGTAACTATAGCGGGGGTCTTTTTAGCCCTGAGTTTACAGAGTCAGGTCAATGAGCCATGCAATTTATAAAATAAACCAGTTAATGTTTTATTGAAAAGCAACATATAAGACAAACAAACACACCACTAACTAAATAGCAGGTAGGAGAGGGAAATGAATTTTAGGAATGAATTATACGACACCTGATCACGTAGTCCTGGACAGCTGAAGGAAATGAGGCTTAGTAGATTCCTTGGGAGCTCGCTATACAAACTGTCAGCAAAGCGGGATGAAATTCCAAATGCGGCTCACTCAACTATCGGAACTAGGGGTTTTTATAACAGAAATTGTGCCTGAGATTCATGTCATAAACTTTAAGAACAAAGTTAGCTTTGAAATGCACCAAAAGGCTTAGAAGTGGATCAACATCCGTGGTAGATCAATCAGATGGCCCAAGTCAGTCGATGGGCACCTTATTTATGATCTTGTTATTTATGAGTGCAACTCAGGCACCTAGTGAAGTGAAGGAAGTAGATCCTCAGAACAGCAATCAAGGCTTTAAGTGCCTGCCTGAAATCCTGTCATAAAACGGCTGCAGCCTTGTTTTGCGTCCTGGTGACCATTTTTTTATAAATTCATATGCCAGGGTGCCATGGAAAGGTCAAATTATTTGATATCACAAAGGGATATCTAGTACTATCAAAGTTTATGCTTAAATCACAGTTACATTTTGACTACAATTTCCCAGAATTGCTCAACCATGGGATATCCAGGTGGGGGATTCTGGGTTTCATAGTCTAAAAACTAACTTTTCTAGGCAGGGCCATACATAACCAATAATGAATCTTACTTAACAGTCTTGTTTTTATGTGCCTTCAAGTTGTTTCTGACTTGTGACAACCTGAAGGTGAACCTCTCATGGGATTTTCTTTGCAATATTTGTTCAGAGGGGTTTTGCCTTTGCTTTCCTCTGAGATTGAGAGAATGTGACTTGCCCAAGAGTTTCACCCAGTGGGTTTCTATGGCTGAGCAGGGATTTGAATCCTGGTCTTCAGAACCATAGTCCAGTGCTTAAACCACTAAACCATGCTTAAACCACTAAACCATGACAGCCTTAAGTGAGGGTTTGTTTGTTTTTTCTCTAACTTCGAGAGAATAAAATGGTTTAACTCTACTATAAGTTATCCTGAATTTCTCAGAGAGAATATAGATATCATAAAAAGATTACAGTTTAACCCAAAACAGATTTTGCTCCTGTGCCTTTAATAATTGTGATGTCCCAGATGATTGAAAATTACAGGTTGTGCCATGGAACCAGAAATCTGAACTAGTTGCACTGTCAACTTACCATGCTTGTGAACCCACACTAGCATCAGCTATGACAACAGCAGCTGAAAAGGTTTTGGCATTTATACAACAGCAGCATTTTTACAAAAAAAGAAAGGAAGGACGGAAGGAAGGAAGGAAGGAAGGAAGGAAGGAAGGAAGGAAGGAAGGAAGAAAGAAAAGAAAAAAGAAAAAGTCATAGAAATGAAGAAAACTGCTTATTCTTCTGTTGTCAATTTTTGCTTTGAAAAGCTAGCTGAAAGTAAAATTAGTACCTTGCCTATATGACAAGAAAATGAAATGCAATTTCAGCTACATTAGGAGAATAATAAGGAGTGAAGTGCTGGTTGAAAAAGTCATCAAACCTTATTAATTTGAGGTCTGGACCTTCTGCTCTGTAGGTAAATCAAACGGAGGAGAAAAAAGCAGCTCAGAAAAATAATTTGTTACCATACCTATCATGTAGGATGCAGGGCTGCCAAATGAGATGTCATCTTTTCAACCACAAAAAGAATTTAAATGCTATCTAAGTAAACCAAAGGCTCAGGTGGGATTGCAGAATAATGTAAACTTCGAGAAAACAATGTCACTGACTCAGTATTTCTTTTTGTTGTTAACTGCCATCAAGACAACTTTGACTTATGGCAGCTCCATGAGAGACATCCATTACTCTCTCATCAACAGCCTTGCTCAGATCTTGCAGGGCTTTCCTATTTTTCTACTGCCTTCTACCTTCCGAGCACAACAGTATTTTGCAATGAGTTATGGCTTCGCATGATATATCCAAAGTATGACAGTCTCAGTTCTGTCATCATAGTTTCTAGGGAGATGTCAGGCTTCATTTGTGCTAAGATCTACTTATTGATCATTTTAGCAGTCCATGCTACCCATAGAACTCTCCTTCAGTGCCACATTTCAAAGAAGTTGATTTTCTGCCTATCAGCTTTCTTCACTATCCAACTTTCACAACCATACATAGAAGTATGATGGCATGGATCATCCTAACTTTAGCATTCAGTGATACATATCTTTACATTTCATAATCTTTAGTCTATAATCACAGCTAGCTTCCCAAGTCCTAGTCTTTTTCAGATTTCTTTACTGCAGCCTCAATTTTGATTAATGACTGAAACAAAGTCTGGAAAATCTTGAACTATTTCAATGTCTTTATTATCTGTTTTAAAGTTATATCAGCCATCTATGGTAATTATATATTTTTTTCTTACTGTTCAACTGTAAACCTCTCTTTGTTGCAGAACATCCCCGCTCTTGGTTAAAATTGCCTTTGGTTTCTTGGGTCTTGTGGAAGAGGTCTCTTGTTCTTCCTTTTTGTTGTTATCTCCTGTTTCTTTGCATTGATTATTATACTAGTCCTCTTTGTCACTGTGTACAAGTCACTGAACAGTTGAATTCAAGGTTCTGACTCTATTTCTGTCACCTTTTACTACAGCTTCTCATCTGTCTATAACTGTTTGAAATATTTCATTTGTCATCCACTGTGGCTTCTCTTTCTTTTTGCAGATAGTGTCTTTTTGCATTCTTCCCTGACAATGTCCCTGGCTTCAATGTCAAGTTCTTCTGTCTCCCAGTCAGTTAGGCCTAATGACATGAATCTATAGTTTACATTCCCTTTAAATTCTATGGTGCTGTTCTTCAGGTTGTATTTTGGTGTGATGATTAGTTTAGTGTTCTTCTTTAGCTTTACTCTAATTTTCAGTTTTAGCAGTTCTTTGATAATATATTCCACAGTCTGCTCCTGATCTTGTTTATACAGAGAATGGAGCTTCTCTGTCTTCTGTTTCCAATTATGTAGCCTATGTAATTTCTGTAGTGGCCATCAGGTGATGTCCATGTATATACAGTCACGTCTTTTGTTGGTTGAAGAATGTGTTTGCAATGAAGATACTGTTCACTTCACAAAATTCAGTCACTCTTCTGCTTCTTTTCTTCATTGCTTCATTGATCCTAGGCCAAATTTTCTTACAATCTTTGATTCTGTCCTTTTGCTCCTTTTTCATTCCAATTTCCTATGATTAGTCTTGTGCTGATGTGTGATCGATTTTCTCCTTGATTCTAGCACAGAATCTTTCAGTCTCTGCTTCTGTTGTTGGAGCATAAATTTGAATTATGGTTATATTGTGGGGTTTTCCCTTAAATCTTATTGATATAATTCAGTTAGAATCTGCATTATATCCTTTGACTGCTTTTTCTACATCTCTCCTCACTATAAATGCCAGTCCATTTCTTCTTAGATTTTAATTTGCTGAGTAAAACACGATATAATTATCTGACTTACAATATTCCATTCCTGTCCACTTTAGCTTGCTCACACTAAGTATTGCAGTGTTTATGTCATTGCTTGTTTTATTATGTCTAGCTTCCCTTGAATTCACGTGTCTCACTTTCTGTGTTCCCATAATATGTGCTGTGTGGCTTTGGGCTTTCCTTTTACTTCTAAAGATTCAACAGCTGAACATCCCTTCAGCTTGAGTCCAGTTGTGTAATTAGCCACACTGCCATTTGTAGTTGTCCTCTGTTGTACCTCATTAGTTTCTTGAGTGCCTTTTAATCTAAGGCCCTTTTTGCATGATATTTCTCATGCAAAAGAGACTCCAGAGCATCACATGTTTGTGAGGAGCGTTTCAGATGATGTCCTTGCAAACGCGCGATGTTGCCACGGCCAGCAGGCACCGATCACGCAATATATCATTTTTGGCATTTAGCTGATAATGGTGTGTGATCACACATCACTCTGGGGCCCGACATGCACTTACCATCTGCGCGGAGTCTCTGGAGCCACAGCCCTCATGCTTCCTCCCCAAGCATAGCCTGGAAAAATACCCAGCTGCACTGTGGAAGGAAAAACGGAGCCCTCATGCCTGTCAGCCAGCAGCTTCTGTGGAGCAGAAGTAGCGGGGACACGAGAGCCTTACAGAAGAGGCTGCTTGTGTGATCCTTGCGCGACCAGGCTGGACGCAGATAAGTTGAGGAAAGGGCCTAAAAGTCTCATCTTCTGGCACTACCTCTTGTTTCATTTTGGATTGTCTCATCATAGGGATTTCATAGTTAAAGATATTCAGAGGTGGTTAATTGATGCTTCCTTCTGCACAATACTAACAAGTGTTAGCTATGGTGCCACTGCCATTGTCTCTGAGAGATCTTTTGCCAGTGTAACTCCCACTACTGATGCTGTTTGGCATATTTAGTCTGGCCTCACAGGAAAAAAAAAACCGTTTTAGGAGACCTTGCCAGCAGCACTGCTACCATTAGCATAGCCTCTTGCCTCAAAGGAGCATGCAATACCACCACTATGGAAAGTCAGTGCTATGGTGAGCTGGCTAAGCCTGCCATTCCTGTCCTTTTTGTCTTCATTATTTCCACAAGCATTTAACATTTCTAAATCTGAATCATAGGCCCTTTCCACACCTTAGCTGCATCCCAGTGGCTTCCAGTGATGATGGCAGCGGCAGCTCTCCGGGGAGAGGACTGCAATAGAGTGTTCCCCTCTGCACCAGCTGCCTGAGGGATCCAGGAAGTGTGATGGCCACACCTCTTCCTACTACAGTGTAGCCAGGTACTGTCCCAGGCAGCACTGGGGCAGGAAGCACAGTCATTGTGCTTCCAAGACTTCTGCAAGCAAAGTAAGTGCAGGCGTGCAATGGGAGGGCAGTGCAATCTCCAGTCATTGATGGGGAAAATTCATCAATGATTTGTGGCATGATCACGCTGCCTGGGATAGGAGGACAGGACCCAGACGATGTCATGTATAAATGTCGTTCAGGTCCCTTCCTTCTCCCATCCCCAGTGAGGGCTGTGTGCGTCAATCAGAAACAGCCATAGCCTGATTTAAATGTTTTATGGACTGGAGGTTCCAGAATCCTTCAGTACATATGGCCACTGGTTATGCTGGCTTGGGATTCTGGGAACTGTAGTCCAAAGAGTAACTTTTCCAATGCTCTGAACGTTTTTTTGCAGACTCTGATCTGAATGCATGACCATATATTCCTTCAAAGAGTTGACCTAATTCAAGGGGCAAGCAGGGACATAGAACTGCATGCCACTTTCAGCCAGATTTCAAAAGGCTCTTTCAAGCATCAATCCTCTGGCAAAGGAAATCTGTTCCTCTCCTGGCTGCCTGCATGACGAGGAGGAAGAAAAAGCTAGAAAAGACTTAAGGGGGAAAGAGGGTGTCAGGAATCAGAACAGATGCCAAAGGGGGAAAGAAGGAGGTGGTGTTAGAGAAAGAAAGACAGAAGGGAGGGCCAAGAAAAAGAAGAAAGTTGATATGGGAGGAGGAGAAGAGGAAGAGATATCAGAGAGAGGAGGGGACAGAGAGAGTGAGAGGAAGAAAATGTCATAAACAATGGGAAACGGGATATCAGGAGACAGAGAGAGAGAGAAGGGTGTCAGCGAGAGAGAATGAGAGAGACAGAAAATGGTTTGTCCACTTTTTCCTCTAGTCTGCACAAACACCACTGTGTTTGTGCTCCTGACAGATTATCCCCTGAAAGAACGTGGTGGTCAAGAAAACATAAAAACAGTTTTCCACTCTGGTCTAACTAGAAAGTAATTTCATACAACACAAACAGTCAAGTATGCAAACTTCAGGCCTAATGAAACGTTGAGAGTTCCCTGAAGCTCATGATTATACAGCAAATGAGATCTATAACACACAGAGAGAAATTTGTTTTTAACTATGAAGGATTTTTTTAAAAAAAAAATGAGACAACTCTGCAATCCCTTGGATTTTAAGTTGCATTTGCTTTGATGTTGCAATGCTGCGTGTGTTTTGACAAGCAAAGCTTCAAGTGTGTTTTACTTACAAGTCCTCGTTTTAAAATCTTATATTCAAGGCAGGATTTACAAAGATTTACCCCTGGCTACTGAAATTAGGAACATGAAAGGTAGTTACACATATACTTCGTCTGCCATGATAGGAGCTCTGGCACTAATTTCTGACAAATGCTCATCAAAAATACTGTGATAATTAGCAGGATAAAAATGGCTAGAAGACCAAAATAGCTTTCCAGGCAAAGTTAATCCTATTTAACCCTTTAAGGAATGGCTAATTTTCTAGTGAGGGAAAAAGAAATGTGAAAACAGGTGTATCAAAATCTTAAGCTGCCAGGCTGAAAATATGATTAAATATCATGAGACTATAACATAGAAAGGGCCAATATCAGTCATAGCAGAGGCTGAGGACATTTTTGAAGGTAAGCTTGATAAGCTAACAGAAGATCTTTAGTTAACATATGATTACACACACTTGCTGCTAAGACAGCTGGACAATGTAAGTAAATTTGTAAGACTGATTTAGAAAACACAAAATATTTGGCTTCATGGAGTAGTACATTGAATTTAACATAGGCTTGTATAATTATTGCAGGAATTTAGAAATATTGGCATATTGTTAGATGTTTTCATAAAGCTAGGGATGGGACGAATCCAGAATTTTCTGAATCCGGATCTGAATCCCTGAAAGGTTCTGGGAATCCATGAATGTCACAAATCTTGAATCTTTTGAATCTTTTTTTAAAAAAAATAGTTTTAAAAGCAAGGGAAAGAAGGATAATCTTGGGCAAGATACACTCTCTCAGCCTTAGCAAAAGCCTGGGCAAAGGCAAACCTCCCTCTGAAGAAATCTGGACAGGACAATCATCATAGTTTTGTCTCAGGGTCTCCCCAGATTGAAAATGACATGAAGGTCCTTTCTACATAGGCAGGAAAATGTGGATTAATCCCACATTTTCCTGCGCGTGTAAACAGGGCCACATACTACAGTACAGAAATAATTCAGGTCAAAACTGGATTTTCTTTGCATAGCTCCGTATGGCATCCTGGGCTTTCTAGTTTGATGATGCACCAGGAGACTTTGGCAGAGAAGGCTGTGACACCTTGTAAAACTCCAAACCCCAAAATTGTGTCTGAAAGAGCTTTGCAAGGGAGCTATGCAAAAGGCATCTTTCAGCTGTCCTTGAAATCTCAATTCTGTACCATCCAGTCAAGTCCCAAGTCCTGAAACAAGGAAGGCACTTTAAAAAAAAAAACACCAGCCTCTAGTCCAGTCTCAGTTCTGCACCTGAAGTCTCAAGTCAAATCTCAAGTCCTGCAACAAGGCACTTTAAAAAAAACACCAGCCTCTAGTCCAGTCTCAATTCTCTACCCTCATGTCCAGTCTCAAGTCCTGCAAGAGACTTTCAAGTCAAATCTCTAGTCCAGTCTCAATAATTCCCAATCCCGACGCACCAGTCTTAAATCAAAAGAATAGAGATTATTACCTTGCAGAGGGAGGCAGCCTGAGTGGGCATATCTTGTGGAAGAGGTACACTGGCCTACATGTGGCATTCACTGGATGAGATTGTGTAACTTTGCCTTCTGCCCCACTACTTCTGATAGGCATCAGGCCCACTGACCCCAGCATTGATACATGCCATTGATTTTCAGCATAGAAAATAGTGCTGAACATAAATATTAAAAGAACTTAAATATTAAATATTAAATGTTCAATTTAAATAGAATACAACCCCAGATATAATTTCTGAAATTGTTAGCAAAGCCCATTGTTACTCCAAGGGAAAAACTCACCTACTTACCATCTCCCCTTGTGTGTCTGGTCTCCCAGGTTTTCAGGCATCCTGGTCTCCAACAGACTATTTGGTTGGTGGGTTTGAAAGATTTAGTTTGCCTATTTTGGCACAGGTATTTGGATTCACGTATTTCGAATCCTTGCTGAGGATTCGAGGATTTGGTTGGCCCATCCCTACATAAAACTGTAATGGAATTGTTGACCCTGACATGGTTTTATACCTTCTAGTGACTGTACTTTCCAATTAGAGTATTGTCTTGCTGCCTTTTTTGGATAAAGTAGAAATTATAAAATTTGGTACATGAGTAGTCATATTAGTTCTGAAATGTGGTAATTTGCTTGTTACAAATGAGCAATATTCAGTGTGGGCCTTTCCACACTACACTGTTATAGTGCTATTATTCCACTTTCAACATCCTATGGAATCCTGGGGTTTGCAGTTTAGGGAGGGACTTTTAGAACTCTCAGCCAGAGAGCTCTTTGGTTTCAGTAAACTACAAACCCCAAAATTCCACAGGATGTTGAAAGTAGAATAATAGCACTTTAACAGTATAGTGAAAAAAGGCCCTATGTATTTGTACAATACTATGAAGTACAATAACTGTCATAGGATAAATAAGATTATAATATAAAAAACAACCCCACAAACCTTTTTCCATCTATATAATGAAAGTGTTTTTCACTGAAGTTTAGAAATGGGATTGTTTTATCCAAGGGGATTGTTGAAATTGCAAGTAACCAAACTGAGTGAGATTTAAAAGGTTTTTACTATAGAACATGTATGAAACTTACTATAGAACATACATACATTGAAGAAATAGAATCATAATAGTTATATAAACAAATCCACAAACCTATTTGATTATTCCATTTATATAAGTACAGTGCTTTTCATTGGAACTTAGAAGTGGGATAAATTTTGTTTTACTCAAGAAGAGTGTTGAAATTGTAAAGTAATCAAACTGAATGGGGATTAAAAGGTATTTACCATAGAACATACATTTATTTTGCTATAGAACATGCATTTATTGTAGAATATACATTCATATGAGAAACAGAATCATGATAGTCACAAACACAACCCCACAAACATATTGATTATTCCATCTATATAATTATAGTACAGTACAGAGTAGCATTAAAACTGTAAGTAACCAAACTTAGTGATAATCAAAAGGCTTTTACTGTAGAACATACATTCATTATATGACTTATATCCATTAGCATAGACACCGGCTACCACTACAAGCAGTCTTTGGGACTGAAAAAGAAAGGCAGATCCATATCACATATATCCAAGGAAAACACAGGCTAATAAAGACCAATCCAGTCAAAACATTTCACTTAAAGATCCTGGGAATTGACATACCATTAATTTCTTACTGGCATTATATCCAAATATTCTATCTACCATTATATCTTTAAAAATTTTGTACAAAATTGCCTGTTGGTTGCCTTTCACTAATAATATTTTTTATATAATATTGTGGTTTCAGAATCTTATATGTTGGTTCCTTTTGTACATGTACATTATGTTTGATATGCAGTTGTCAGGAATATATTCTAAGATTGGATAAAGGTTGAAAATACTTACAGTATTCAGTTACATTGGGAATTCTATTGCAAGTGACATATTCCATTTAATCAATTTGTTGTTTGGTGTAAATAGTAATATTTAATCATACCTTTTGGGGGTTTTTAAATCCTTCCCATGGGTAATAGTTTACTTAGATCTGAGGAGGGAATGCCTCTAGTTTTTCTGGTAAACCAGAGCTTTCTGAACTGTGTGTCACAACATGTGTGTTGACTGCAGTGTGTAGGTGTGTCACACAAACATAACAGGTAGAGGGGCTGCCTCTCCCATCACCACAGCAGACCAGGCCCAGGTGAAAGGGCTGCCACTGCCCCAGGCCAAGGAAGACCCCCAACAAGGGCTTTGGCAGGAGGCCAGGCTCAGGTGGAGGGGATGCCTCCATTTACTGAATTGCTTACTGAATTACTGTGTTGCAAAATGATGCATGTCTAAAAAGTGTGTCAACAACATGAAAAATTTGCTCAAGAACTGAGCATATGCTTTCCACACTAAGGATCCCATGTTCGGTCTCCACAGTGAAGAATACCAAACTAGATAGATGCAGAGCCAGCCAGTGGATCCATTGCTTTGAGGCAGTGAATCCATGCTGGGATTTACAGGAGCTATCTAAGATGCTCAACCCTATTAACAAAATAGGTCCACAAGATTGAAACAGGAAGTGTAATAATCAGAGGTGTAGAGTGGGTGACTAAAATAAAAGATGTCACACCAAAAATATAGCAGAGATTGCCCCCACAGCTTTGGAAGCATGCCCAGCAGCAGAGAATATCTAAGTAGCAATGCACTGTAGCCAGGAAAAACTCACCCACACCAATTGTTCTCTTCCATCAAGGAAGCAATTTATTCTTCAGTTACAATGTGTACATATTTATAAGAATCTCCAGAAGGCATTCCAACATCCCCCTGCTTGCTCTTTCTGACAGAGCCTCCAGCAGACACATCAAGCCACAATGTACAACTTGTTGGCTAGCTCTCAGCTACATTTATACTCACACTAGCTGATGCAATCCTGCCAGCCTTTGCATTCTCTCCACACCTGATGCAACCTTCTCCCCTGATTGCTCATCAGCATGACTCAGCATGACTCAGCTGAAGTCACATGGCTCTCTACAGGTGCACTTAACAACTCACATCACAAAGTATTTTCTACAGGTTTGATCCAACCTTTACTGACAAAAGAATCATGAAAGTGGAGATATTGCATAAGATTGGGGAAAGTCTATATATACCCTGATATAAACCTATCTATATTTGGAAGTAGGGGTATATATAATGCATTTTGATATTTATCTATTTAGCCCCCTCTTTCTAGTATGGAGGGGGACTGATAAGTTAAAAATTAAGCTGTTTAGTCAGCAGTGGGGGAAGTACTTTTATATAACATCTGTGAATCGACAACTGTCCTTTTTTGGTTCTGTTAATTATAAGTTTATAAATGTTATCAATTATTATTATGTTATCTGTTTAGGAAAGGTTTACTGGAAACAGGCTCTGTTTAAACAAAAGAAGTGTATGCAAACTACTGCATCAGAAAGGTTCAAATTAGACAAAACCGATTTGGTGTGAGAGTTTTGAAAAAGCCTGAGGAAAGAGTAATAGGCTTATACTTTGAAAATGTATCTGTAGAATATCCTGGGTGGAGTATTTATGTAGAGAATGGTAAGGTATTTATCTGTGATTGTGAATTTTTATTGATCACGTTTGAAGCACACTTAAGTGTATATTAGGTAAAACTAGAACGATATGTTCCTTTTTTTCCTATTACACCAATGTTTATTCTTGTGTTATTCTCCTTTCCTATATTGCTTGGTCGGGAAAAAAAACCCTCAATAAAATATAATTTAAAAAACAAAAACAAAAAAAAGGTCCAAGAGAGGCTGGGGATTTATGAAGATCCACAATTCTCTGGCCCATCTGGCTGATTCCCAAACTGGTTAGTGATCTGTACCAGCTCTGGAGCTAACATAGATCAATTCTCTCCTATTAAACCCTGGGAGAGAATTTGAAACATGGTGTGGGGTGTGGGGTGTGGGGTGTGGGGGGAGCAGCCTCCAGAATGAATGCTTCTTCTCTCCTGCTAGACTCTTGCCAGCATGGCTTTAGATTTGTCAGAGTCTCTGAGATTGAGGCCCTCTCACCTGGCAGGCAAGATTTATCACCTTCTAGAACCTGAGGAATCTGATGAAGTGGATCTGGACTGCAAGGAGTTTCTGCCTCCACATGACAGTTCCCTCACTGAAGCTGAGAAGCTGGTGGCCAGAGCAGCTGAGTGGCTGCCTCCACAACAGGACTTGAGAGATTGTTGTTGTGGGTTGTTCTTGTGTGCCTTCAACTTGTTGTTGTGTGCTTTCAAGTCATTTCTAACTTATGGTGACCCTTAGGTGAACAAATCACATGGTTTTCTTCAGCTGAGAGTGTGACATGCTCAAGGTTGACCAGTGGGTTTCCATGGCCAAGAGGAGAATAGAATCCTGGTCTTCAGGGTTGTAGTCCAATGCTCAGACCACTGCACCATGCTGGCTGATAAATGAGTATATATTTCAAAAACATAAAAAAGAACATCTAAGCACAAAAAAGACCTCTACATTAACATGTGAGTTAAAAAGTAGCAGAAAGAAAGAAAAATAGATAATAAGAAAGAGAACAGGAAATAGAAAGGAATTGACTTCCCTCTTCTTTTGGACAGAATATAACCACCTATTCTCCATTCCAAGCCTCTCCAAAAAAAGAAATCTAACTTTTTCTTCTTCCTCCTAACCTTTTCTTTCTAACAGAGAAAACATAAAAACTTTCTATTTTTGACCTATGTTACTGTGGTTCAGGCCTACCCAGAGATAGCACTTGATATCATTTTTATATCAAACCATTTGGCTTTCCTCTGCCACCCCGCTCCACATGTTTGCGAGGCCTCCGGACAAGCACGTAAACAAGTGCAGCTGATAATTGCTGGACATTCCATTCTCCACCCAAGCAGGCCAGACAGAGCCGGTTTGTCTCTTCAGGGACCTCTCTGGCAAACACCTTGTTGCTTATGCGCGATACTAACAAAGGTTCCCGGCCCCGAGCAGGTAGCTTCACAAAGCTGTACTAAACACTCAGCATTTGCATACTGGCTACACTATTGTTAATTCAACCCTAAGCCAATCATGCTAAACTCTGACCTTTCCAAAGCTTTGTCCCGCTCCTAAATCGCATTGTTCTCACCGAGTAAGGTATGGCCTGCAGTCACAATTCACCCTATAAAAACCCCCAATTCTGAGATCATCCTCAGATCGCTCCCGAGTTCCAGACCGCCTTGCTGCCGCTTTGCCTGGCGAGCCTTCCCCTCAGTTCCGTTAACTGAGCCCGCTCAACCCCGGATCACTCCGGACTTCCATCCCGCCTTGCTGCTGCTTTGTCTGCCAAGCTCCCCTCAGCAAACCACGCTGAGCTTCTTCCCTGCACCCCAACGAACTCTATCTCCATACCTCTCCAGGACTATAAGACAGGTGTCGTATCACCCATTTCCCTCCAAAAATCCCTATTTCCAACTCTTTAGTTAGCCGTGTGACTGTGTTGTCTTTAATATTTGTCTGTATTTAATAAAACATCATTTTTGCTATTTTAAACTGTCTGACTGCTTGACTGACCTGACCCTGTAGACACTGGGTTGCAAGATCCTGCCAAGTTACCCTGCCTCTCGCTAGCTTTAGTGAGTGCTCCAGCTAATTTTCCCCAAAGTTGTTGTTGTTGTTGTTTGGTTATTTGGGCACCCCTCCCGGGACCCCCAGAGAACAGGGTAACACCTAACACCATATCCATATTCCTTCTTTCAGCTTTTGTTGCATTCTGTTACAACATAACTTTAATAATAACAACAACAACATCTCAAATAAGCTTTATACTGCTAAATAATAATGTACAGATTTTTCTAAATACTGCTGATTGAACTATTTTTTGTAGTTAATAATTCCACACATATCCATATCCTACATACATCTAGACCATTTTATATTCTAAAGATCATTACAAGAGTCATAGACCAATCCATTATCATCCTGAATCCGTTCCATATTAACCTATTTGATAGTGATCTTTAAATTAAATTTGATTCCCTACTTCATAGAAAAACACAATTTCCCTCATTTCTGTTTGCCTTACATTTTAAAAACAGACAGCACCTTTATTTTACACATTTTTCCTTCTATTTAAATTTCACAGGGGAAATCAACTTTCACATATAACTCCAAAAAAAATCACAATCTCTAAACAACATCCTGTTTTGTTTTGTTTTTTTTGTTTTGACTTTGTTCAGTCAACCCCCTTTCTCCCCTCCTTGAGTTGTAATCTCCCTTTCATCAACCAAGCCCTCCTGATCGTAAATCATCCCTAAAGCAGCAACTATGGGCATTTCCGCACTACACTGTTATAATGCTATTATTCCACTTTCAACCTCCTGTGGAATCCTGGGGTTTGTAGTTTAGGGAGGGGCATTTAGGAATCTCAGCCAGAGAACTCTTTGGCCTCAGGAAACTACAAATTCCAGAATTCCCCAGGAGGTTGAAAGTGGAATAATAGCACTATAACAGTGGAGAGCGGAAATGACATATATCTCCTTGAGCTCTGCTGCTGTTTCTTCTTGTCTAGCTGTCTGCTTTCCATCTTATTTCACTTCCATGACCATTTTCATATCTTTCTCTGTATCTTCTTCTGTATCTCTCCCTCTTATTTTTCATTTTAGTTCCTTGAATTCTTGCTTCATAATGTTAGTCATGCTTTTAAAATCTCCATGTATTTGCTCCATGATCCCTTGTAGAAGACCCTCTAACTGCTCTGAAGGTTCTGTTTTTCATTCAGTCTAGAAATTACAGAGTTCACAATTCACTTCCCTGGAATCTGGCAAGAGGAAGAAAAAGTGCCAGCTGATAACAGGTTCCTTCTCATAATTTAGTGGCTTTTGTCTTCCTTATTAGCGTCCAATACTTTTTTGCAAATAAAATACAATTTATTTTAAAAAATGCACTTAACAATTTTGGTTCTTAGTTCTTTACTAAAACATGGATCCCAGTTTTTAAATTCAACTGTCCTGCTCTCAGGGGCAAAGAAACTTACTCAGCTCTTGATTGCAGGAAGAGTACAATGCAAGATGCTCCTCTGCTCCATCTTAATCAGAAGGTATCTTCACTTTTATGCCTTCCAGTTAATTGAAGTTTCTTCTTTTAAGAAAGCAGGTTGCTGGCATGAGGCCATCAGATCTTACGATCTAAACAACTGTGTTTCATGACAAGGGCAAGATGTTACTCCATTGGTCCTTCCCATTTACAGTACATTTGCTAAGGTCATTTCTGCACTACACTATTACAGTGCTATTATTCCACTTCCAACATCCTGTGGAACTCTGGCGTTTATAGTTTACTGAAGTCAAAGGGCTCTCTGGCTGAGAATTCTAAATGCCCCTCCCTAAACTGCAAACCCCAGAATTCCATAAGATATTGAAAGTGGAATAATAGCACTATAACAGTGTAATGCGGAAATGGCCTGAGAAGCAAAAGCATATAATAGGAATTCTGGACCCAAATGGGTAATCCTTCACTCTCCCTTTACCCTAGAAATGTAAAAACCCAGCCAGAGATCACTCTGGCCAGCACTTAGCCATGAAAGCTCTGCTCACTGCACAGCTGCAGTGAAAAGAATCTGCTGCGCTGACCTGCTGGAAGTTAGGTCCTGTATTTCTTGGTATTCCAGTCAAACCTCTGGATTGACTATGTTTAATGACTTTTTGTCTCAATCATTCTTGACTTTAATTATCTGGACTACTGGCTTTTTGTAGCAACTTCTGGACCGGCTGAGACCTTGCCTTTATGGCTTCCCTCATCATCCTTGATTACCTATGCATGATCTGGCATAACTTATGACTGCTTCCCTTGTGATAATCTGTCTCTCTGAAAACTTGCTGCCTGTATGCACAAGATAGAATTGCCCTGCTGTTGCCTAATTATAAACATTATCAATGGGCGCCAAATCCCTCTGAATTAAATGAGATTTACTTCTTGATACAAATATTCAACCTCTACCCTCATTGTACTGTACTACTGACTGGACTGGACTGTGCTGACCTATATTAGATTCCTCTTGATCTAACACTTTGCTAAAAAAAATTTGGAAGTCTTCCAGAAATGCCTGGGAAGGGTCCAGACTCATTTTTCCTTGATCTGGTGAAATACTGTAGTTGTCAATAATTAACCAGTAAGGTCCATCAGGGAAAAAAAATGAATGCAAATGAAGCCAACATCAAATCTGTGAGAGCCTTGGCTTTTTTTCCAAATATTATAATATTTCTAGATAAAAACAAAAGCTAAATCAGCAAGCAGGGAACAGGGACCAACCCATAAAGACTACATCATGTTCAGCTGGAAAATCTATTAAATCTTCTTTGAAGTTATGGCATGTTCTCTATTCAAAATATTATTATTCGTTATTATTATTGTTGTTGTTATTATCTCTCTCAACATTTATATCCCTCATTTATATCCCTGTCAACAATGAGACTCAAAGCATATAACAACATATTTAAAAACAATACAGATTAAAATTGTTCCAAACCTTCAATCTAATATATAGAAGTCAAAGTTTGTGAGTTTGTCTGTGTCAGGCAGGCAAAGACCTCATACAATTGGCTGTATCAGGTGAGAAGACCTCATATCATCGGCTGGTTGAGAAGATTCTATGAAATCCTGGGGTTGGCGGTTTAGGAAGGGGCCATTAGAATTGTCAACCAGATAGCTCTTGGGACTCAGGCCAGTTGCTATGGAGACAAGGCCTAGCAGCAAGAAGGGGGAGGACAGTGTATTCCTGCAAAACCCCAACCTCTGTATGTTAACAGCTCTGAATACAGACTGGATTGAAAAATATGGGCAAAAGTTACAGGTACTGGACAGCACAGTTTGGGGAATTATAGACACAGGATATCAAATCTGTGTATTTCAGCCACATCTAATTCCTAAAGTAAGGTAAGGTAATTCCTAGGGTATTTCTAACAAGCATTATCTATGAGAAAATAAAATCCCAGCCAACACCAAGTAAATAAGCTAGTAAAAATATAAATATAAAAGTTATTTTAAACAACAATTTATAAAGTTAAAAATATTAAACATTAAAAACATTAAAAAGTATTAAAAGATGAGATACAAACTTTAAAAACAGTATTTCATAGCATTATTTTTTATTATTATTATTTATTTGTATCCCCCCTCTCCATATGGATCGAGGCGGCGAACAACTTACAAATAGCATGTATTTTGAAACATTTCTATACATTAACATTTCTATACATTAAAAACCCAGCCAGGTTAGTTTCTAAAAGGCTGAGGGCATAAAAATGTTTCAACTTGCTGATGGAAGGAGAGCAAGGATGGAACCATCCTGACCTCCCTAAGAAGGGAGTTCTAAACTCCAGGTGCAGCCACTGAGAAGGCCGTTTCCCTTGTTCCCACCAAATGAGCTTCAGGTGGAGATCCAGAAGATCTCCAGAAGATCATAGAGCTCTCGTGGACTCAAAAAGGGAGATACAGTCCTTCAGATAGCCTAGACCTAGCCTTTTAAGCATGCAAAATGACCAGTGATACAAAATCACTATAAAACTATTGCACCAGCAGTGAAAAATGGTGATAACATTAAACAATATATAGTGAGAATTCTTTATGTTCAGAAATGGAAAGACTCAGTGATCGCAACACAAGAAGAGTGGATGTTGAAACTTCTGGATATAGTGGAGATGGACAAATTGACAACCTTATTAAGAGATCATGCTATATTATTGAATACAAAAAAACCTTGGGAGAGGGTTATGTCATTTTTAGCGTTGACTACAGGAAGACATGCTGTAAGAGGATTTGACTGAAGAGTAAAGTTAAATCAATGCTAGTAGCACTGTATTTGTTTATTCCAATAGGTGTTTTATGGGACTTGTACAAAATTGAAATCATCAAGAAGAAAGAGGATTAATAGTTATGATTATTGAAGTATCAGATTATATTATGAATAGCAACAATTGCCTGGGTAGTGTGAAATCAATATTATATGTATAGTATTTGTATTAGTTGGGAGGGGGGTTAGTTATTTTCATTGTTTGTTTTTTACTGTAGTCATGTTCATTGTATGTACCCCCTCAACATGACATTTCTTCAAATATTTAAACATGGTTATCATGTTCCCTCTTAACTTTCTCTTCTACAAGCTAAACATACCCAGCTCTCGAAGTCACTCCTCATAGGGTATGGCTTCCAGACCCTTCACCATTTTGGTCTCCCTCCTCTGGACACACTCCAGCTTGTCGATATCCTTCTTGAATTGAAGTGCCCAGAACTGGACACAATGTTCCAGATGAGGTGTAACCAAAGCAGAACAGATTGGTACCATTACCTCCCTTGATCTAGACACCATACTCCTATTGATGGCGAGTTGTTGGGTGGCCACGGCCACGGCCTCCCCGAAGATCTGCGTGGCAGACGCGCGGGACTCTTCCGGGAGGTCAGCCAGGAGAGGACCTAGGCGATCGAAGAGGTTCCGGTGGTAGGCCGCCAGGCAAGCCATGGTGTTGGCGGTCCTGGACAGCAGGGACGCCGCCGAGTAGAACCTCCTCCCGAAGCCGTCGAGTTTCCGGCCTTCCCGATCGGGCGGGGTGGTGTGGGCCCGGTTGCCACCCCGTGTCTGGGATGACTCCACCACCACTGAGTTCGGGACGGGGTGGTTGAATAGGAACTCCGCTCCTTCCCTCTGGGTCCTGTACAGATGTTCAAGCCTATGTGGGATAGGCTGCGCGGACGCCAGCTTGGCCCAGGGTTGCTTCAGTGCATCCGCCAGGGTCGGCAGGAACGGGAGCGGTGCGGCCGATGGAGGTCGGGTCTCCAGGTATTGGAAGACCGGGTCCTGCGCCTGCGGGGCGGGCTCCGTTACCTTGAGGTCAAGCACCGTCGCCATCCGAAGGAGGACTGCGGAGAACTGGCGCACGTCCTCCGGGGCCGATTCCGGGAGCGGGTCCCCGAAGTCCAGCGGCGGTGACTCGTGGGAGGACGGCGTGGATTCCGCGGAGTCAGAGTCCGATTCGTAGGAGTCATCGAACGGGGATGGCGAACGCTCTGCGGCCTTCTCCTCCACTCTCGGCAGTTGCGGCGCTGGCTGCATCGGCGGAGCGGCGGGCGGTATCGCCGGGGCCGGCACGGTCTCCGGGGGCGGTATCGATGGCTTCGGGTGTACCACCACCTGGGTCGTCGATGTGGCCGAGGTTCCCGCTCGAGCCGGGGTGGCCTGCGGGGTCGGTCTGGTCGCCGTGGCCGTGGCCCGTGGCAGTGGGGAGACCGGTCTGCGGCGGGGTGATGGTTCCCGGGCTGCGTGGGAACTCGGAGACCTGCCCCTGGGCGATCGCCCATGGCGAGAGTAGCGGCGCTCCCATGGTGGCAAACGGGAGCGTGGTCGTGGCGACCAGAACCTCGGGTCCGGGTGGTAGCGGTCCCGGTAGGAGGGCGAGTAGGAATAGTAGGAGCCCGGGGGCTCGTGCCATCCTTGGTCCAGCGCATATCTCCCCAAGTAGCCGGGGGAGTGCACGCTCTCGCCCGCACGCACGCTCTCCAGGCGCATCTCCCAATACCGCGGGGATGGAGGCCTGGCCCAGTGGTCCGGAGATCGGGATTCGCCATGCCAGGGGGAGGAACGTCTCCGGCCCGGGGTGTCCACGTGGCGCTCCGGAGATGGACGGCGGCTCGGCAGCACAGTCTCCACGACTAGCTTCGGAGGCTGGGAGGGGGTGGCCTCGACGGGCTGGTCGTCGTCCGAGAGCTCCAGGATCTCCTGGGCCTGCGGCGTTTCTTCCTCCGGGACGTCGGAGAGGGCCGGCTCTCCCGCAGGCTGGGTAGGCGGCGGGGTCGGTGGCCGGGTGGTCTCCGGAGGGTGCCGCTTCTCCTTCCTCTTCTTTTTCTTCTCCCTCGGTACCTCCTCGGTAGCTGGGCGCTTCTTCTGGGCAGAAGTCAGCGGTTTCGAGGAGGAGGCCGCGGGGTCGTCTCGTGACCGACCCGTTGAGATCTTCGGGATCCTCGGTAGCTTCATCACCGGTACCGGGGGCTTTGACACCGACGGTACTGAGGTCCCGGCGGCCGTCGGAGAAGAGGAGGAGGGCGAAGAAAGGCCTTTTTCCATCGGAACGGACTCGGTCTTCTGGGCGTGGAGAGACTGCTCCCAGCAAAAAGACTTCAACCTCGCCGCCCGGTTCCGAAGTGTCTGGTGGGTGAACTCCCTACACACGGGGCAAGTTTGGACATTATGCCCTTCACCCAAACAAAAAAGACACTTCGAGTGTCGGTCAGAAAGGGTGACCTTCCTTCCACAGGAGGCACAGGACTTAAACAACGCCGACATAAAACGCGAGGCAAGGGTGAGGAGAAGGGGAGAGTCGGAGGACGCCGCACCGAGCCGAAAAAAGAGCCGAGGGAAAAGGCGAAAAAAGATAGAAAAACGTGAAAAAACGTACCAAAATCGAAGGGAAGTCCGTAGGGAGAGTCGAGAGACGGTCCGAGGTCGATTCCAAATCCGAAAAAACTACGCAGCAAGAAAAACGCAAGAAAAACGCAAGCCAACAAGAAGAACCTTCTGTACCCTGAGGCGGACAAGAAAGAACTGAGGAGAGACCGTGGCTCGGCGGGAGGAGCATGCACAGTATGACCGAGGGGGAGGGGCTCCCCGCCAAGCCAACGAGCTCTAGAATCTTCCGAACGCTACCGCGCAGGCGCGAAAGCTCCTATTGTATGAGGCACAGAGACCACGAAGAAGAACCAAGAATTGCCACATCACACTGCTGACTCATTTTCAGCTTGTGGTCCACCAAGACTTGGATATAATATCTTTTCCTTCAGACTCTGGGACCACACTTCAGACAAGTTCTTCAAAGATCTCCTTACCGGCTGGGAAGGTCTATGTGGGAACAGGAGCCCTTTCGGTTTTACTGTTTGTATATATGTTGTTCTGCTTCTGCAGGGAACAGTTTCAGAGACACCTAGGAAAGGAATAAGGAACACATGATTCATACATCCACATCGCCCAGATGCTGTGCAAGCACAATGAGCATATCACCTAAAGATGACATCTGAAAGTAACATCTTTACAGTGATCATGTGTCCTAATGGACAGAGGAAGCAATCTGTTTAAATACATTACTTGCTATGCTGTCTGCTCTGAGACTGTTTTTTTTTTTAAGTGTTAATCAGGGAGAAAATTGTTTTGAAGCTGTCCATAAAAAGTTAACATCTAGATGATAAACTGAACAAACATGCTTAGCACCACAGTCTTTCCCAATGTGAGATTGCTCTTTTATGGAAATCAGGGGTGGACAAAGTGCAGGCCATGGGGCCACATGCAGTTGTCCAGGGCCCCCAAGTGGTTAAAATGTCCAAAATGATACCTAAGGGATATGAAGGACATTTCTGCCACATTAGGTGCCCCCCACAGGCCTCCAGGGATCAAAATGAATTTTTTCAAAACAATATTTTTCCTCAAAATGCCAAGAAGGCCCCAAAACATGCTTCTATGTCCCCCTAGAATCATTTAGGAGTGAAAATTTTTTTTATTTTTTTCAGGAGCAGGTATGGTTTTGGTTGCAGCTTTTCAAGGGCTCCTGGAAGACTAATATAGCCCCTTCATCTTCCACAGTTGCTTACCTCTGATGTAAATCATAACAATTGTTTTCAAATTTGAATCTCTACATAATAAACAAGCACATGCAAGTTCTCTGCAAATCTGTTCTCCCTTCTGGTGATATGCCTTTTTTTGTCCCTATTTTTGGTAATACTGAAAGGGCAGCCTGACATCAGAGACAGCCCAATGTTAGGTTATCCAAAATAGATCCATCCCCTGGGGAAGTCAGAAAAGAGCATTCTGCATTTAAGTATTCCCTACTGATAGTTGTTTCTTGACTCTGAACATTTCTGCACGACACTCTTATAGCGCAATGATTCCACTTTCAATCTCCTATGGAATCCTGGGGTTTGCAGTTCCAGGAGGGGCCTGCCAACCTGCTTTGGGAGTACATTCTGTATTAACAACCACTCTTCTTTCAGGGCCACCCCTGAAAACTGAGGGGCTTGGATTGTTCTGCCACTTTACCCTCTGGTTTTGCACACATATTCGGCCACTGAATTTCCCTACTTTCTTCTGCAGTGCTACTATAAAAAGTACAATTGTTTCTACCACCCATGATCTACTTCCAGGGTATTTTTTTTCTCTTTTCCAGTATGAAGTAGTGCAATGCATTAGCATACTTTGCTTTTTTTCTAGCAAAATGTCAAGTACTGTTAGAATCAATTTTCAGAGAGATAGTCATTAATCTGTTGCAGAATAAAAAGAAAACAGGGAGGGGAAAGGAGCAAGGATGAATCTAGTGACACTTTTGACACTGATTTCATAGAATCGTAGAATAATAGAGTTGGAAAAGACCACAGTCCAGCCCCCTGCTAGGCACGAACACACATCGTCTATTTTAGCATGAGATTTCATGGATTTCAATCCATTTCCTCAGATGCACTCATAGAGTGATATCAAACCATAGGTATATTAGTAGTGACATAGCTGTGGGGCTTGGGACCACAGCATCCACTCCACAGCTGTTTAGCACTGTTAATGGGCCAAATACTCTCATTAGCATTCATATATCACATAGTTACATTTGATTGGCAAGGTGACATCATGACATAACTGTGTTTGCTACATGATCTACAGTTGGAAGGGATCACCTAGGTGACAAATGTAGGAAGTTAAAAGAAGTCACTGGGAGGAGACAAAATCAGCACTAAATAACAATCATTAGAAAACTGATTCTCTACAAATTTGGAAACTGATTCTCTAGAAATTTGATTCAGTACTTTGAATCACCAGAAAATGGATAATATTTGGCACTGGCCATGTAATAGCAAGCATAATAATACATGCAAATTTCCTTAATTTCATCACTTCTTAACAAAGGCACCTAGTATTTCAATCAATACAATAGGAATTTGAAATGAAAGGAGCTATTCAGGCTGGCTTAAATTTCAACTTCATGTTGGGTCCAAAGTAAATATGACATTGGCCTTTTTCACATGGGGTTTTTAAAGCTTCCCAGTTCGTCCTTGGTCGGGTGCCTTTTACACGTTGGAGAGCATTAAACTTTTTGCATTCTCACACCAATCTGAGCGGGGGCGCCACCAATCTGCATTTCTGCGCACTTTTCAAAGACCGGATAAAATGTGGTCTTTTCCTCCAATCCGCGCTCGACGTTTTCATGAGAAAGCAGCGGTGCGTCCTGATTCACGCGGGCGATCATGAGACGGAGGGATCAAGGCGTGGTCAGCAGAAGCCACAGGACCGCCCCCAGCACGAGCGGGCGGCGCCATTTTCCAAACCCGCTGAGGCGCCTGCAAGGAGGAGGCAAACGGACGAGGAACGGAAAAAAAGGAAGGTTTCAGCGGCTGTAAGGAGGAAGCAAAGGGATGAGGGACGGAAAAAAAGGAAGGTAGGTTTTTCCCTTAGCTATCCTTTGTCCGTGCGGCGTCGTGAATTGCGGGTTTCCGGGGGTTGTGTCTCCCGAAGGTGCCCTGATTTTAAATATGGGGTCGAGGGGGTGGTGGTGGCTGGCGAGTGGATACTCGCCGAGGATGGCATGGCAGGATGCTTTTAAAGGTTAGGGAAAATTGGGAAAGCTGTGGAGGGGGGTAGGTAGGAAGGGAGGGGACGTCCAAAGCAGCCACTGTGCCAAACCCGTTCTCGTCACTTTGGAAGCGGGATCATGGCGCAATGACGGGATGCTGTGTAAATTTGGGGATGGCTGCTGTGCTGCTCCGGCACGCTTTCCCCATGCAAACTTTTATTGGGAAACTTTTTTCCTGTTTGTTGGGGACTACATGTGGCTGCATAAACGTATTATTTTTCTCTGGGGACTGCTTAGCGCTCCCAGAAAAAAATTGCCCTTGGTAATCTTCCGTTTTAATCCAGATTCTCGGGCTGGGGGTGTAGGGGGTAGTGGCTTCTGTTTGACCCCTGGCAGTAGTTATTTCTCGAGCGGCCGCCATTAATACAGTCACGCCCCATGTCTGAACCCCCCCCGCCACATGCAGAGGGGGATGATCTTCCTGCCAGGGCAGGAGATAGGGCAATGGAATGCACATCACTGTTTGGGGGAGGCAAGCATTTCATCTTTATCAGTCCATGTGGCTCTGGGAGGGATGATCCCATGGGCAGAAAACCAGTTCCTGGGACTATTGTAGAGGCACACAATTTACCACATCGTTTTCACTCTAGCTTGTGCAAGAATTTAAGTTGTTGTACATTACCTTGAAGCTGTTGATATCACAAAAGCTGAAAGGTTATCTCCCCTGCTGTGACTATCTGCCCTCTGAAGTTATAACACAAGGCAGTTCCCTTTGTCAGTTTGGTTTTTAAGACTTAAAAGACCCGCTGTTTGTATCGTACTGTTTGCTTTGTTGATAAATACTAACGCCCCTCCTTGTCTCCACAGGATCGGAAATCCACGGGGAGTGCGCATTCCCAGTGCAAATCTTCCCGCGGAGTGTTGATCCAAGCTGAAAAGTCCACGCTGACACTACCGCCCTTTCCACCACTTCGCCAAACATGCAAAACAGTTGTCTGGCTGGCGAATTGCACAGCGGTCTGTGACTGAAACAGTGGCATGCCACAGACGTCACGCTGACCTAACAGCTTTGCAGGGGAGGGCTACATGCAAGGAGCCACACATCAACTTGAAAGAATAAATTTTTTAATAAATAAATGTTTCCTTTTTTCAAAAAAATATATTTTCCTAACTACATATTTACATAAATAAAAAAAAAGTGCTGTACAGGGTGGGTGTGCGTTTGGGAAAGGGCTGGGGGTTTCAACATTGGCCCTGGAACGGTCTACTCCTGGGCACAGGGGTGTTCCTCCTCCGGCTCCTCCACATCTGTCCCTGGCCGCTCTGGTTGAGGGATGTTCTCTTGTTCTGCTGGCCAAAACACAGGTGAAATTCGATTAGGCATGTGCGCGTCCACAGCAGCCTTTTTGAAGGAGGAAACTTTATTGTGTCGTTTATTTATTGCTTGGGCGTTAGGGTGGAAATCAAAAATGCGGTCAAGGGCCACTTTAAATAAAGGTTTCCCTACCTTCCATCTGTGCCGGGCCCTGCGTGTCCACGGAGGCTTGATGGCCAGGCGCATGGCGTCTTCTGCCTATGGAATTGAAACAGTAAAGTAGCGTGGGCTCTCATCGGGCAGGGTGCATCCCCCTTTCTGGGGGATGCATGACAACCATTCTCCTGGGGTTCCCATAGCCACACAGCCGCTGTGTGGGGGGGCTACTCACGTCTGCCACCGGCTGTCCAGCTGGGGCTCCCCGCCGCCCTCCACAGGCTTCGCATGCCCTCGAAAAAGGGAGGCCTTGCTTGGGGGGGCGGGTGGCCATTGTAGGTGTGCAGGGAGGAGTAGAACTGCGCGTGCAAGTCGCGGAACCGGGTCCGGACCTCCTCCACGCTCCTCTCGTGGCCATGTCTTGTAAGGCAGTGGGCAATGGTGTGGAGGTGCTCATCATAGTCCCCCCCGCCTACTCGCACCATCTTCGGGCCAGCAATATTCAAGCGCTCCTAACAAGGCTGCAATTGCTGTCAAACGGGGCAAGGAGCCCAGTTATTTCCCTCAACTGCTCGTTCTCCATACTCAAAACAGCAAAAAGCGAGCGGGCAGGAAAAGTTTTGTCAAAAGTTTCCGCGGCGCTTCAGCAGGCGCGGGGGAGGGGGTGGATCCCGGGAGGGTGCGAGGGGACGCACGTGCGTTTTGGCGTCATCGATGACGCCCAAACTTTTACTTTTTGAAAAAAGGGCACCGCCAATCAAATGCTAGGTAGGGCGGGGAAAGAACAACGTTGGGAGGGGCTATGGCCGCGCTGTGTGAATGCGATAATGCTCGCCTAGCCTCTTGCCGATAGAGCCATGAGAAACGACAAAAGTTCGGCACGTTTTAGCGGGGATTGGGAAAAAGCCTGCCTGGATCGCGGTGGGAAGATTTCAGAGCCCCGTGTGAAAAGGGCCATTGTAAGTAAAAAGGGCATTTTTGTAAGTAGCAACCATGTTATAAGGGTGTACTGTAGGAAGCTGAATTACGTTTAACCCTTTCCTTGCCTCTTTCTCTCACCAGTATCCTGATGCAAATAGCATCTTTTGGCAAGATTTTTGTCATGTTCCTCTCCCTCCCCATTCCATGTGGTCTTGACACTGCTTCACTTGTTCTTGTTGCTGTTACATGCCTCCAAGTCATTTCTGACTTATAGTGACCCTATGATGGGTTGCCATAAGTCAGAAACAACTTGAAGGCACGCAACAACAACATGAGGAGGAGGAGGAGGAGGAAGAGCCTCATGGAGTTTTCTTGGCAAAATTTGTTCAAACGGGCTTTGCAGGCTGAGAGTCTAACCCAAGGTCACTCAGTCGGTTTCCATGACCAAACAGGAATTTGAATCCCAGTCTCCCAGAGCTCCAGTCCAACACAAACATCATGCTGACTCTTGCTACTTCTCTGCTTCCTCCCTGCTCCCCATTTATCTGACTTCAAGCATACATAAGAATTGCAACGACCATAACATTCCATTCCATTTGTCCTAGATACTTGATTTAACAAAAGATATCACCAGCCGCTTTTGTTTTTCTGTCATCTGAAGAATGAATCCTTTCTCATTTAGCTGCAGGAAACGGTGGAATTCATCTGAAGAACATTGGGACATTTCACCGATAGCAATGTCAGCCTCAGAGCTCTCCTATACAGACAGCTTGTTTTAGATTTCAGTCTTCTCCAATAGAGAGTGCACAAATCTTTGATCTATGAATGCTTGAAAGAAATCAAAAAGAAATCCATTCTAACAGGCCATGCTATGGGATTGACAGGATAAGACCCAGTTGTGTTTTCAAATTGGCAATCATTGTACTGTGTTAAAGAGCAAAACAGCATGAAAGCCGCCACAGGCTGCTGTGCTTTGTTGCTGCGTGTGCTTGCTTTGCATCACAGGGGTTTACATGAATGGCATTTCAAACCTAACACACTGCCACTCTCACAGGGTGAAGAACACAACCTGAGTTCCAACATGATATTTGCATTTGCCAAAGAAGGTAGAAATGACAAAAAGGAGGAGAACTGAAATGATAACTGAAAATAGCATCTTTCTTAAAGTACTATAATCTGGTGGATTTTTTTCTTCTAAGAGAGCAGGGGACTTTGCTACTGCACTTAACTAAAATTACAATGAGTGTGGAACAAATAGAAAATAACTGTCTTAGGTTAAGTAATAATCTGTTCTCTGTGGGCTGGGAAGTCAATAATATGTGTTTTGTATATTTTTTTCAGATATAATAATATAGGTGGTAGGGTAGAAGTTAGTTTTTTTGTGAGGTTTTTTTTTTCCTTTTCATGTATTTTTATGTTTCTATTCTGTTGTATCATTTTATTTATTTTTTTCTTATTTTACTTTTGTCTTGCTTGAAGTGTTCAGTTTTATTGTATAAAAAACTAGGCGCATTGTTACTGCAGTTATGTCTGGTGAGAGCACTAGATATCCTTTTGATATCAAATAATTTGGCCTTTACTTGACCTTTCTCTGCCACCCTACTCCACGTGTTTGCAGAGGTCCACCGGACAAGCATGTATTAGGCGTGGCCATTAATGGTTTAACATTCCAAACCTCATTTAGGCAGGCAACTTAATCCTCTCCGATGCTTCAGGGAAAAACCCTCTTGCAAACCGGCCTTGCTCAGCGCGAATCTATACAAAGACGCATGACTGAGTGCCGAGCCATTCCTTTATGTTGGGCCATCAGTGTACTGGCCATACTATTGTCATCTAGCGCTAAGCTCATCATGCAAAACCTGACCTTTTCCAACGCCTTTGTCCAGCTACAAATTCTCTTTGTTCTCACTGAGCATGACATGGCCTGTAGGTAAAATCCACCCTATAAAAGGTCCCCATTTTTGAGTCCTCCTCGGACTGCTTGGACTACTTTGGAATTCCATCCCACCTTACTGTCGGTTTGTCCAGTGAGCTCCCCTCAGCGAACCGCGCTGAACTATCTTCCCCTCAACCTCTGCTTCTCTCCAGGACTACGAGACCAGGTATCGTATTACCCATTCTCCAAAGCTCTCTATTTCTATCTCTCAGTTAGTTAGTGTATGTCTTGTCTTTTGTGTTGTTTGTCTACAATAAATATTATTTGTTACTTTAAAACGTGTCTGGCTATGCTTTCTGACCTGACGCCGTAGACATAGGATAAAAGATCCTAGCTAAAGTTACCCTGCCTCTCATTAGCTTAAGAGAGTGTTCGAGTCTAATTTCCCCATCTTGTGTTGCTGTTTGGTTATTTGGGTGCCCCTCCCAGGACCCCCAACATACAGGGTAACAGCATTAATAATTTAATTTTTTTAAGGAAAATAACTATCATCTTTTTCTCAAAGAAACTCTGTAAAATACAACTCTTTTACATGCAAGGATGTTATCTGTATTATTTATTATTATTATTATTATTATTATTATTATTATTATTATTATTATTATTATTATTATTATTAGAAAAGCATTGGGGGGAAAATATGGCTTCCCTCGTGTTGTTCTGAATAGTAAAGTCCCAGAAGGATGTTTCACCATTCTGTTATGCTGAAAGTGTAACAAACACACAGGGTCTTGTTTCTGAGGACAATCCTGAAGGCGTCTGGAAGAGCAGTTCTTTTTAAAAAATGTAAATAGATTGGGGAGTCTTTAAGGGATGCAAAAATAGCCTGGAGTGTATGCAATCCCCAGGAGACTTTTCATGCTACATAATTATAGTGCTAGGATTCCATAGATCCATGGAGTTTGTAGTCTGGTTAAGCACAAGCAGTCTTCGCCAGAGAATTCTAAATGCCACTGCTTAAATTATAAACCACAGAACTCTGTGAGAGAGAACCATGGTACTTAAAGTGGAATCAGAGTCCTGTAAGTGTGTAGTGTGAAGGAACCCAGATCCCATGATTGCCACCTCTGCTCTAAAAAAACGCCATTTGTCCTTGATAATGACTACATGTAACTGCTTGGGTTTGCTTCTTGCCCTTACCCCATGCTATCCTATTTCTTCTGCCTTATGAGATCCTAATTAAAATTATACTGGCTTAAGATTATAGGCACATAATGACTTCATTGTACCATCCAAATCTGAGGTTATTGTGGCATAGCAGATTTAGCTGCAACTATTCTCATAAAGCCAGTAAAGAGGATGAAACTATATACTGTTTGTCTTTCGCCTGTGAGGAAGCTTGCAAATAAATAATATCCATTTGAAAGGCACTGAGGAAAAGTTCCACACATACTAAATTGCAATTTTAAATTTTAATGTGTCATATGAATAATAAAAAGAATTATATATAATCAGTCAGGTTCCATATGTTCCCATTTCTAAATAGTCTATTCACCAAAGGAAAAAGGAAGCAAAAGATTGCATGGAAATTCCACAAAGTCTCCATACTGTATGGTTGTTTTTCGTAAACCTCAAGAGACACATTCAAAAAAATAATTTACTTGTTGAAATCCTGATATTTTCAATGTTCATGTCATTTCTACAAGTTTTGGCTTCTTCGGTTCCTACTAAGGAGTTTGATGGATTAAAAGATTCTTAATGTCCAGAAACCAAAATATTGGCCTCCCAACTAGAGTAGACCTATTGAATCAACTGGATTTATCTACATATTGACTCAAAATTCAAGAACTGATTCAGTTCTACTCTGGTTGGGAGTAACCATGATAATTTCTGTCATTAGTTTTCTAAAGGAAAAGAAAGGGAGACATTTTACATTGATTTCATCTTGATGTCCTTGAACTTTAGGGGTCAGGAAGAGCCATTACATCCGCCCCGCACACTAAGGTCCTCTGGGAGGAATTTACTGTAGCCAGTCAGAACTAGGTTCGCTGCAGTTACCCAGAGGACCTTTTCTTCTGTCGCTCCCAAGTTATGAATGGCCTACCGGAGGAGACTCGACACATTACCAGTCTTGACTGCTTTAAAAGAGTAGTCAAAACTGATCTTTTCCGACAGGCCTTCCAAGTCTAGCATTTCCATTGCCTCCCATCAATTGTCTTGCTGTTCTTTCAATAGTTGATTGATTGTTGTGTATTTTAGGGCGTTGGTTTTAGATGGATTGGGGGGGTGGGGAGGATTGGGTATGTTTTTTAATGTTTTTTAATGTATTTAATGTTGTTTGCCACCTCGATCCATGTGGAGAGGCGAGAAAAAAGAAATAATTATTATTATTATTATTATTATTATTATTATTATTATTATTATTATTATTAGCAGCTCAGCGTGAAGGTAGCAAAATTTGAAAACTCCAGCAGGACAATCTTTGGTCTCACTCCACTAGTAGCTGCTATTTAACGCCACTGCTCTGATTATTTTATTGGCAAGATATATTAATTGGGAGATATGTATAATTAGCATAAAATAGAAATCATATAAATATAAAGCCATGTGGAAAAGAAACTGACTGGAAAAACAGGTCAGAGGTGCCCCGAACATGGCTAAGAATGGCTCTTGCAAGAAGAACAAAAGGTATCTCCAAGAAGAGCAAGTAAGCCCCTGTGGTTTGCATATCCTATGGAAGACAAAGCCATAAAACTGGCTGCCAACCTAATCTGACACTCATTTGTTGGAAACTTCAAACAAAGAACTTCTGCTTGGTTGATAGTGCTGGTTCAGGAAAACAGGAAGATTTCAAATGGATCTATACTTGCATCATTCTCTCACTTGACACCTTCCTGATCTCTGATCACATTGCCATCAAAGGCTTTGTCATATACATGCAAAACCCATCAACATGTTTCCTTTACACATTAGAACCATTAATCCATCCTGTCACCTTTTTGTCCACCCTGGAAATCCCTTGTTGTCCAAACAGAAAGTCACACCTCCAGGGCACATTTTGGGGGATAAAGGGACCCTGGTTTTGGGTCCTTGCCACATCACTTCAGTTTCCAGGGACCTCCTTGTCAGTTTGCTTGGGCATCAGCCCAAGCTACATCACCATTTCTCTACTTCTTCCTGGATCATAAATATCCCCCCAAAATCCCTTTTCTATTCTCTCTATCAATTTTTCTTCCTTCCTTTTCAGTTAGCCTTGAATGATTGCTTGTGTGCTTGTATCTATTTGTGTGTGATGTATATTTCCCCCAATAAAACACATTTAAATTATACTGTAAATTTTCTGACTGGTCTCTTTTGCTGTGACCTAGTAAACAAAAGTGAAAAGTCCTGAAGTTACTCCCCTCTTGCAATGTTCTTAATTTGAATTAATTAATTCTCCATTTTTACATTTTAATTGTGGGTTCTGATATAGAATTTCATGGAGTCCCAATGGTTTTGGGGTAACAGCTATGTCAGGGGTAACACTAATAGGAGGCAATTGCAAGCCTATGCATTTCTAGAAGCAAATAAAATAAAATAAAATGAGCACATTGTAAGTTTCTTCCAATTAAACAAAATATTTGCAAAGAACTAATTTTTGGGGAAAAAATATTTAAAACATACCACATTTTTTGGTTGGGGGCTAGATTAAAAGAGCATTACAAGAAAAAAATATAAGAATATATACAAAATCTGCCATCCAACCACTATTAAATATGTCATCCATAAGTATGGAAAAGAATTGTTATAAGAGAATAAATGGTCTGTCAAAATAAGGTCTATAAACAAGGATAATGAAGCCTGCCTTCTCACTATAAAAATAAAGCAAGACAAAGGATAGGAGGGAGAAAACGACTTGTGAAAGGCCAACAGGGATATATTCATTAGCTTAATTTAGTGTAAAGCAGATATAGGTCATTCTATGTTACAAGCAAAAAAATGATAGATAGATAGATAGATAGATAGATAGATAGATAGATAGATAGATATGAAATGTACCTTGCTTTCATTTTCTTGCTATGTTCCATCAATCCTTGACATATCTGCAAATCAACAACTAAGAATCCAGAAATACTGCTATACTTTATTTCATTGCACAGATGTGCTTGCAGTGAACAGACCTCGTATTTTACATGCTGTGGACTACAGCTTTCCTTCACATCTTCTTTCATTCAGTCCATCTGAAACAGCATGAACATCTATTCTAAGCAGTACTTTTGCCTCTCTTTCCCCCCTTTCTGTTAAAAAACAGTAATGTCTTGCTTGCATCAATATTCCTGATCCCTTTTAAACCAGAAGTGTCCATCTTTTCCTTTTACTGTAATGAATGTGGGGTGTTTTTTTTTTCAAGAAAACCATACCATGATGACTGTCAATCCAATCTAGTAATATTAAAATTGTCAGTGAGCAGAGGCTTGTTGTTCTATTACAGGTCTCTTCTTAACAGAATTTATCTTACTTGGTTTGTTGGTCTTTGCTTGCATTTGCCTCCTTTTAATTTTTTTTTTCCTAAAACCCCCAAAATAATTGAGATGATACATTTTAAGAAGCAGCTTTATCAGCATAGTAAGCCTGAAGAATTAGAAAAACAGACCACACATTGCTTAGAAGAGGAGATTTCATTATGGTTAGATGTTAGGGAATAATGCCAGAGTTATCCACTTTCGTGAGGAGGCACTGTTACTGCATAGTAGTGCATGTTTTCATCTGCACTTATATAACAGAGGAATACAGCTTTGCTAGGTTTTAAAAGTCTCAGCAAGCCACAGGAAGTTTTCACTTATACCAACAGAAATCAACAATAAAACAATAAGATACTGTCTGATCTCAGAAGCTAAGCAGGATACGCACTGGTTAGTATTTGGATGGGAGACTACCAACAAATACCAGGTGCCATAGGCTATATTTCGGAGGAAGGAACTGACAAAACCACCTTAGCATATTCCTTGACTAAGAAAACCCTATAAATTCATGGGCTCACCAAAAGTTGGCAAGTGACTTGAAGGCACAGACAATGGACTGGAGCAGAGGTGGGCACCTTCCTAGGGTTGAGAGGGGCACATTGCTTACCAGACCCACAAGGTACTCTACTCTCCATCCCCACAGTCCCAAACTTACTATCACTGCTCTTTTCCCACTGTCAATGAAATTTTCACCAATGTCATCAATCTCCCAGCAATTTGAATAGAAACACTGTATATGGGGGGTGCACACTTTGGCCGTTTCCACACCACAGTTATAGTGCTATTATTCCACTTTCAACATCCTGTGGAATTCTGGGGTTTGTAGTTTACAGAGGCCAAAGAACTATCTGGGTGAGAATTCTAAAGGCCCTTCCCTAAACTGCAAACCCCAGGATTCTACAGGATGTTGAAAGTGGAATAATAGCACTATAATAGTCTAGTGTGGAAATGGCCAGTTGTTTCCCAGAAGAACTGCATTCCCATATACCACAACAACAATTCTACACGAACCTCCTTGATTGCATTCTATAGAATCCTGGAGTTTGTAGTTTGGTTAAGGGCCTAGAGCTCTCTGGCTGAAGATTCTAAACACCCTTCCATAAACTCCAAATCCCAGGATTCCATAAGCTGTTGACATGGCAGTTAAAGCTGGGGGTAGGACAGAGACCAATTTAAGCTCCCATCGTTACATCGTATGGAATCCTGGGATTTGCTTTTTAGAGAAATGTTTTTAGAATTCTCAGCCACAGAGCTCTATGACCTCACCAAGCTACAAATCCCAGGATTCTATAGGATGCAACCATGACAGTTAAAGTGGAAGCATAGTAATATATTTGTGTAGTGTGCAAAGGCCTTTATACCTGATTGTTTCTCCAAATCTATTTGTGAAGCAAGAAGCTGAGCGGAGCCAGCCAGTCATAGCTCATCGAATGCTGCGGGAAGGGGGTGGCTGTGAGGAAGAGGACATCATCTAGAAGCTTATCTGTAAAACAGATAGAACCAGTCAAAAATAGAGACAGAAACATTTGGAAACAGAAGTAGGGACAATTAGAAAGAATTGATAAGATTTGAATAGGAGTTCAAGGAGGAGTATCACTTTGAAATGAAAGTGTTACTGTGTACTGTGTGTGGAACCAGCATAATACTATGTTTATTTTATCTGTTACAATACTATCTTCACCTTTTTTTTTTATTTTCTACAACTCTGTCCAGATGTTTTAATTAACATGGAAAACTGATCACACTTTACTATACTGAACCCACTGATTAACACAGCCACTTGTCCAGTGTAGAGTCATCTTGAGGCCTGAACATCAGACCCGGGGCAGGACCTTAAAGGTAAACGGACAGTGAGAAGTGGTGGAAGCCCAAGGATTAGCACTGTGGGGCCAACCTGGATAGGGGTTCCAGCACATTGTTCAGAGACAGGTAAGGGGAAATCCTAACATACTTTACTGAAGTCTCTAGAGCTGGCTTTGATGCATGACAGTGTACTGTTAGCCATTACGAAGATTGATTTACCTCTTCCAAAAAAAAAAAAGTGGGGGGTGAGGAACAAAGTTAACTCTTGGTATAAAAAGCAAAGAGAAAGTAGACCCTAAAACTTGTAACATAAATATTAATCAGTAGAGACTTATTATCTGGTATCTTTCTGTGTTCTTCTCCCTCACTGGTTCAATTTACTTGTTATAAGAGCTGGGGCTCAACTTCCAACACTAATATGAGGCCAGTGTTGGCTGATAGGTGGTGGCACCTGTGGGCAACTACCACTGCTACTGCATTCACTTCAGTTTCTACCACTACTGATGTTTTTTCTAATCGTTGCAAGTGCCTGAGAGCTAAGCTAGATTAGACAGCACAATTACACCATATGCCCAACTAGCTAACTTTTCATCTTAACTTTACCATATTTTTTAAAAAAAAAGAATAAGCATGAACAAGCCCTCTGGGTATAGCATCATGACTAAAATCCTCTAATTGCTTGCCTGAAGTACCCTTGTCCTATTTCTTTACATAAAGTGCCAACAGGAGTGTTAAATTGCTATATTCCTTTCCCTACGGTAACTTATCAAAGAACACATTCCTGAAGACCTCATTTCTCCAAGTTTATTTATTCTGCTTAGGGAAATATTTTTCCTCCAAGAACTGCTTCTTCTTTTCTTCAATTTCATTTTACTTGACTATGGTGAAAAAATAAATTGACAAGTGCTTGAAATGTTTAGGGGAGTTCATCTTTTGTCAGATGGTAAACTACTTTGTTCCTTTTCACATAGATGTGTATTCTGAGTAGGAAGAAAAGCCTACACACTTTCCTAGTAGAGCACTGCTGCAGTCTGAGATTTGCTACAGATGTATTGATCTTTGTACCTCTCTCCCTCCCTCCCCAATATCCCGATGATCTTAGCCTACTTGCTGTGCCTGCTGAGCACAGCTTTTGTGATATGTTCACACAAGTCTTCCCTCCACTTTATTTTGTCTGACAGTTAAGTGTTATTTCTAGAATGGAAAAAATGTTTAATATTATCCATGCCTTGTATCTAATAGCACTTTTGATTGATTTTTTTTTTACCTACATTACTCTCCACATTTACAGATTCTCTACTTTGCTATGCATCAAGGACTTCTTTCCTTTTAAAAATAATCCTTATGGTAAGTAATGTTTAAAATAGTTACCTTCCTCATACAAAAAAGCATAGGCAGGGGTACTTTGAGCTGCACCCTTTAAAGATCATGGCAGCCTGAGGTTAGTTTGACCGAAACTGCTCCAATTTTTAAAGGGTATATCTGAAAATAGTCACTTGTAGTTCAGCAGTACATTGGCAGGAAGGTTGTTAAGTATGAAACATAGTTTTCCAAGTCACTTCTTTCCTTTCTATTTTTCTTTCATTATTCGCTTTTCAACACACACACACACGCACTCCCCACAAATTGTCAGAACATCTAACCTTAATCTTCTACTCTTTCTATCTATAAGCACCTGTCTTAACACAGAGTCAGATCAATGGCCTATTTAGCAGGTACTATCAACCTTGACTTCAATTATTGACAGTTCAGTCCTATCTACTACAGCTTATAATGATACCTGCATGAGCCACAAGGGCACAGCTGGACAGTGAAGTAGGGCCAGCTTCTGGCAACAAAGCAAGAAGAAAGGATTCCTCTTGTTCTGAGTTGCCTGAGCATAATCTTGATCTGGCTAAGTAGGGGAGAATGCATATAAGGGAAGCCATCCTGTTAAATCCAGTAGGTATCTGCTTCACTTAAGGGTGATACAGAAACCAAGTTAAATAGGAAAATTCAAATCACAGTGTTCTAAAATGTACAAAATGATTCAGCATAGCAGTTCAATTAATTTTGCAAGTTTTGGCTGTATAAGAAATGCCCAATGAGCTTTGCATCAGCCTTATGCTCTTGGTGGTAACAGCAATGGGCTAAGGAGATGAAGTCTGTACAATGAATAGTACTGGTATTTGTTTCCTCAGTTGCAAGGAACATTTTAACAAGGGAGATTTGAGGGAGTTAAAGTCCATAATTACCAGAATCCTGATACCTTCTATTTGGAATCAAAAGAAGGATACTATTAGCACCAATGAGAGATTTCCTCCCATTGCAAATAGCACGCATAGGGAAGAGGTTCCAATCAAGACTGCAGTGGAAATGAAAGATGAAACCATACCCCCCAATACTTCACTAACGAAAACCAGGAAATATGTAGCCAGTTGACGTCAGAATGTGGTGAAGATGGCAAAGTGTATTAGTGAGGAAGAAGAGACAAGCTAGGAAAGGCTGTGATAGTTTGCTTATGCCTGAGGTTGAAATCTACACAAGGGCAGTTTACCAGCTCACTGCATAGTATCCCTGCCCTGGTTTGACCTCTTTATTACCAGACATGCTTGTTTTAATCCAAACAGAAATCAGTTCAGAAAGACCCATTATGTAACCATATCGGTGCAAGGGGAGATTTCTACTGTGTGCATGTGTTTGCTATATCAGTTTATGTCCGGTCACACGACCAAAGTGGCTGAAGGGTGTGTTGTTGTTGTTGTTGTTTATTGTTGTTTTTGGAATTCCTGCAATATATGTGCATCAAATAGCCTTTGTTTTCTTGTCATTCTTGGGGAGGGTCAAACCACACATGTTGAAAACTTGGTTCTTCTCCAAAACAGCAGAGTAAATTGGTGCTTTTTAAAACAAAAATTGCCTTAAAGCCCCCAAGCTTTAAGAAGTATTTTCACACCAGAAGGAAAAGAATGTCATATGTTCCATAGGACTGAGATTGAAGTAAGGACATATTATTTAGCCTGTGTAGATTCAGCCTGAATCTAATAAGAAGGACAAGATTCCACTTCCTCTGATTGTTTTCTCTCTGCTGACCTAACTGAGTACAGACTTCTTTTGCACATTGAAGCAATTTTGGAACAATTAAAGTAAGCTGAAGACAAAGGGGGGAAGTGGGAGGACAAAAGAGAAACAGAGACATTTTAAAAGCAGCTGAAAAAGTGAGATGACAGAGGATTAAACAGGACTGTCCCTGCCAAACTGGGACAGTTGGAAGGTATGATAAAACCCTTCTTTCCCCTATGCCATAGGATCATTTAACTCCCTCTCTCAAGCCTGCTCTTTGCTTTTTAAATCAGTTACACAAAGCCAAACCACATGGTTCATATCAGTCACATGACCCTCACCTGCATGACTTCAACAGAAGTTTCCTAACTCTACCAGTCTAGAGGCATCATGCAGCTATTCCATGTTTTATTTGTTTACTGATTCTGTCTGATAAGGAAAATACAGGAGAATCAATGAGAAAACATGAGAAGATAGAGTACTTAAACTGACATTATCTGGACCCTCTATAAAATTCTGTGAATGATGAATGTCAGGTGGTTGCACAATAAAAAAAAATCACATCATGAAACACTCAGTGGCAACACAGTTTTTCTGCATTTTGTAATCCAAGTTTGAAATGCATTAAAAATTAAGCCTCAGACTTCTTAAAAATGAGTTTAAAAAGCACTTATAATAGTCAGAGCTTGGAAGTAACTTGTTGCTTATAATTATCTCCTTTTGCCAATAATGTTATAGCTGTGACATTACAGCTGCAAATTAACAAGGGATGACTTGGCTCCTTTTGTAGTGTAGGTATAACTTTTAGTTGCACTTCTAATTATGTGAGTCTCTGTACACATTCTAATAAATTTAGGTAGGTCTGGGGAGAAGCTTACTGCTTATGTCTCCGCCTGACCTAAAAATACATATTTATTTTATACATGTGTTGTCCCGTAGAAGAACACCTGAAAAGGAACAATTTGATTGCTGCCTTCACAATCTTTACAAGAGAAGAAACATGGAATAAAAAAAGCTTTCTTCCTGAATACAGTTTTAAATTTTAAGGATATGAATACATTATTGAACTGCCATCAGCAACATGGCATTTTTTCTCTAGTGTTCATTGTCCTGTAAAGTATGTGGCTGGTCATCTAAGAGAGACCATGCCAGCAGTGACATCTGACTCCTTGGCAGATTCCAGAGACATCACTGGTAGCAGGTCTGTTCTTGCTTCTGGCTAGGCCTCCTGTTTTGGCTACCATTCACCAGGTAGGTTGCATTAGGTCTCATAAGCCACTTTTCACAATGGAGAAAGTCCACAGCATTGCTGAATATACTGGTGATGGAATTTTAGCTGTTTAAGAAGGAATGGCAAGACAGATTTGTGATGAAAACACCAAGTGTGTTACACATGGATTATAAGCACAGTCAGCAGCCCACTTTTTTCAGTTTATTTCTGAGATGCATTTTATACATTGAAGCATAGTTTAGTATGAAGTACAGAAGCTTTGGATTCACATTCGCCCCCTCAAATTTCTTCGGGCACAGTTGTAAGCATGAGATTGGTAGCATCTATTTGCATTTTAAATTAACCAAGATGTTAGGGTATGGTTGTGTTTATTTTTCCCCTAAGCTGGGACAAACTTGTCTTAATTTAAACTATGGTTTGTCTAAAAAGTCAAAATCAGACACTGACTTCTGATCCTGGCTTGTTTGGATACATCACTTTTAAAAATGAACTTGGACGAAGCAACAATGTGAACCTACCTCAAAATAAAAGCAAGTGCTGCTTTCTCTTCCATTGAGTCACACTATGAGGACAGGGAGAAGCACGGAAGAGCAGCCTCATGCATAGGCTATACTATACAGTTCAGATTGAGGCTACCTGACAGATCTTATCTCTCCCTATGAAACTAAGGCCATTTCCGCACGGGGCAAGGAAATCACCCCGCGCTGCTACTTATCGGACCTTCTTGCTCCCTGGTCCGGTCCAGGCTGCTCTAGAGCACTGCATGCTCGTCGTTGGTCAAGGGTCTCGACCAACCGCTGAAGCTCACCAGCGTAAAGCCCGCCCCCAGCAGATCGCAGGCTTGCATTGGTGCGAGCCTGTGAATCTGCATAAGGGAGCAGGCTCGCAGTGATGCGCTCCGTGCTTTTGAAAAACCTGTTTTTAGAGGTCTTTCAAAAGCATGCTGGACAACCACTTGGGGTCGTCCCGGAGTGGGCTGAGGTGCGGATCTACGTTAAGTAGGTCCAACCCAGTCTGCTCCCAGGTGCAGATGTCCTCCGTGGAGGACGCACTGCACCGTTTTAAAAAACCCCTGTGGAAATTACCTAAGATTCCTAGGAGAAGGCCTTCTTTCAACCTCATCACCTTCACAAGTATGGTTAATGGTAACACATGATAGAGCCTTCTCAGTGGCTGCCTCTGGACTTTGGAACTCTTCTGTCAAGGAAAACTAGGGAGGAAAACAAAGATTTTTATTTTATTTTGGCAGACTTTTCAAACTGAAATGTTTTAAAGAAATGTCTGTAGGAAGCTGCTGTATTATTTCAAAAGTCTTGTGTTATGGGTTTTTTTTACTTTATTATTTTAATAGTGTCTGCTTTAAATTATTTTGATATGCTTAATAGTTTAATTCTATTTTAATGTTGACTTTTTTAATGTTGACATTTTAATGTTGACTTAATATCGATCCTCATCCTCATCATCAATGAGTTCTTCCAGACAATGCAAATGTATGAGGTCACTGCAGTTATTGGGGGGGTTCCCCAAAACATAAAATCCAAAGAACATTTCTGTTGTCCCAAACTGTTTTTTAGCAGTACTGAGCAGATGCAACATTTTGTTCCCTACTTCAAATGGGTTTCTTTTTAACTCTGAGACATATCAGAACGAAATAATCACTTCTTCTCCTCCTCCTCCCTTCATAATTTTTATGAATTAGTGAAATTGCACTTTTGCACTAAAACGGCATAATTCTAAGGAAAAAAAATTAAAATGCAGAGAGGACAAAATTTGTCCTTCAGAGATAGAACCACCCCAACAAATTATACTCTGCCTTAAAAAAAAAAACTTGGAATGTCTGTAGTGCAGATTCAAGAAATCATTACAAACAGACCCCAAAAAAGAATGGAACGAGCAAATGCAGAGGCTACAACAATGAACAAAACCTAGCAAAATGCAAGGGCACTGTGACAAACTGTTACCCTGTATGTTGGAGGTCCCGGGAGGGGTGCCCAGATAACCAAATAAAAACACAAGTTGGGGGAATTTAACTCGAGCATTCTCTCGGTGGAACGAGAGGCAGGGTAACTTTAGCAAGGATCTTTAACCCAATGTATACAGCATCAGGTCAGAGAGCAGCTAGACAAGGTTTTAAACAAACAATATTTTATTAAGACCAGAAACACAGAAGACAAGACATAAACTAACTAACTGAGAAACAGAAGCGGAGAGTTTTTTGGGAAGGGTAATACAACACCTGGTCTCATAGTCCTGGAGAGAAAGATGGGGTTCCGAGAGAGAAAGCTCAATGGGGTTCACTGAGGAGCGTTCCTTCAGACTACCGGCAGCAAGGCGAGATGGAAGTGGTGGTCCCAAAAGTGGGGACCTTTTATAGGGTGGAGTGTGCCTACAGGCTATGCTCAGTGAGAACAAAGGAAATTTGGAGCTGGACAAAGGATTTGGAAAAGATCAGGTTTTGCATGATTATCTTAGCACTTAATGACAATAGCATGGCCAGTATGTTGATGGCCCGACATAAAGAAATGGCTTGGCTCTTGGCTGTGTGGCTTTGTGTGGATATGCGCTGAGCTGAGCCGGTTTGCAGGGAGGTTTTTCCCTAAAGCAACAGAGAGGCTTAAGTTGCCTGGCTGAAAGAGGTTTGGAATGTTTACCCATTAACGGCCGCGCCCGCACGTGCTTGTCCAGGGGACCTCTGCAAACATGTGGAGTAGGGTGGCAGAGAAAGGTCAAGCAAAGGCCAAATTATTTGATATCAAAAGGATATTTAATGCTCTCACCCAACGTATCATAACTGGAGTAACAAAGCCCTTATTTCTTCTCAGATTCATTTTGTATTTCCAACCTAATAAGGAAGCACCTTAACACTAACATTTAGCCCTTACTCCTACCAGTGACTTTTGATAAAGCAAACCAACTGAGTAGTTAGTAAAACAAACGGTATCCTTCATTGCAATAAGATTAAAAATAAAGCACCTTGTGAACATTCATCTAAAATACAGTGTTGTTACATTAAACAGTTCAAACTTCTGACAGTCTTTGACAGTAATTCTCAGTCTTAAGACACTCAGTCCATTTCCACTCTACATTGTTATAGTGCTCTTATTCCACTTTCAACATCCTGTGGAATTCTGAGGTTTGTAGTTTACTGAGTCCAAAGAGCTCTCTGGCTAAGAAGTCTAAATGCTCCTCCCTAAACTGCAAATCCCAGGATTCCATAGGATGTTGAAAGTGGAGTAAATAGCACTATAACAGTGTAGTGCAGAAATGGCCCAAGTCTCTGTCTTTTTCTCAGCTGCTTAAACACAGCTCAGCCACCCTCTCACTGGGCTAAGATCTCACTGAAGATCTCTCTTTCAAATAGGACTTTATATATAGTGCCTCTCATCCATAAGCCCCTCCCACATACCGCTATGTGTTGGGTTTTGCTTTTAAGGCACCACTGCTTTTGCCCAGCAAGTTGCACTTGCATTCCAAATAGCTGACTCCCAAAGCAACTTCATCACAGATTAATATCATGAGAGTTTACACTTCTTTAAACTAATCTGGAAGAGCCCTTTGCATACAATAGCATCCAGTCCAGAACACAAAGGCAAAGTACTCTATTTATATTCATGCACTTCCCTACTGCTTTTCATAGATTAATTTTTCATAACAACAGCTAGTGGTTTGGAAAATACTAATAACATAATTTGCTGTAACCAGCTCCAGTATGCAAATGCTACATCATATGCCCACCACCCTTTACAGTGTTGAAAGAATGCCTGTATTAAACTATTCACATAAAGAATCCACATTCATTGATTAGCACTCATTTTTTAGCACAGTTAACAAAATGCAACCAGATACATACCTATAGATGGAAAAACAAAGTCATCACAAGTATATTAAGTTTAAAAGACAATCTACAAGGATGACCAGATGTCTTGAAAACAAAATATAGGAAATAGATTTGATGGAGCTAAACACGTTTTGCCAAGCAAAAGCATATGTTATTTCAAAAAATAAAATAAAAATAAACAATGAAAAGAGAACAAAGGCAAAGAATTATAATTACAGGATAGTAGGAACAGGCTAAACTTTAATGGTGGAGGCAGTAGTGTAGTGTTAAATTTTGAAGTATAGGCACTCATCATGGAAGTCCACAAACAGAATGCAAAAATGAACAAAATTATGTTGATCCATATCCAGAAGTAGTTTTTAATCTCTACCACAAACATGTCTTTTGTAAAGCTAACAGATCTTAATTCCCCATTGAAGACCAAGCCCCCTCAAGTATTCTACATTAAAACTGGGGAACATTAGAACTAGGTATCTACTATATCAAAGTTGAAGTTTGTGAGTTTGTCTGCGTCAGGCAGGTGAAGATCTCATACAATTGGCTATGTAAGGCAAGAAGACCTCATATGATTGGCTGGCTGTGACGATTCTATGGAATCCTGGGGTTGGCAATTAAGGGAAAGGCCTTTAGAATTCTCAGCCAGAGAGCTCCTAGCCCTCAGGCCAATTGCTGTGGAAATGAGGCCTAACAGCAAGGAGAAGGGCAGTGTATTCCATCAGAAACCAAACGTCTGTATGTTAACAACTCTGAATACAAATTGGATTGGAGAAATATGGGCAAAAACTACAGGTACAGGACAACACAGTTTGGGGAATTAGAGACACAGGATCTTAAATCCATGTATATTTCAACTGTATCTAATTCCTAAGGTAAGATAAGGTAATTCCTAAGGTATTTCTAACAAGCATTACCTATGAATAAATAAAATACCGGGCAATGCTGGGTATATATGTTAATTACTGAAAAAAATCATTTTACTCCCTCCCACAGATGACAGAAGGACTCCAGCTGAATTCAGAAGGAAGAAGGAAACTGGGGGAAGTGGGGAAAGTGTAATCGTATCCATTAATTTTAAAAAATCCTGGCACTTTGATCCTGCTGCCCATGACTCAACTAAACCACTAAGAGAGGGATAGGTTCTTACCATGATGACAATTTAGGAACTGAAGACATTATCTAGGAGTGGTGTAAGACATATAGATATCAAATAGGAATACTTTTAATACAAAATATCCTTTCTAGGTGCAGCCGCAGAGTTACTCTCAGCCCTGGGTTAAATCAGCACACTGACCTACAAGATTTATCAAATTATTTTCAATAACATCTGCAAGAAGGCATGCTGGGCCTGCAAATAATACCATAATCCAACAGGAGCATGACAATCCTCTCGTGCTCACTTCTCCAGTCTCTGACTTCCAGCTTACATAGTGGGAATCGCAACCTCCATATTTTTGCAGTCTACTATTTCCAGTTTTCTCCCTGACAAACTAAGCTGAATTAATGTGAAGTCTGTGAGTACTGTAAACACAGAAATTAGCAAAAGAACAGAGCAGAAAGTATTTGTTGTTAATGTCTTGAAAAAGTTGGAGAAAGGGGGTTAAAGTAATGGCAAAAAAGTTATGTAATTGTTGTAGGTGCACCAAAGAGCTTGCAGATTGTCACAAACTCCTTCTGGCTTGAGGAGCTCTAGGGCTATAGAACCCTTTTGTTTCTCCTCTGAGATAGCTTGCCAGCCTCTGCACACTGCAAGCTGGGAGGAGTTTGTGATGATTTGCTCTCTCAACCCGGCAGTTTGGGCTCTCCAGAAGTCTCTGTCCAAGAACCCATGCTGCTTGGGGGGAGTGGCAGGAGGAGACGGTCACCATCTCTTCCTGGCTTGCATCTTACTTTAATTGTATAATTAAAAGGTGGTGGGTAAAAAGGAGGAGGAGGGGAGTAAAAAAGCAGAATGGAAAAGTTAGGAAAAAGATAAAGAGAGAGGCCAAGCAAGAAAGAAATAGGGGGTGGGGAAATCATTGAGGAAAACTTTTCACTTAAGTAGCCTAAAGCTGTGTGGGCAAGATTACAAAAGGATTCATTGCAACTCAACATAAATAATATATAATAGTTGTATATTATACAATAATATACAGTAGAGACCAGTTCTGAATATAATCATCATAGGAGAAGTTACTAAGGAGAGCCATACATGCCATGAGGGGATATAAAAGGCCTGCCATTCTGAAAGGGCCCTGGCTACTTGAGGGTCTTGATCTTCTGTGCAGCAAATGACTCCCCTCCACCTCATTCCATGACCCCCTCCCCACCTTTTCTTCTTCTTTTCCATTCCACATTCTTCTTTGCCAAACTGAGCTCTTCTTCTGCTTCACAACCCAGCTCTTAAGTTCTGACCTGGACTCTGCAAAGAGTTTTCTCTCTTCCTCTCTCCTGTTTCTTGTTGTCTTCCCAAAGAAATTATACAGATTAGCCTGCTTAACAACAGAGCCATGCGGTGCATTTTTCCAGTTCAAATATCTCTTCTAATGAGGGAGCATTTTACCAAATGTGACAGAGGGAAAGGCACCCACTTTAATGAATTTAATGAATGAATTCACGAAAGCATATTTTTAACTTACGTATTGAGGTACCTAGTGGGCTTGAGGAGATTGGTAGAAATGTCTAGCTATTTAACAACCTAGCAAGTTAATTCCAAGGGAAGGGAACTTCTAAATATCTGACCTTCTATGGAAGCCTACAGTGATTCTACTCCTCAGAAGCTTCCCACCTCATACTGCTGCCTGTATTGATGAGACCTATCTCAGCAGTCCTCTGGATTCCAGGCAAGCATTCAAACTGGTGATAGCTCTAAAAACTTTGGGGCTCTCGGCACTACACTTTTATAGTGCTGTTATTATTCCACTTTCAACTTCTGTGGAATTGTGGGGTTTCTAGTTTACTGAGGCCAAAGAGCTCTCTAAGTGAGAATTCTAAATGCCTCTCCCTAAACTACAAACCCCAGGATTCCACAGGATGTTGAAAGTGGAATAATAACAGCACTATAACAGTGTAGTGCAGAAAAGTCCTTTGTCTTCTGTTTACACTAGTGAGGGGAAGGAATCTGTGATAGGAGGAACAATTACTCTAATGCAGGAGTGGGCACAGTGTGGCTTATGGGCTGCTTGTGACCCCCAAGTCCTTTTTAAAACTCCCCCAGTACCCTCAGTGCTGCCCAGAAGTTTTATCTTAGAAAAATTGACATCACCACTAAGTGCACTATAGGCAATGGGACAGTCAATATCATAGTCACAGTTTCCTTTCGTGCAAACTTCCATAGTCATCATCATAGCTGATATCATTTAGAAACATTTACAGTTCACTTATACGCATAAACAGAAGTCTAATGTAATTAATAAAGTATTAATTAAAAAGAAGGGGAAATTTATTTGTTAACAGTGAGTTGAGGAGATTTTAATGAATTTAGTCGTGCTTAATGGAGTATTTATTTTTAATGAATTTAAGCTACCTTTTAATCTTTTTTCTCAAAAATGTAGCTATTTTTATGTCAATTAAAAAAAAAACTTTAAAAAGTGTCACCTTTTATCCACTTGGCCAAGCTGAAATAATTACCCTTCGCTCTCTGGTGGTTTTCCATCCTTGCAGTAACAGACCTAAGGACCACATTCTCCAAATGTTGTTGGACTGTAACCTCCTATCAATCCTAGGTAACATAGCCAATAGTGAGGGATGAAGAGAGCTGCAGTCCAAAATCATCTGGTGTGCCAAGTGTTCCCAGTGATACAACAGTCTTGCCATGCTATGGCAATTGCAGAAACTGCTCTCCATCAAGAAAGCAAATGTTTTGCATTTGAATGTATGAGTCACAGAGACTGATTAGACTGCTAACTTCCTTTGATACTCATTTGATATCAAGAAAAAGATTATGACAGTCACCTAATGTCTAAGTGCCCTACCAATGCTAAATTTGTACTATTTTCTGTGATGAAGTGAAAGGCAAAATCAAAAAGCAATTGGCTGTACAAAAGAAGAGAATGAGGACCAGCCTCCAGCATGGAGGTGTTTTTACAAATATGCCCCATTTGTGTTACTGCTTGTGACAAAGTCACTCTTGACAAGGCTGTAGGACTTTGTCTCACCTAATTTCTTTTGGCAGTCTGAGGCAGGTTTTTTTTTCCTCGGCAAGATGATTGATCTCTGGGTTTTCTAGATATTCTCATTTTTAGCTGCTATTGGAAAGACTTGAATAATTTAAAGTTCCTGCCATCATCTTGGCAGCTCTTTTCAATAGTCCCTGATTTATTGCACCTCACAAAACTGTGACTTCAGTTCATTCACTAGTCTATACAAAAGCAACGTGTGTTTAAGAAGGACAGCAATCACATGCAGGGTGAGATTTTAAACTGCTGTGCTGTTGTGAAGTGATCTTTCTACAGAATTGCAAATTGTTAACAAGTGACAATTGGCTCATATGTGTAGATACATCACAGGATAGCAACAGTATTGTGCCATGATCTGCTTGTGTTAATGAGCCATCACACTCTTGAAATTGTATGTGGGGAAATTTAACATAATCTCAGACATCAGTAAGTAGAGACCAACCATTCACAGCTATAACTCATCACATGATGAAAAAATAAAGTGTCTGTATGCATGTGTCAACCTGCTCTTGGTTTCCAAATGGCCACAACAGTCTCTCTCTCTCTCCCTCTCTCCCTCTCTGCCCAATATATATAGCAAGCTATTCAATTTAACTAGGGGTTCTTCAACTGACTTCCATCATACACTTTGGTGTTATCCTATTAATTTCAGCGGGATTGCAACACTGAAAAAATATGTCTAGATGTCTAGAAAATGACTCTCAACTTCAACTGTGATCCTGTGAGATGAATGGCAGTAGCAATGGCACCATGTCCCCAGGACCAACTAGTGCTGAGACTTGGTACTTGGAAAACAATACAGGGGACTTGTGAAAATTGATATTCCAGACCATCACAAAATCTAATGCACCAAACTTCATGAAATATGGAAACCACTTCTCATGAAACAAGACTTTGGGCAGGCATATATTGTGCCATGCGACCTGGCTTCAGTTTGTCTAGATTGGCAGTGGAAGGTTATCCCAGATATATATTGGTTATCCTATAGTGAGCTGGGAATAATTTTTGACATGCTAATTAGGTTGGCAAAGAAGTTGGCTTGTCTTATGTCTTCTATGGGGTGGCTCGCCTATTATGTGTAGTGTCTGAACATTGGACTGCAACCCTGGTGACAAGATTCAATTCCCTACACAGCCATGGAAACCCACTGGTTGACTTTGGGTATACCACACACTCTCAACCCCAGAAAACCCTGTAATAGGTTTGCCTTAAGGTCACCATAAGTCAGAAATGACTTGAAGGCACATATGGTCTACTTTGGTATTGCTTGCAAGCATCACAACTTTTATGGCTATAGAACAAAGTGAAGGGAAATTAAGCCTTTGATGAATTAAAACACATAATTATGAGTGATGAATAATTAAGGGGAACAAGTAAGACGTGGATAGTCAGGACAGTTCCTCCTTTAAGCCATGGTGTCTAATAAACTGACCTCAAACTCCTTCCTACTTTTCAGTCTCTAGATTATATCTGTTGTAAATGATGGTGTAACCAAATTTTAGCCCAGGGAACAATGTCTGCCTCTTACTTCTCCAACACAACCAAAGGACATTTAATTAAACTCTACTAGTTCCTTCACACATCAGCTCCTCAATAGACTATTAAAGCCTTGTTTATACAATCAAGATTCAGAGGGTTTTTTTTACCTCAGTGTGGTTTTCTAATTTCTGAATCAACAGCTCTGGCTTATGGCTGGATAGCAAGGAATCATAGGGGATCAGCAGCAACACATTCTTGGTCTATTCCTAAATGCCCCATTTCTCTCAAAGTAAATTCTAGATACCTCATCATACCAAAGGATTGCAGCACTGTTATTATGATTGTTTTCTCCCTGTTCCAGATTATATGACGGGCAAGCCAAAGGCCACTGGTTGTTTGCACACTTTCCACAAACTTCAGACTTTGGTTGACCTTTTGAGCATGTAAACAAGTCAGAAGTTGAAGGGAGGCCAGGGAGTGTTATCACAGGACAAGTAAAAGAGTGAAGTAGCTGTTTAGGGTAAATAGATCCATGTCTACTCAAGACCAACTGTTCTCATCTGGTACACAAATTCTTCTTCAGCAGTTCTGAGCATTGTGAGGCTTAATTGCACTTTGTTTCTATAGTGTCCATTTTACTCTCCAGTGTACCTGCAGGAGCACTGTCAGTTGTTGCATTTGCTGGTCCACACTGAGGCTTTTAATAATCAACAGAGAGAATGCTTTCTGTTAATGATCTAGGGTGCATATATAAGAAAAGAACTGTGCTTCTTACCATGATTTAGAAATTATTTTAATATGGACCACAAAAGCAACAAAATGAATATGAAACAGCTAAGAGAAGAATAGACCAGTATGCAATTGATAATGTGCTACTGAATGAGGTGTAAATGAAGCTCCCTAACAAGAGGGTATATCTTGAAACGGACATTTTTGTTTGTTTCAGTGCTTAAAATTTTGTTGTTGTGCGGCTTCAGGTTGGTTCAAATTTTACATACCATAAAAATCTTTCACCAAAAGAGATTCCATAGGTTGGAGGACTTCTTGTCACTGCTCCAAGGCTCTGGCTCTTTTTGCACCTTACCTTTTTGCGGCGCTGGGGTGCAGGGATCTCATGAGCAGCCTCTTGTGAGAGGCTTTTGCGTCCCCGCTGCTTCACCTCCACAGCCGCTGCCTGCTAGCAAGTAGGCAGCGTGAAGGCTCCTCCTCTTCTTTCCGCAGCGCAGCCTGGGATTTCCCCAAGCTGCGCTGGGGCAGGAAGCATGAGCATCGCGGCTCCGGAGGCTCCGCATGCACAGTAAGTGAGCACGGGGCCCTGGAGCAATGCATGATCGTGCACTGAGGCCCTTTTGCATGGCATTCACCATGCGAAAGGGCCTCTGGAGCATCATGCAATTGTGAGGAGCCATCCACATGATGTCCTCGCAATTGCACGATGCTGCTGGGGCCGGCAGGCACCGATCTCACACTATTTCATTTTCGGCTTCTAGACGAAAATGGTGCACAATCACGCATCACTCCAGGGCTCCGCAGGTACCTACCATGCATGTGGAGCCTCCAGAGCCGCGGTGATTACGCTTCCTGCCCCAGTGCAGCCTGAGAAAATCCCAGGCTGCATTGAGGAAGGAAGAGGAGGAGCTCTCATGCTGCCTGCTTGCTAGCAGGCAGCGGCTGTGGAAGTGAATCAGCAGGGATGCGAGAGCCTCTCACAAGAGGCTGTTGACACAATCCCCACACCCCAGCGCCACAAAAAGGTAAGGTGCGAAAAGGTCCCATTTTCAGCTAGAAGCTAAAAATGAAGTAATGCACAATCGGTGCCTGCCAGCCCCAGCAGCATCATGCAATTGCAAGGACGTCATGTAGACAGCTCCTCACAATTGCGCGATGCTCCAGAGGCCCTTTCGCATGATGAATGCCATGTGGAAAGGGCCTCTTTTGAGGGACAGGTAATTTAAAGATACATACACACATGCTCCCTAGAAATCCTTAAACACTGATTTTAGGATACACACAGTTTCATGTTGAAAGCATCAACATTGTGAGGAGCATTCCAGCAAGTTACTGGGGTCCCAAACCATTCAGTGTTTTTTTAGGTTATGGAAAAGTCAGAGAAACAGGATTGTCATGAAACCCCAGAGCTATATCTCACTGATATTGCTTCTTATAGTTCGTCTGACAGAAGATTAGAGTAGAAGAACAGAAATAAACTTCCCAGAAGGAGTAACAAAGAAGGATGCAGGATACATTTGGAGAGGTCAACAGCCTATCATACCACTGCTGATAGATCTCTGCTTTCAGTGAACTGCTTAGGTAAATAGATGCCATATTAGTCCATCTGCGTGCTACAGAATCACAAGTGTTTTTGACAGAATAAACTGCCATGTTTATCTCTTTTACAGTGAACTTGTGTACATTTCTACTCAGAAAGGAGTATCATACAGGTCTGTAGAGCTAACTCTGAGGTAAGTGAATTTAGTATCCCATTTTTCACGCACTGTTTCCAAAATATAAGTCATGCAAAATTATTTTACATGATAAAATCATTTGTTGTTTTTTTCTAAGGACTTCTATGCAAGTAAATCTTCTGTCAGTAATCCCCAGAATAAGACAACTTGAAGGGTTTTTCACTGTATCTAAAGGCAAAAACAACCCCACATTCATATAAATTCATCTGAAATGGGTGTGTGTCACACTTTGGAAAAGTTATCTTTTTAGAGTTTAGTTCCTAGAATTAGGCAGACAGCATACACTGGCCATATCAGTTATAGAGTTGTAGAAGTTGTAGTTTGGAAAAGTAACTTTTCTAAACGTTGGGGTAGTTGACACTGATTAAGCCAAATTAACTTTTTTGCCCTCCCTATTCAAGCCATCCCTTTCTTTCAGAACTAGTAATGACACAGTACAATCCAAATTTGGCACTGACTTTCTTCGCAACCTTGCCAGCTAATTTGCCATGTGATGCAGCTCTTTTCCAAGCCAATTTGAATTAATGACTCATGAAAGACTGAAAGTTCTCTCAAATGCTTTGTTAAAATCTACTCTTACAGTTGCTTTATCTGCCAATTCTACAGTTTGATCAAACACAGTCAATTTCACTGGCTAAATTTGTGAGAAGATATATATATATCTGGGGAGAAAAATCGATGATACTTATTGCTAACAGCTCAGTTACCCATTACTTGTTTAAAAGAGTCAATTCACGTGTGTTGCATTTTATGCAAAGGAGGAAATTAGGCTTGCTAGTTGCTAACACTCAGAGGTAACTGTTTTTCTTTTTCTGGAAAAAAAAAATCAATAGCACATGTAACTTATCTAGACCTTTGATCTTGCTGAATTTTCAGCCATTACATCCCCTTAACAGTCTGAACAAATGTGACTGTCCTAAGTAGGGAGGTCAGATGCAAAAAAGAGAAGGGCAGCTGTAGCATTGATAGCTGTGTAGAAAGGAGGGGGGAGCAGGTATGGTTAGTAGTTGGATGGGAAACTATCAATGAATACCAGGTGCTGTAGGCTATATTTCTGAGAAAGAAAGTGGCAGAATCATGTCTGAGTATTCCTTGCCTAAGAAAACCTGTGAAATCCATGTGGTCACAAGCAGTTGGTAGGCAATTTCAAGGAATGCGCACGCACACACATGCACACACACACACACACACTGTGTGTGTTAGATGAACTGAACACAAGTAAACACAAGATGGACTAAACACAAGTAAATGCGCAAGAGCCCTGCCAAGACTTGGCACCAGGCCTGTAAAGGGTTAAGATTCACTTTAAGCAGATTATACAGAAGAAAATGTGTTCTGATGTACTTTTTTTTTTTCACTATTAAAGTTTTGTTAATTTGATTATTTTATTCCATTCAAATCTGTATTCAGGTAGGAAGGACACATGTGTTAGCTATGATTGCCAGATTTCATGGCCTGTCCCCACTTCTCCATTTCCCGGTGGAGGGGCGAATCTCAGGGTGAGACTACTGCATTGGAAAGTGGCTATATCTGTATTTTCTTGACTACATAGGCTTAATGTTTTTTATTTGATTGCATATTCTGTGCAACAGTGGTTGATGCTTAAAGGTATCATGCTTAATGACATCATCAGGATTGCCTCTTATAACATCACCAGGGTCCTCCCTCTATGACATCACAAGGTGTCATCTCTAGGTTTCAGATTTTGGCCCTGAAATCCTGACCTAGTAAACCTAGATTGTTCACACTCCCAATATTACACATGAACCAGAATGTGGATGTTGCAAGTGCCATAGGCTCAAAATCTAATAGCACGGCTATGCATGTTCACTCAGAAATAAATCCAGCTTAACCTATTGTGATTTATTCCCATGTATGGATGGCCACAGAGTCCAAGAGCTTCCGCTGCCTATTTTCCAGCCTCTGCAGGCCATATCTACCCATTTTTTACAAAACTGAAAACAGTCATTTCTCAGTTTGCTTAGGTTCACAACAGTTGCGGGGGGGAGAAAAATATTTAAAAGGGACAGAGAGAGAGAGAGAAATGGAAATTGTTCCCCCAAAATAGAGGTGTCTGTAGTATGATTCCATTTTGTGACTATAACCTTTAAGAATGTAAAAACAAAGAAGGCAGTAGCAAAACTGTGTAAAGCAAGACTTAGTGCGTTAAATGAAACATGACTTACAGTTCCATCAACCCGCCAACCCAACCTGCAATACATAAGAAAAATGAGTACCAATCTGTGAACAAGATTGTGGAACAATAAGTTAGCAATCACTACCAAAAAAGTCCTGGAACAACCTGTTGCTACATCTTTTTGTTCTGAGGGGCTTAGCCTTTCTGATACAGTCTTTCCAACTGAGAAATGCCATGATCCAATCATGCTTGAGAAGCAGGGGGGATCTTGATCTACAAACTTGGTGCCTTGATACCATGTGAACTTAATTTAGAGGACGATACAATTCTTGCCTATAGCACCATCCACTGAACTCTGTTCTTAGATGCAAGAGATTCTATAACTGTCACAGGGCAACGTTTATCTCTCCCATTCCAACAGGCATCACTGAGAAAAGCAGAAGTTGGAACATTTGCTGCATTTTATAAACATCTGGCTACCATCCTGTTGGTTAACTTCAATGAGAAGCAAAGGAAGAGAGACGTCTCTATGTGCATTACTGATGGTCCATCTTTTATTCTTTAAAATGCCTTTTAAATACCTTGATGAATATTCCATTCTGTAAAGACCCCAGCATGTTCTGGACTATACATAGAACTGAAAAGCTTTGCTCAGGGTCTACAACAGAGGCAAACAATAATAAATAAAGATTCAGAATTTAAAAGAAGACAACACATAATGCAAGTTACATTTATATAAAATACCCTAATAAATCTCATTAATTGTACAAAGTATTTTAAAATATATATACATACATTCCATTTTATATACTGGCAGCAAAAATTTCTCGAGTTGGCAGAAAAATAAAATCTCTCTCCACAAACTGGACTGTAAATAAAAGGGGAACAAGGCCATAACTCTTATTTTTTTATACATTTCAACAGATGGTCAGAAAAAGGGAAGAGTAGAGAGACTGTGGTGAGATAACTTTCAAGCACATCTGATGCAATCAAAAGGCCTGTATGCTTTTATGAGGCCCATTATTATAATAGTGGGAGGCAATCTAGATCTTTGTTAAGGCCTCCCATGACCAAAGATTTTAGTTTTAAGATCCACTCTTCTTCTTTTCTTAACAAAGATTTTCATTATTATTATTATTTGTATTTTCCAACACCGAAAAGTTAATATCTGTGGCAGAGTTTTGGAATTCCACAAAATGACTCACCAAAAAAGCCACCACTCTTCTATTCCTTATATTAGACAGATGCTTAACTATACTTTTTTTTCAAAGGTCCTGATGTTTTTGCAATTGCACTGAATAGCAAATCACAAATATCACAAAAAACTATTACCAGTACTAAAGTGGGTCAAAATATATTTTTGATTGTCAATATGATTTATAAATTCAGTCATTTTGGAAGTGTAATTACAATATATGTGGTGACAATCGTGGTAGTAGCCTGTGGGTCTTAATTGAGTCCAGCAAAGTGTACATGGATGATGTGTTGTGTTCTGTGAAGTTAGTATTCATCACAGTACCTCGGATGGTTCTTGTCCCTTCAAAAGATACCTATGGTTTTTCATAGGCCCTTTCCACACGAGGCTGGTGAATCGGTTTGTGCCATTTCTTACTGGATTTTCTGGGCTCGAAATAAGGCAGACTTTCCCTCATTTCCTTCTGCACAGCTACTGCGTATGTTCCATTCTGAATCGGAGGAGTGCAAGTTCATGAATCCATACTTCCTCCGAGGTGGCCACTCCCACTACTCCCCTCACCCTGCCCCGTCAGCTGTGATTGGCCCTTTTTTTTCATTGTTTAGTACATCATTGCGTACGTGTATGTCCATACTACTCCCTGGCCGCTGCCATGAGCCCTCCTCTGACCCCCAATTCGCATTGGTGCAAATGTATGTGTCTGCACAACTGTGAAAGTACAAATTGGATTGGTCTGGAAAACTGGAAAAGTGATTTCTTCTGGCTTTCAAATAGCACACCTTACCACCACATGGGGGCACATTTAGTCAGAATTAAGTGCATAATGAAGGTAAATAAACCAAACCTAGTCTGCTCCAAGGTGCTGAAGACCTCCGTGGCAAGATGCATTGGCCCGCCTTAATAACCGCATGCGGAAAGAGCCATAGAATCATAGAGTTGGAAGAGACCACAGGACCCATCCAGTCCAACCCCCTGCTATGCAGGAACACCCATCAAAACATTCCCATCAGATGGCCATCCAGCCTCTGCTTAAAAACCTCTAAAGAAGGAGACTCCACCACAGCATATTCCACTGCCAGACAGCTCTGACCTTCAAAAAGTTCTTCCTGAGGTTCAAGTGGAATTTCCTGTCCTGCAGCTCAAATCCACTGCCCTTGTCCTAGTCTCTGGAGCAGCGGAAAACAAACATGCTCCCTCTTCAACATGATATCCCTTCAAATATTTAAACATGGCTATCATGTCCCATCTTAACCTTGTCTTCTCCAGACTCCCTAAACTCTCTTATCCAGCTCCCTAAACTGTTCCTCATAGGTCATGGCTTCCAGATCCTTCACTATTTTGGTAGCCCTCCTCTAGACACACTCCAGCTTGTAAATATCCTTCTTGAATTGAGGTGCCCAGAATTGGACACAATATTCCAAATGAGGTCTAGCTAATGCAGAATAGAGTGGTACCATTACCTCCCCTGATCTAGACACCATACTCCTATTTCCTTACAAACTGAAATATTCTGACCTATGTACCAGTGCTTTATAATAAACTCCTGTAAATTTTTGGTTATATAATTATAAGCAAGGGAATAATTAAGAGGGTTTCTCTGTGTTCTGTGTTGTTTTTATAACAAGTACTCAGAACCACACTGAGAGCTTTAAGAGGCTTCATACATGTTGGTTAGGAGACTATAGCAGTAGTAATCCAAAAAAGTTAACGTCCCAAGCTCTGCACAGCGTTGGACAGAATTTTCTCCATTTGGACTTCACTTGAGGTGCTACCCCATGTTATCTACCCTAGCGGGGGGAAGCAAATTTCACCATGTTTTCTTCAATTGTAAGGAATCTTTTTGAGACTAAGAACTGAGAGGTGATATACATGTTCTTCCAGACTCTTGGGCAGCTTTTAAAAACTGACAGAAATCTTTGCCAGTTTATTTTTAAGCACATTATTTTTTTCACAGAACTGTTCCTCAATAAGATATACAGGAGGAAACTATCTTTGCAACTGTAACCTTTTAGAAAATGCCATCATTTCATAGGTATGTTTCCAGAGTAACATTTTGCTCATACAAAATTCTGACAGAGGGAAATCTATGAAAGGGATATTTTAAAGAAGGCTATTCCATCAAAGAAGGCATTAATCCCAAGGGAATCCCTGATGTGCAAGCATTTCTTATATCATCTCTTTACTCACCAGGATTTCTGTAACTACTATCATGTTTTGTAATGGAAGGGAAAAAAGCCAAAATTAATCAACTTTTTAGGTACAGAATATTTTTAGAATCATGTTGATGCTGAATAACTCACACACACACCATTCTTGTGTATCCAATTATGAGCAAGTTCTAAAGATGTTTGTTTCTTCTTTTTAAGATCGTTAGAAAGTGAGATGACCCCAGACAGGAATGCACAGCTCAGGTATAGCAACCAAACAGTTTCTCCCTTTTTAATCTCTTACAGTGCTGTCCTATACAGCAGCGATGGGAAGCATGGGCCCTCTGGGTGCTATTGAACTGCAGCTCCCATCAGCACTACCCAGCATAGACAATAGTGAAGAATGCTAGGAATTACAATCTAGCAATATATAGACAATTGCATGATTTGACAATTGCAATATACAAGCTTTTTCAGAAGTAAATCCTACTGAATTGAATGAGATTGACTCATGAGAGTGAGCATTTAAGAGACTATATCCTCAGAGCCCAGATGAGTAATGGCAAATGGACAATAAAGCACAAAGGGGGCACCTGAACTGCCCTCCAAAATGCCAAAAAGCAAAACTAAAATCACAACTGGCCAGAAGTCTACTTGTGCTTTCGAAAAGCTAAATTATGACAAAGGCCATGCAACCTATTCCAGGACAGATAATTCAACCTTTTCTTCATACAGCATCTGTCCTTTGCTTTTATGGCTCTTGAAGCCCCTACCAGTTCTCTCAAGCTCCCAATTGTAAAAAAAATAAAAATAACATTATTTTCAGGCAATCTTTGCCCCAAAATCATACAAAAAAGCTCTTCACACATATGATATGTGAAAATACCCCCACTATACCTCCAAAGGCACTGTAGAACCCCATAGTGTCCCCAATGCCTTGGTTATCCTCTGCAGTCCCCACTGATATGATGATTGGAAGTGTTAGGTGAAGTCACTTTCTATTACACTTTTGAGAGAGACTACAGATAAAAATTGAGACATTTGGACTTGTTATGGGAGCGAGGCCAACGGGGGGTGGGGGAAAATAGTTCCTGGTTCCCACAAAATTGCTCATCCCTGATGTTAGAATGCCCAACAGTGAAATCTTTCAGGAACAAATAGGTTCTTTACTTTCCTATATGACTAGTAAGAAGCACACTGAATGATTTACCCATGGTGTCATTGCCAGTTGGGGTGCTCTTGATAATTGGGTCCTTTCCATCTGACAAGCAGAGGTCATTTCTGGAGCAGGGCAGCATGGCATAGCCCTCTGGGATGCCTTGAGCCAGGCAGCCAATAAATTCAAAGTTCACTGTTTGAATTCATTAGCTGCCTGAACCAGTCTGGGTAAGGAATGCAGGTTTCTCTCAGGTTGAGTTCCAGAGTATTTAAGCCAGCTGACTGCAAGTACATGCCATTCTCTTTGTGGGAGCTAAGTCACTCTCTTTGCTGTAGGCATGTTTTGGTGTTGTTCACAGTATGTGTCAGTATAGCAGCTGTATTTACATCACAACTTTGAATGTGGTTGCTTGGGTTTTGGATCTGGGACTGGTGGCACCAAGGGCCACCTGGCAGTGGTGATACAGAAGTACCAATTGATCTCAAAGGGTGTATGATGGTGGCAAGTGTGTCTGACCTGGAAGGACTCAGGCATGCACCCCCTGGTGGCAGGAGGGTAGGTAGGAGCTGTTATGTTCTATCACTCATAAGATTCTGGCTTTGGGTGGAGACTTGGGCTTATTGGTCAACAGGCAGGTTGATCAATGCCCGGATCCTTTCCCATGTGTGCACCAACCCAATACATATCTGTAGCCAATAAAAGTTGTGGCCTTTTCCTTCCAAACCTGTGGCTTGTGTCTTCTTGTTCAGAGTGTTTGTCACCCTGATCACGCAATGCACATAAAATTAATAGAATTACTTGTTGTTGTGTGACTTCAAATCCTTTCTGACTTATGGTGACCCTATGCCAAACCATTCATGGGGTTTTCCAGGGCTGATAACATATAATGCTCCCAAGCTCATCCAGTGGGTTTTAGTGGCAGAGTGGGGAATCAAACTCTGGTCTCCAAGGTTGTAATCCAATACTCAAATGACTACATCATGCTGGCTCTCCAGTAGAATTTCTACTATTGACAATATTTATGGAACAATCACCTTAAACATAAAGATTTGATTGGACATATAGTTGCAACCAGTGCTGAAATTGTTCAGTGATGGAATACTCTGAGTGGACCTTCACTCAGTATAATTTCTTTTTAAAAAATTGAAAGTAGCCCTAGTAGAAAAAACTGACAAGTAAATTGTGAAATTGTCATCCCATCGCAATCCTGGCAACACCCCTGCCAGGATAGGAGTATGCTCCCTTTGCTCCTCTACACACCCAACCAGCTGCCTGTGGAAGAGAGCACAACAGACACACATCTTCCTTCTGCACTGTAGCTGGCCTTCTTCCCATGCTGCAGTGGGGAAGGAAGCACATTATTAAGCTTCCGACCCTTCTGCATGGTCAGCAGCAATGGAAGACTTGTGCAAGCAAGGGTATTGATGCAGTTTTTCCATCAATGATATACCTGGCAATCATGCTAGTTGGTGACTCGAGAAGAGCAGGATCATGCTGAGAGGACACCATCCTGCAGACAGGGCCTTAATTTCCTTTTATTTCATTTATAAATAAATAAAACCCTTTATGTCATCCTTTAAAATATCTAAAATTCTAGAAAGATATTTTATTAGATTTTCTGGTCAAAAAGACATGAGGTAGTAAATATGTATAAAGGCTAAAAACTTTTATTTTAACCATATAATATTAATAGTAAAGATTCTTGGTTCTTTTTTCTCTGTTTCTTATTGAAACAAAATGGAGTGTATTCTGATTCTGTCTGGATTAAGTTTTGTTTTTTTCTCATTTCTAATTTGCTCTTTGTTTTTATGTGTTTAATAAAAATAAATTAATTAGTTTGAAGCTTTTCACACACTGTGTGTTGCCAAGCTGGTTTGTGCCAAGGACACCTGCATTTAGTCCTTCTCTAAGAAAAGGGGGAAATACTTTGGATTTTCTCACACGAAGTCCACAAACACAGAACTTAACAAACCCTTGTGGAAATTCTAAAGCCACAAGTGGTAGCTCTTCCATCATTCAGGGCCTTTCCGCACAAGATGGCAGAAATGCCTCATGGTGTCATAGGAGTGGAGTTTATGGCTGCGTTTCTGTGATGCTTCTGTGACACAGCATTCCACACCGTCCTCCACCTGGGGCAGCAAAGACTACTTTCTCATTCTGCACTACAGCATTCATCACCACTCCCCTGCTCCACCTATGGCCCACTCCAGCCCATTTCATTGGATCCCTTTTTTAAAAAAAATTTCTTGGGAAGGATGTCCCTATGCAGACATGACATCACGTGACTTCCGGCCACATGACATTTCACTGCACATGTCCCAGTTGTCTGTCTTTCACTCTTGACTGGTGAAATGGAGCATGAGAGGTCTCTTGCCACAGTGCTGCGAGCACCCCATACATATATGGACATCATCACATTAGCTGCAGAATAAAAGAAGAAAATGTAAAATATAGAAACCTTACCCACAGACTTCACAATGGAGGAAAATAGCAGTAACCTCCGCTCTGGTGGGAAAGGACAAATCAGGATGGGAAGTGATGGTGTGCCAAGCTGGGGCCTCCCTGAAGATGCCCATTCCTGTGAGAATGCATTTCAATAGTTCCACATGTAGTTGTAGAAACATAGTAGAAGCAGTCTCCAGGAGTGAAAACACATTTTTTCCGTTGCTCAAAAACAACACTTTAACAATATGCAAAGGCACACCAGCAACTTAACATCAACTTAATAGTGATGACATCGTGTGGATGCACGCCTCCTCAAGCCGTCACGGCTACACAGTAACTACAACATGCAGAAAGGGCTATAGTCCTACAGATAGGGAAGAGTTTAGTAAGGAATTCATTTCAAAACATGGCCAAATATCCAGTTATACCAAAATGGAAAACATGGGAAAACAAAAAGCACATATGCAACTAAATTAGTACAGGTATACCTCCTTTGGCAAAGCCTTTGACAATAAAATTCCTTTTTACAAAAACTTTTTACACCTGCCCAGACCCCACTTTTCCCCCACATCATCTGCCTAGGGTTTTTTTTTCCTCCCCCATCATTGGCATGGGCAGGATGATGAAGGACAGCACTAAAGAAGCACAGACTTTGGTGTCAGGTTGCAGCAGTATCTACAGTAAACAAGCAATAAGGACTAAGCTAAGAAAGGAGGATTCTACTCAGTTGATCCTAACTGATCCATATATGTCTGCCTACAGTTGGCAAAGCAAATACCAGCTGCCTTCAGAATTTCCTACTGAGCATGCATGAACAGTAAAACAGAGAGAAAACAGGAGAGCGGATAAGACAAGCATGAGTAACCACATACAACAACAACAAAGATCTATAAAATGGAACTCATAAAAAGGGGGAGTCTGGTGAAAGAAAAAGTTACCCCTGGATGCATTTTTAAAGAAACCTCAAGAAATCAGAAGAAGATGTTTGGATGGATGGATGGATTGATTGATTGATTGATTGATATTCTATTTTTCTACCAAATGAGACCCAAAGTAGCATGCAATATAAGCTGGTAAGATTAGAGCTTGGGAGGCAGCAATGAAAGAAGTAGACAAGCTCCTCAAATGTAAGTATATATTTCTGAATACCAAAATCAGGTCTACCCATGCCATAATTTTTCTGATTTCTGTGTATGATTGTGAAACTTGTGAAACTTGAAGAAAGCTGATAGGAAGAGTAGGGAACTGAACCCTGGTCTTCAGGGTCATACTCCTACCCTTAAACCACTACACCAACTGGCTCTATTTTATAGATATTAGGACTGCCACAAAGACAAATGAATAAACCTTTAAAAAATTTAAGCTTGAACTCTCCCTTGAAACCAAAATGACTAAATTAAAACTATTATACTTGTACATATCATGAGACATTATTTATTAGAAAAGATGATAGTGATTGGTAAGGTGGAAGGTAGTAAGAAAATAAGAAAAAGAAAACCCCACTGAATTTGCAACGTCTGAGCGAACTACTGGTGACAGCGTGGCTCTCTCATTCATAGGACTACCATAAGAAATTGACTTGACAGCAGTTAACAACAGCAAGAAGGTTCAAAATGTTTTTTGTTTATTTGTGCAAGCTTTACCAGAGATAGCTGGCTCATTTCATGTGTATCATTAGTTTTGAATAATAGCTTTGCTGTATCATATTCAAAGGCACTCTCACTCTCTCACTCTCTCTCTTTTTATGTGTGTGTGTGTGTCTTTGTCTGTGTGTGGTGGTGGCATAGGAAACATTCTCTCTTCTTCCCATGTTATTTCTGCTTCTGCTACCAAATTATCTATTAAAAAAGTAATACAGAACAGGAACAGGTCTACTTCGTAAACTTAGGTATACGTGTAAAGTCAATCTAACTTAGCCAGGTAGATGTTACCTCTTTGAATATGTTTTAGAAATTTCAGAGCATATGCATGGGTCATTGCAGGGAAAATGTTTTGCAAGCAAACATATGGGTCTCTTGGTTCAATGTTGCTAAGAAGACACGAGAGAGAGAGAAAGCAATCTCTAGTGAGGACAACCGAGATCACAGGCTTGTATTCCTATCTACTCAGTTTCATGTCCAGGTGGTAAGTCTTGCTGAGCACACATCAAAGCCTTTGTTTTCCCTTCTGATGGTACTTATTTTTTAAATCATACTTAGGACTACATTGACCTTTAAACAGAGGAGTGTTCTATTCCCTGACAAATATAGAAACTTCCCTCTGGAAAGTAGTACCTGGAATACCATGTTGTGATTACAGCTATCATGATTTTCTGCCTTTGTGCAAAATGAATATTTCTTTTCCATTTTTTGTTGTTGTTGTTGTTTAATATCTTAATATAATTTTAGATTGATGGGTTTTCAAATTACTGTTTTATTGATTACTGTTTTATTAAGTATAGTGGACAGAAACAAAGAAAATGTTTTAAACTAAATAAAAATTTGTAAAATACTGCCCAGGATCCAATAGAGTTTTCTGCAGATGGAACCAATTTAGGACTCTCATATGATCCCCCTTTCTACCTATGTCACTCATTACCATTTGGATTACCATTTGCCTCAGATTCCAAACTTTCATTTAAAAACCTCTCCAGACTTTGTAGAAGCAGAGTTATCAGGCCAAGAAAACAATCAATTTCCATTTTACAAAGAAGAATTGGGGCTCTCCCACTTACTTCCTGCTGTAGAGGAACAAAAGCTATTCCATCAGATTCTCTCCATTCAACCTGGCCTCCCCATCACCATCACTATGCCTCCTACCTACACCCTTCACCTTGCTTTTTCTTCTGCTTGTCTCGCAGTAGCAGCAACACCACTACCCTCACCCATCTAATAATGCATCCTCTCTTTAAAGTTGGCCTCTGCTTAAGGCCTTTTAGAGGACAAGCAGCACAATATGCATTGAAGCAAGGGGAGAGGGTTGGAGATGCAGCTGCTAGGGAGGAAAGGGGAAACAAGTTGGAGGAAATGGAAGGGAGGCAGGAGATGCGGCAAGGCATTGCAAAGTGCATGACAAGAGAAGAGAGGCAGGATCAGGTAAAGGAAATGGGATGGGAAAGAGGGAAGGAAGGGTGAAAGGTGCAAGTGGTGGAATTCAAGAAACAAAAGAAGGAAGCATGGCAAAGGTGTGAAGCAAGTCAAGGGAGGGAAAAGGAGGGAAGGGAGAGTGATAGATACAGGGGAGGGTGCAAGACAAAAGAGAAGTAGGCATAAGGCGATGGGAGGTGCTAGAGAGGGAATAGTGGTGGCACAAAGAGCAGCAAATAGGAAAGAGAGAGTGGGGCATATGAATGGAAGATTGAAAGAAGTAAGAGAGAAGAGCATGGTGAGAGTTCATGGTGAGGTAAGGAAGGGAGAGAGATATAGCTGTAGAGTAAGGGAGGAAGGAATTATGAAGGTACAGGGTGAAGGAAGAGGAAAAAAAGGAAGACAGAATGATATGTGGTGTGGTGGAAGTGTACAATTTGTGAGAGAAAAGCGGGCATGAAGTGAAGTACAAAGAAGGAGGTACACTTGTAGATTTATCCTTTTTACTTGTACAGTCCTCCCTCCACATTCATAGCTTTGATCTTCACAATTTTGATTATTCGTGAGGTGTCTGCTTGCCTCCCCCCATTCTCCCTCTCCCGTTCCCTTGTCTTTTGCCCAAGCGTGCTGCCTTCTTTCTCTAAGCCCCAGCAAAAGGCTAGTGAATGGGAGAGGGAAAGGTTCGCATGCCTTTCACCCACACGTGCAGAGAGAAGGCAGGGTGCATGGGTGACAAGCAGGAGAATGGGAGGGAAGCATTTCCTCCTCCATTTGCCTGCCTTTTGCCTGTGCATGTAGAAAGAAGGCAGGGCATGCAGATGTCAGGCAGGAGAATGGAGGGGGAGTCCCAGGAGGGAACAGGAAGGGGGGTTATTCACAAGGGGGTCTGCACCCTGAACCCTTGCGAAAGTTGAAGGGACCACTGTAGTGCCATCAGTTTACTTTCCCCTGCATCTTCTCTATGAATCAAATGGCAATTACTCTCAGGGTTTTCTTGTAATATATTCATAGATGTATACCTTTGTGCTATCAGGAAGAAAAATGGCAAAAAATGGATAAAGTGGAGGTCTTATGAGAGAATAGCATTAGAAGCACCTGTGCCATTGTCCCTTATCTCCGATTTTGTTTGCGGTTGTTATAGAAATTTTGGCAAATGTTATTAGAAATGATGAAAATTTGGAAGGAACTGGGACCAAGGAAAAGAATAAAGTGAGTTTATTTGCTGATGATATCTTGTTGACAATCCAAGAACCAATAAAGAAAATGGATAGAATATATGAACATTTAAAAGAATTTGGAGAAATGACAGGGTTACAAATAAACTGGGCAAAATCAGAGCTAATGTTGTTTAACTCTCCTGAGATAGAAGAGCAGGACTTTTTAAAGAAAAGAAAAATAGATATTAAAGTAAAAGAAATGATTAAATATTTAGGAATAAACGTTACAAAAAATTTATAAAGATTAGAGGAAAAAATTATAATAAATTAAGACAAGAAGTGAAATGGAAATTAGAGGAATATAAAAATATTAAGTTATCATGGTTTGGAAGAATTGCATTAGTAAAAATGAAAATATTACCTAAGATTAATTTTTTATTTAGAAAGTTACCAAAAAAAGTATCAGAAACAGAATTGAAAAATTGGCAGTTATAGCTGAACAATGTTTGTAATGGGGATAAGAAAGTCAGGATTAATAAGAAATATTGGTACAGATCCCAAAAAGAAGGTGGATTGGGCCTCAGAAATTTAAAACGGTATTATAATGCAAATCTATTGAGATATATTATAGATGGAGTCTCAGGAAAAGGGGATTTAGAATGGTTAGAGATGGAAAGAATAGAAATTGAGAAGAGATTAGGGAATATAATTTTTCTGAATCCGGTCAAGAGAGAAACAGAAAAAATAGAAAATCCCCTATTAAAAAATATACTAGAAATATGGAAGAAAAACAAGGAAAAACTAACGCCAGCTATTTCACCATTAACTCCAGTAGTGATGATGGAAAAATTCCCAATAAGTTTGAGGGATGAATTAGAGAAGGAATTAGAAAAGCAGGAAATATATAAGTAAAAATAATGGATGAATATAATGACGAATAAAGATAGAATAAAGGAGAGATTGCAGGGTACTAAGATGTCATGGTTTCATTACATTCAGCTGGAACAGTGGACAAGGAATTGGAAAAGCAATAACAAAGATTTTAGAGAATACACTAGATTTGAACAAATGATTAAAAAAAGAGATGATATGGAAGAAAATGAAATATTGAAGGGTACCACAAGAGAAATGTATAAAATATTGTCAAAAGATGAAGATGAATATCTTAGAAAAAATGGAAGGAAGAATTAGTACAAAAAATAGATATTCAAGATTGGTGGGAAATTTGGAATCAGTGTCATTTAAAAAAATTATCCGTGAGTATAAAAGAGAATTATTATAAATTGGTTTGGAGATAGTACCTAACACCAGTAAAGTTAAACCACATAGACAAGAATCATTCAAGCTTATGTTGGAGGGGTTGCCAAGAAATTGGCACATCTATTCATATGTGGTGGAATTGTGAAGGTATACAGAAATTTTGGCAAATGGTGTTTAAAGAGATAAAGAAATAACAGGAATTGATTTACAAATATGTCTGAGTATAGCGTTATTATCTATATTTGATAAAGTTAATTGTACCCAGACAATGAAGGAGTTAATTACAAATTTATTAACTGCAGCAAGGCTAATTATATTGAGAAAATGGAAAACTCAAGAAGACCTTCAAATAAAGGATTAGTATAAAGAAATGTGGAAAATTGAGATTAATGATAAGTTAACATGTTGAATTAGGGTTAAAAAAGGGTTAATGAAAAGGAATGACTTTGAAGCAATATGGAAAATATTTACGGAAAAGGCTTTAATAAAAGAGGGAAGTGTCACACCTCCACAAGAAGAATTACAATTTTGGAAAGCAGAGTAAGCTGAAATATAGTTGGCTCTGGGAATGGGCTTACATTTAGGGTTAGAGTTTATGGTTAATAATTGGATCAGATATAGTATTAGCAATAGGTTAAATATAGTTGAAAAGAATAGATTTAAGAATGAAATTATTATAGCAATAATGAGTACAAGGAAAATGAGATTTAGATACATGAATAAAAATATATAATCAGTGTGATACATAATATGTTGAATAAGTATATGATGATAAAGGATCTGGAGAGAAATAGTAATGTAAGCTATTTGTGTTGTAATTTTTCTCTTTTTCACATTTATGTTATTCACGTGGTGTTTTTGTTTTATTCTATTATGTATTAATATAAAATTGATTTTTAAAAAAGCAACTGTTCTTGACTAAGGCCCTTTTTGCACAGCATTTGCCATGCGAATGGGCCCCTCAAGCATCACACGAATGTGAAGAGTGGTCTACACGACACACTCACAATCGCGTGATGTTCCAGGGGCTGGTTGGCGCCAACTGCACACTTTTTCATTTTCGCACATCCGCATGCACTTGCCGTGTGTGCAGAGCTCCAGAGCTGCTGCGCTTGCAGTTCCTGCCCCAGTGCAGCCTGGGAAACTCATAGGCTGCACTGCAGAAGGAAGAGGCGGGGTTCTCGCACGAGCAGGCAGCAGCTGCGGAGCTGAAGGAACTGGGACACAAGAGCCTCTCGCTAGAGACTGCTCGCACGATTCCCACACCCCAGCTCCGCGAAAAGGTGCGTTGCGGAAAGGGCCTAAGTGTTGTTTTTGTTACTACCACCACTCAAGGAATATAAATGGGCATTTTACATTGTTCCTGTCTTGCTATTAATCCCCATAATATCTCTATCAGATAGAAATACTGAGAGAGAGTGATGGTTCAAGATCACATGGTAAACTCATGACCAAGCAGGACTTTCAACCTGGATGTCTCTGTTCCAAGTGCAGCACTTACTCCAACATTACTTGATACTAGTTTTCTCAGAAAAGTGCTTACTACAAAAATGATACTAAGGCTGAAATGTGGTAGGAAGAAAATGCAATTATTAATGTATTACATTTGCATTATTGCAATGAAAATAAATAACATGCATTAGATGTGTATTTAAAGGGATGAATATGGCAATTCCAAACCAACTTCCAGCAGTGAAACAAGGAAGAGGACAATGCCCTCTTCCCAGCAGCCTATTCTTCACCCTCAAAACTTGCTCCAGAGAGTTGGAGAACTTGCCAAAGACAATTTTGGAGATGCTCAAATGTCTTTAAATGAGAAGAGAAGAAAATAAAGTCCTGTTGCAGCACAGCAGCATCAAGTAAGAGACCAGATTTATGTCACTGTGAGCAATGTCTGCTAATTAACGTATACTTAGATGGTCAAATGTCACTTCCTTCCCTACTTTGCAAAGAGTGATTTTGTTAACCAAATGAAGCTACAGAAAAAGCACATTACTGTTATTCTCCTTCTCTTTTTCCTTTTCAAGTCTAATATCATCAGTATATCAAGAAAGAATCATGCTCAGCTTCTGATCTCATTCATACTTTTACTTGTCTTCAACTCTTTGTCTATACATGACTGCAGACATGGAGAGATAATAGGCACATTGCACAGTTTTTAAGTAGTCATTATCTCTCACAGTATTCAATAGGCAGCATGCCAACAACCAATACCCCCTTTTTTAACAGTCACATTTTCTTTTTATCACAGAACGCATGAAACCAGATGAGCAGCATTCTTTGTTTTCAACACACACAAGAATGCCTGGCGGATAGTATGTGGTATGGGAAGTGCCGCCCTCCAGATTTTGATGTAGAATCCTCCAAATGTTGTATCTCCCAGCATTCTTCACCGCTGGCTATGTTGGCTGGCACAACTGGGACCTGCAGTCCAGAAATAATCAGAAAGCCACATTTTGCCCATCTTTGGTTCATAAGCTGCTTCTGAATAATGGTGCAGGATATCCCAGTGTGATGCAATGGTTTGAGCATTGGACTATGACCCTAGAGATCAGGATTTGATTCCCCACTCAGCCATCGAAACCCACTGGGTGACTTTGAGCATGACACACACTCTCATCCCCAAAATTCTCCATATAGCTTCACCTTAGAGTCAGTGGTGTATCTAGCTCCAACAGCACCTACTGCAGAGCTTTCCAAACTTTTCATGCTGGTGACACATTTTTTAGATGTGCATCATTTCATGACACACTAATTCAATTTTACTAGCAAACTGGAGGTTAAACTAACCCCATATAAGAGATACAGACACATACATAAATTGTAATAACGAAATGTATGAGGACACAATATATCCCATGAAAACCTTTCATTTATATTTTTAAAAATATATGATTTATATATAATAACATACATTTCCAAGGCTCAAGTGGGAGGAGGTCATTCTTGGCCCAGAGAGGCGACACACCTACACACTTCAGGCAACACACTAACATGTCGCTACACACCATTTGGAAAGCCCTGGCCTAAGGCAAGCGTGGGAGTTGCACCCACCACCACCACCCCGGACTGAGGATGACCCCTGCAATGGCGGCAGCTGCCACTGCCCCAGACCAAGAACAACTCCAGCAAGGGCAGCGGCAACAACAGCGGGGAACACTGCTGCTTTCAGCAGTGCATTGCTGGGCAGGCTTTCCCAAGCAATGGGGCTCGGGGAGCACAGCTTTTGTGTGCCCCTCTGGCACTGGTGCCCAAGGCATGTACCCCACTTGCCCCACCCAAGATACACCTCTGCTTAGAGTCACTGTAAATCAAAAACAACATGAAGACACACAACAATAATATCCCTCATACAGAATGTCTTGACCTGGACGAGCAGAAGCTGATCTCATTCTTTATAAACAAAGCTTGGAAAAGTCAGTTTTTTCACAACAGCTCTCAGAATCCTGCTGCCAGCACAGCCACTGCAATTCTATGAGTTTAGGCTCAAAAAAAAAAAAAAACCCAAGGAAGTTTCCTAAGCTTCCCTGGGAAGTAAGCAGCACAGCAAGTTGTACACTAATTTAAAAGTGTAGGAAGGATAATAGGAGAAAGAAAAATACAAGCGAGTCTTTTTACTTAGCAGTGTGGTTCCCCATTTATGTCTTGCTTGTACCCTCAACACTAAGAGTGAGATGACCCCAGAGATGCTTTTAAAATCATAAATCACTCTCTTTCTCTCTCTCTCTCTCTCCCACACACACACACACAAAATTTAAAGAATAATTTAAAAATAAATAAATGGAAAAAGTATCCTTTATGTCCAGAAAGGAAAACTTGCTATGATATCAAAAAAAAACAATGTTTGCTGTGAATTTTTATTTCTTTGTTCTAGGGAGAAATTACTACGTATTTACTGAGTATTTTAAAAGATTATAGAAAAATGGTATACTACTTCAGAGTACTGGTCCTTCTGTCTCAGGCCATTTCCGCACTATAGTGTTACAGTGCTATTTTTCCACTTTCAAAATCCTATGGAATCCTAGGGGTTGCAGTTTAGGGAGGAGCCTTTAGAATTCTCAGCCAAAGGGCTCTGTTACTGCAGGTTAGGCCTCCTTGGAGATAGCATAAAGATATAATTTTGATATCAATAATTTGGCTCTCTTCCACCACCTCTCTCCATGTGTTTGGGAGGCTCCCGGACAAGCACAGAACTAGGCTTGGCCATCAAACACTGCAATATCCCAAGACAATACAGGCAGGCCAGAAATAGCTAGATCATCACTTTAGGAGACCTCTCTGCAAACACCCTCATTATGTATGTATGCTGTTTACAAAGGACTCCCTGCCCCAAGCAGGCAACTTGGCAAGCTGAATATTCAACTGCCAAGCACTGAGCATTTGCATACTGTCTACCTCTTTGTCAATTTGGACCTAACTCAATCATGCTAAATTCTGACCTTTCCAAAGCTTTGTCTCATGCCCGGAACTCATTGTTTTCCCCGAGTATGGAACAGCCTGCAGTTACATTTCTCCCTATAAAAACCCCTGATACCGAGACCTTCCTCGGATCGCTCCCGAGTTCCAGACTGCCTTGCTGCCACTTTGCTTGGCGAGCTTCCCCTCAGCTCCACGTGCTGAGTCACCTCGAACCCCAGCATCACTCTCTATTCTTCCAGGCTTCAGGACAGGTTTCATATCACCCAATTCAACAATCCCTCTGAAAAATCCCTCTATACCACTCCAACTTTTATTTTCCTTAGTTACTTGTATGATTGTGTGTGTTGCATACACTGTGTGTCTGTAGTTAATAAAATCTCAATTATTCTTGGTTTGCTTCTTGAACTTGGCCTGACCCCGTAGACATTGGGTAAAAGATTCCATTGCGTTGCCCTGCCTCTCGCATTGCTAACTTGTGCTCTAGCTAATTTCCCCAAACTTAGTTAATTGTGAGCGCATATAGGTGTCCCTCCTGGGACTCCTAGTAAACAGGGTAACAGCTCTCTGGCCTCAGTAAACTACAAACCTCAGAATTCCAGGATGTTGAAAGTGGAATTATAGCACTAGAACAATGTCCTGTGGAAATGGCCTCACTGTTGATTCCACCACCTGATTTTGCAGCAGCTGCCACTACCAGCAGTCCAACTAAAACCACTAACTCTACTGCTATGCTGATGGTGACAAGAAGTTCCTCTGGAAACAAGATATGGGTGGGAAAAGTTTACATGCCCTAGGACCTTCTACCTGAAAAGCAAGCATTTTACCACTGAGCTAGGGGTCTTCTGATATCCTGAAACCTGAGTCTTCCCTTTCTGGTGTCCTGGAAAGTTTAAATATTAAATATTAAATGTGTCTATGCTACATAGACTATTTCCACACGTGGCGAGAGAGTCGCTCCCTGCCACTAGCGGGTCCATTCTAATTCTATGAAAACTTCTTTAAGATCAAGATTGGTGAAATATTTTCCTTGGACAAGATGGTCCAAAACGGTCCGTATCCGGGGGATGGGATAACAGTTGGAAGAGATAACTTGGTTAGTAGCAGAGTAGTTAACTATCAGCCTAGGATCAGCGCTGGGATCTTTTCTCCTTCAGAATACAGGACTCGCCGTGGGGGCTGTAGAAGGCTTGATAAAGCCACGAGCCGAGTTTTTATTTAGGAACTTCTTGAGAGCAAGGAGTTCTCATTGGCTCATGGGGTAAATTTTTGGTTTAGGCAGTGTGGCCCCATCAACCAATTCCAGTTTTCAGTCAAATTCTGTGTGGGGGGGCAATTTGTCAGCCTCCCTTTCATGGAAAGCCTTTTGTAAGTCTCGGTAGTGTGAAGGAATTTGTTGCAATTCTTCATGAGAAATAGAAAGAGGATAGAGTGCCAGCAGTCCAGTTTATTTGGGGGTTACATTTATGAAGCCAATCGATTCCCAAGACCAATTTGAACTGCACCGCTTTGGGAACCAGAAAGCGCATGCTGTAATTGTTTTTGCCCATTTGGAATGTGATGGGCTTTGAAATTTTACCAATTACTCCTCCAGTCATTGAGGTCCCATCCATTTGAGTTAATTTGATGGGGCGTTCCAGAGGCTCATAAAGAATTTTTAGATCCATGGCCAATTTGGGGTGCAACAAGCTTCTGGAGCAGCCAGAGTCAATTAGTGCCCTATGTACATGCAAAGTCCCATCTCTGCCAGTAAGCATAACCGTGGTGAAGAAATGGGGAATTTTAGGAGTACTTACAGCTGTTCCCGCTGCCTTCCAGTCATCGCAGTCGTTTTCAGAGTCTCCGTCCGTGTCAGATGAGGACAAAGAGGTAGTTTCATCGTCGGGAGCGGAGTCTCCTGTCGCTGCTGCAGGGTCCTTTGAAGTGTGTTTAGGTGGTTGTTTGGCGGCCACGGTCTTACGTGTGGGTTCTTTATTCCTGGTGTCTGCTCGTTCTCCCTTAGTACCAGCTGAAGCTTGGTTTTCAAGGCAGGTATTGGCGAGGTGACCCGTTTTACCACAGTTGAAGCACATGCCCAGACGGAGGCGTTTGTTCCGTTCCTTGGCGTTGAGGAAGGTGGAACGGCGAGATTGTCATTTTGGCATGTCTTGTCGTTGTCGGGTCAGCTGAGCAGCCTGGGTTATGTCTTCCACTCCAGTAGCTAGTCTGACCCAGCCTAGCAGGGTCTGTGGATTGGCCTGCATTAGGCATCCGTGTAGAATATCAGGATTTAGGCCATCTTTGTATAATTCAATAAGGATTTCATCATTCCACGGGACTTTGGTGGCCAGGTTTCTGAATTCACGGGAATATGTTCCCACATCATTCCTGCCTTGTTTCATTCGTTTTAGTTGATATTTGGTTTTTTCCAGTAGATGAGGGTCTTCAAAGCGTTCACGCAGGTGGTTCATGAAGAGCTGCAGATTTTCAGTTTCGGGGGCGTGGGTGTCATATAGATTCACTACCCAGTCAGCTGCCAGACCTTTCAACCTCTTGCTGAGGTATCGAATTCAGGCCGCATCATCTCGAAACAGATGGCCGTGATCAATCATGAAATTATTTGCCATAGTCATAAAAAAAGAGAGTTTCTGCCCCTTCCCGTTGAAGGACGCTTTCAGGTCTCCAACATTTCTGAGTAACGGTGGCGCTGGTGCTTGCCCGGCTGGCTGCTGGGGCGGACCAGCGGCGCCTGCCACTGGGACGGCAGCTCGTGGTTCTCATCCTGGTGTTCTCCCTGCCTGCGAGGGACGGATGCGCATCTCGCGTAGCATGGTCCTGAGTTCCAGTATCTCCTCATCTTTTTTCTCCAGTTCTGTTTCCATGTGGGTTATCTCTTCCAGAAGGGACAGGTCTTTTGCTGAAGTGTCCCATCTAGCAGCCCTTCTGCGTTGTCTCAGCGACTTAAGTGGCTTCTCTCCCCAGACCCAGGTTTGGCCACTTGTGGGGATTTCCATAGCCTCGGTCAGGCGTAATTTTGCCTTGGTATCCATGGGCACTTAGTCTCTGCAGCTCCATCAGATTCTGCAGATGCTCGCTCTTCTTCAGTAATTGACTGGTCCATTGCTTGGTACATTTTTGAAAGATTCTCGAGCTTTCTGTCAGGAACAGATTCACACTCGCATGTAATCAATAAACTTGATAGAAGATTTATTGAAATATAGTAAGTGATGCTGTCTTTCAAACGTCAAAGCTCGAGAATGGGATTTGTTTCCCACACTCTACACTTAAACAGACAGTTTCTCCTGAGATATCTATAAAAGGACAAACGGCCCCAATCAACATGACTACTATCTGGCCAAACGGTTCCTGTGAAAACTCCAGCCGGAAGGAATATTCGGCACCTGGAAATAACCTAACATTCTACTATCACTATTCCCTCAGGCTACTACCATACTAAAGAAATAAAGTATGGAGGACTCCCGACAGGTCCGGTCTGGGGCGAGGAGGAGCAGTGTGTGATTGCAGATCCACACTGCTCCAGAGTCCAAAATGGCGGCTTCCAGTTGGTCGTGGGTCACGACCAACCGCTGAACCTCGCCAGCCTAAAGCCCACCCTCCTCAGATCGCAAGCTCACATTGGTGCGAGCCTGTGAATCTGCATTGGAGAGCAGGCATGAAATGGCGTGCGCCGGCATTTTGAAAAACCTGAAAAATCGGGTTTTTCAAAAACACACTGGAGGACCACTTGGGGTCACTCCGGAGCAGACTGAGATGCGAATCTATGCTAAGTAGTCCGGACGCAGTCCACTCCAAGGTGCAGACGTCCTCCGTGAAGGACGCACTGCACCATTTTTTTTAACCCGTGCAGAAATGGCCATAGTTGTAGCAATTCGATACCACTTCAACTGCCATGACTCCATCCTAGGAAATCCTATATTTTGGTGACGAACATGGAATTCTCTGCTGGTGAGCTCTAATGCTGTGGTTCATTGAAGTGGACTAAAACAATTGAGCATGGAATGTTAACTACCTTACCAAACAACAAATCATGATTTAATAGGATGGAGCCATTTTTGTTATGGTGCTATTGACCTGCTATAGCTGTGTAGTATAGATACACTGTGCATTGAAGCAAGGCTCACATGTTATGAGTTGTGTGTTTCTAAATAACATCCCTAAAGTGAAGAAAACAATTACAATCTTGAACAAGTACTCAGAGCAAATATACCTGAATTCAAATTCACAACAGAGAAATGTGACTCTTTGCAATGCTGTACTTTGTATTCAAAGCTTGCCAGAGCATTGTCGCTTTGTTAGTCATCAATTTGTCATTTTCTTTTCATTATGTGGTTTTCTGAAATTCATGAACTAGCAGCAGTTTGATTTGTAAGCTTTCATTTCATAAACTAGATTTCATATTTTTTTTAAAAAAATGCATAAGGCCATACCGTACAGTGATAAAGTTTTTATACAACAAAGCTATGGGTGGGCGGGGGAATCACAATTAATGTGTATAAATGTGCGTGATTGGTTCACTGAAACAATGACAAATAACACAATGAAGTTCTGAAAGTTTGGAAATACAGTAATTCATTAAAGAAAGAAAATACAGTACCTTGTTGTTTGTTTGTTTGTTACATTTCTATCCTGTTGTTTTGCTGAAAATGACACTCTAGGTAGCCAAACAAAATAGCATCAGTCAACAGTCCAGTGGGGACCGACAAGAAGATTTAGTTCTCCTCCAAAATCCAAATGGCCATCTGCCTTGTCATGAATATTGTGCTGCCCATGAACAAAGCAACACACACGGCTAATCCAATTAAGGAAGTATACAGAGGAACCCATTTCTACATGCCTATCACTCCTAGCTGGATCCGAACATTTTAATTTCATTTTCAAGATCACTTCAGAGAAGTAGATTCTGATGTGAGAATTACGTGCCTTCTAAATGTTGTTGAACTAACTGCTGCCCCCAGCATTCCTTATCAGCAGCTATGCTGACTGCTGACTAGGCCTGCTGGGGGTTGCCATTCAACAACACATGGGGGACTGTACAATTCTCACTCTTGCACCTATTTAGTTTATGTTGTTTTTAAAACCTTCTGACCAAGAGAATAAAGCTGAACCAAGCATTTCCTGCACTTAACGCAACGATTGTGAGTAATTGACACAATAAATAAATTCTTGATATTTAATCAGCAGTTTATTCCCTTTGTCTATCATTTCCATCATCTGCATGAAACAAATTACCAGGTGTATTGCTTTACAACTTGGGGAGAAAGAGTTAGACAGATAAACATGGAATAGTTTCTAACGTGTTAGCAGGTAGTATTTCAGCTCTGCGTAACTCAGGACCATATAGGATTATTGGTTCCATCTTACTCTGAGAAGCTTGAGTGGCTGGTATTAATATTTTTCCTTCCATTTGTTTAATGAGAAAATTCCAGTGGGGAAGAATGAGAGAGAGAATACCACATGTCTTGCTTCCATTATTGGACATCCAACCTGCACATTCTCTCTTCAGTCCATTTCTATTGGACGATATTACCTTTTAATCTCATCCTTTCTCCAGGGAGTTTTGGGCAACTGCTTCCCTTGATTCTATTTATTTTCACAATACCTAAGTAAGTAGGTAGGTTATGCTATGCATGACTAGCCTAGGACCACACTCCCAACACTACTTCAACACTCTCTGCAACACACTAGACACAAAGTAGCTTGCAGAATCATCTAACACCCCTTCCTTAACATTGTGGAAAATAATAAACATGTGACAAAATAAAATATTTTTGATTCTCAGTTACTAAACCCAATTGTAAGGTAAACTCTAACTGGTGTGAATGTGCCCTTGTGTTGACCCTGCTCATGGTGTAGACTAAAATTTCTCATTCAGATAGAATTTTGTTATAACCACTTAGGCCATTTCCGCTCTAGACTGTTATAGTACTATGATTCCACTTTCAACATCCTATGGAATCCTGGGGTTTTCAGTTTCCCAAAATGGCAAACCCCAGCATTCCATAGGATGTTGAAAGTGGAATCATAGTGCTATAACAGTCTAGTGTGGAAATGGCCTTTCTCTTTGATATTTTTCTTACAATAGAAATATACTGATGGTGATTTGCTGAATTTCTGGCCTGCCTAGCAGTTAACAGGAAGGATGATGTGAGTCACATTAAAGAAACTGTGATGTGCCCTTTTGTAGCCAATGGTTCTGGTCACCTTGATGTTTAAAGTGCTGTCCTTGGTTTGGCAGAATAGACAATCCCCATCCCTTTTCCAGTGGATGTCTTCTCCAAAGGAGCATATACATCATTATCATCAGTGGAATTCTCCTGAGCATGGAAGTAATTCAATACAGTAACTGTCATTAGTTGCAATGAATTAATTTCTGGGGCAATGCCGTTACCAGGTTGTGAAACAGCTTCTAGGTTGTAGAACTCCCCCTGCCGGATGAGAGGTTTTGTTACTCCCTCTTTGTCTCTCTCTTTTCCCCTGAAGGCAAAGACCTTTATCTACCTATCTATCTCTCTATCTAATCTATCTATTTAGGTCTTTGGCTATTAATTCATATGGCAAAAGGGTCGTTTAATGGGGTATGCTGTCCTTTTAAATTTTTTTTATTATGTTTTGAACATGTTTTGAACCGTTTTAACTTTTTTTTAAAAAAAATCTTTAATATAGAATTTTACCTTGTTTTAATTTGTTTTGTTTAAATTGTTTTAAATTGTTTCATGAATTAAAATTGCTTTTGCAATCAAGGTAACAATTTTGCTTTGAGGCCACTCGAGTAATGATTTTTTTCACATTATTTTTTGTTGTCTTCTTCCTGGAAAGGATTGATGTTGGTTGGCTGACTCTGTGAGCCTTTTCCAACGAACCCCAAAATCAACAGGGAAAGGCAGTCCTGACTTCATTTACACTTCCATTCTAGGGGCGGGGGGGATGCAAGCATCCATTGAACAAGTTTTAGAATTTTCCACATTGCACATGCTTGGACCCTGTGACCCTGCAGGCCTTTTCTTATACTTTGGTTTCACAAAAATCAATTTAATAGAAATGCAAAACGCAGCACTTGGGTCAATTTACATTTAAAGGTGAATTTTAAATGACCTTCCCTTCATCAAAAGAAGCTATCAGCTTTATTCATACTAAAATAGAGCCCAATCAAGAATTAGCCACTGCAGTCCTAAATGCTATGACTCACAGCTTCAGGCATGGACAAAAATTTCTCATTCAGCTGAGGTTTTAATTTTTTTTCCCCCCAGAAAACATAAAATTACAGCTGTTCAGACATGACCTTTTAGATCACCTTTGTCAAGAAGTGGAGATTGGACAGAGGCAATGATTAATAAGCCTTTTTCCCCCAGAAGGAAAGCTTTTTAGCAAAAGGAATAATAGCCACTTCATTGAGCTGATGAGAAACACTCTGGCTTCAGAAGACAGTTCTAATTGCCATAATATGAGGTGCGGAAGGCTTCCATTTTAAGAAAAATGACAAACAAGGAGTTGGATGCAGGGGTGTTGAGCACAATTATGAAAACAGAAGCCCCTTAGAAGAATCAAAATCACTCAGTGTCACTATCCTGTTGGTAAATACAGAACTGATAGATTGTGTACCTACATCAAGAAGTCAGAAAGTCCTTAACTTTGGACTGCAGATGTTGAAGTAGCACAGTAGAAGCTGATGGACTTCAGAGAAGCTTATAAATTGGGGTAACACAAACCCTGTCTTGCTGGGGGATGTTAGTGTTGGCATTATAGTGAAAAGAATTCTGTCACCCATTTCAGATGTAATGGGAAACTATAATTACTTTTGTCCTTATGAAATGCCCCACCCAGGGATGTGCACGACCTCATCCTGACTGTCTTTAAATGGGCCTTAAAGGCCAGGTTATTCTGGGATATTTTGCACTGAGTGTAGGTTTACTTTTTATACTGTGGTTTTTACTGTTATGGCTATTTTAAGTCCTTGTGTTGTTTTCATCAAAACTTGGATTATTACTTCCTTTTGCCAATAATAAAAGTAAAAGCAAAGTTATGTTGCTATTATAATTGTAATTTAATGAGGTGTAACTTCATGTCTTTAGTGGTCTAACTGTAACTTTCCATTACAGGAATGTGTGAAGGGAAAAAAATATCCCATGGTGTAAAGACTGCCTTGTCTCCGTTGAGGGTGTTGAGAAAACATGAGGCGAATGTGTTTTGGAACATGGCTTGTAGAATTCCAATCACTGGTGAATGAATTCCAGTCATTAGTAAATGAAGTGGTAAATGAAGTCTTGGAACCATGATTGTAACGAATGACTTTTTAAAAGTAATTGCCCATGCTCTGGGTATAATTGACTATATTTTATATTGCATTTCATCAACAAACAATAACACAAAATCATTTCCTGTTACTAAAGTGTGTCACCATAAGGTTTGGGATCACATTCTCTGATCTCCCCATCTCTGGATTTTTGGAGTGCTTTTGGTTTTGTTTTGCACACAACAAGTAAGCTTATAGCTGCTGCTGCTGCTTCTAACTAAAGTTACAAAAAACACAGTCAATCATGGTTTGTTAACTACTGTGGTTTAAACATACAGGAGTTTTCTTTCTCCTGTATGTTTGAAATGATTCCTCCATATTTATGTTGGGGAAATTGAAAAAAAAAATATTTGAATATTGAGAGACTTTGGTAATGAGACTCTCAATCAGCAGAGTATTTTAGTAATTGCACAAAAATGGAAGTTGAACAGATCACCAGTCCCACTTCTTTAACACCACCCCAAACACACTTAATCTAGCCCAAAATAAACACAAAAACAATTTGGTTAAAAATATAAAAGAGTTTACTCACAAAATCTTGCACATAGTCTATACAGGTTCAATTCTTGAAGAAGGTAGGAAGAAAATTAAGCACTCACATGCTTGCTGCCAATGATCCCTGTTGGGAAATCTCAGAGCATGCTTTCAGGTCAAAAGGCGAAGACAAAAGGAGAAGGGAGGAGTAAAATGGCAAGAGGACCTTTTAAAAACAAAGAATGTGTACGTGCTGGAGGAAGAGGTGTTAACCAACAAACAGGAAGTTTTCTCTAGGCTATCTCTCTATGCCTACAATAGACATGCAAACAAACTAGCCATTTAATTAGGCATGCAAAGGTTGCCACTCCCAACAATTTATCTGCCTGAACTCTTAAATCATTTTCAAAGGGCCTCCTCTCTATCCCAGTTTTGGGAAGAAAAGAAAGAAAGAAAGAGAGAGAGAGAGAGAGCCCCCCATGGAATGATGCCATTCTATAGACTACTTTTCCCAAGATGGGGCAACCAAACTGTAATCTTTCTAAACATTCGTAGGCATTTTAGACTTCAGATTTTACACATAGGATTTTTAGACTTCAGATTTTTGTTAGGTTTCATAATGTTTTTAATCCTAGTATTTTTGGTGTGTTTTTTTTTACTGTATTGTTTATCCTCTTGCTGACTTTAATGTGTGTTATTCTGTGAGCTGCCCTGAGAATTTAAATGGTAGCATATAAACACCACAAATAGATCAATCATAGAACCACTAAGTTGGAAGAGACCACAAGAGCCATAGAGTCCAACCCCCTGCCATGCAAGAATATACCATCAAAGCATTCGCAACAGATGACCATCCAGCCTCTGTTTAAAACCTCCAAAGAAAAGAGACTCTACCACACTCCGATGCAGCACATTCCACTGCCGAACTGCTCTTATCATCAGGAAGTTCTTCCTAATGTTTAGGTGGAATGTTCTATAGCCGAATATAAGTACCAAAATACAAAAAGAGAAATAAAATCAGCCCTGTGTTTCTACCTTCTACAAAGTAACTGAAGTCCTACCCAAACAGGGAGGTTGTGAACCCAAAAGGGGCTCAGCAGGCTTCCAGTGAGAAACAGATTTACAGCACTGAGCCACACCATGGAAAAGATCCTCCTTTGTGGGTATAAAGTTGCATGCATCACACAGACTCTATATCATAAAAAGTGCCCAGAGTGATGGATAGTCAGCTGATGACATAGATCAATCTTTCTATTAATCAAATTCTCTCCAGTGGCAGCTGATATTTCTGATGTCAATATCCACCCTGGGTTTTTGACCAAACGTTAAAGATGCTGACATTTTCCCTCCCCCAATAGGTTTAGCACTTTGAATATTTTTACTGACCAGACCACCGATACTAGCAATGATGTAGACTCGAGTCGACTCACTTAGACTCAAGTCAAAGTTAAGTCACCTCAGTGACTCAGACTCAACTTGGCAACAAAGATGCACTGACTCAATTTGACTTGAGACTGGTATTTTTTTTTAGTGACTGACTTGCTGCCCTTGGTTCAGCAATATTACACATTGATCCAGAAACTTTTCTATGTTGAAAAATGTTTCCATGTCTTTTTGCCTACTGGTCACATGACAATCTGTTTCAAGCCCAAAGTGTGGGTCCATTTCTCAGAGAAGAACAGCAGACAGGTTAGACAATGGGCTTGAGGTCTGTTCAGGAGCCTGTCCCTCCTGCATATTGGAGGAGCCTTCTAAAACTTTCTCTAAGAGCAAAAGGCAAGACTTGTCTCCAAAGCATAAGGCATGTTTCTCAGAGTACAGCAAGTGTGTTAGGCAGTGGGCTTGAGGAGGAAGAAGCCTTCCTTCTACAGCTTTTGAAGCTTCAGTAATGGGGAGTAAGAAGCATCCTATTTCCTACTTCTGAGAAATTCTCCAGCTTTGCAAGTGGGAAGTAAGAAAGATCCTATTCCCTAGTTCTGAAGCTGCATACTTTTCTATGCTCGTTGGCACAAAAGCCTCCAGCTTCAGGAAGGGGAAGTAAGAAGGATCCTATTCCTCACCTCTGAAGCTTCAGATGGCAAAATCATAAATGTAGATGGCCAACTCTGCTTAAATTGTTAAAACTGACTTTATTTGACTCTGTCCAGAAATTCTGGAATATAGGTTGGGGTATAAAGTTGGCTCCCAGACTTGAGACTTGACTTGAGACTTGACTTGAAACTTGAAGGCAAAGACTTGAAACTTGACTTGAAACTTGGAGTAAAAGACTTAAATACATCATTGGACACTGGTGCCACTAGCTGCCACCACTCCTCTCAATTTATGGAGCTGTTACACTTAGAGATCAAATCACCTTTTGTTCGTAAGTAAAACCAGATTATTATCTGAGGAGAAAAAATGAAACGGGATGGGAAAGTGTTTGCTCTTGTGCCATCTGAAATTGTCTGCCATGCCAGCTTTAAATATCTTGAAGCATAGTATGATCTTTAATAGGGAGAAAATTATTGCAGAAATCATGAAAGCCTATCACACTTGCAAAAATAAATCACAGACTTCATCAATGATGGCATTTTTTGACAGGGTGCTGACACCCATCCAGGGAGAAAAAAAGATATGTTCACACCAAATATTCTAAGAAGAGTCATCTATTTTTGAAATATAGTCTTTTCTAAAGCTTTCTTATGTCTCACATGCAAATCTCAAAGCAACAGTTGGAAAGAGGAGCAAATCAATACTTTTCAGAATCTTCCACAGCTAGTTGGCATTCCAGCTTCAGTCCAGCTTAAGGATATCTTGATCAACCAGATTTCATAGTCTGCTTATAAACAGTAAGGCATCATTGAAACCAAATGTAGAAACATAAGGATGAATATTTTTAATGCCTTTTATTTTAAGTTTTTGTACCACTTGGAAGTTGGCAAGATTTTCTGAGAGTATGATTGTTGGGAAAAATGGAAATAGGACCATTTCTGCACTAGACTGTTATAGTGCTATTCCACTTTCAACATTCTATGGAATCCTGGGGTTTTTAGGCCCCTCTCTAAACTGTAAACCCCAGGATTCCACAGGATGTTGAAAGTGGAATAATAACACTATAACAGTCTAATACAGAAATGGCCTAGGAATCCAACAGACAGAGAAGCAGTCCTTTTCTCATTTCTTCACATTAGTCAGCACCAGAGCTTGGAAAATGACAGCACTGGTAGAGGATCTGGTAACCAAGCCCATGAACTTGCGGCTAACTAACCACAAGAGCAGCATGTACCCTGCTTTGCAGATGATCAATCTCTGTCTGTACATCACCTCTATACAATGCAGCCAACTCCAAGTGACAGGATGTCTTTTTCTATTGACTTTCTCCCACCAGTACTTCTCTAGATCCTTTATGTATTCATTGTTTTCTAATTGTCACTGGTTATTTTGTAAGATTGGCAAACTTTCTATACTAGCAAGCTCAAGAGAAGTGGGGTACACAGCTTCTATACCCCACTGAAGCACTTGAGATCATTTTAATCCTATGGTTAGGACTGAAAAGGGGAAATAGCTTTCCAAGACAGAGATAAGATCAAGAAACAGTCTAATAATCCAGTTGAGATAACTTGGTACCTCCATACTGGAAGGAACACCTCTTCCTATATATGCCTGGCCAAAGCTTGAGGTCTGATGGAGATATCCTCCTCCGTGTCCCATCAGTCAAGGAAACACACAGTAGTGAAATGTGTGAGAGAGGGCCTTCTATTATTATTATTATTATTATTATTATTATTATTATTATTATTATTATTATTATCTCTGCTGTAGTACCCCACTTTTAGAATACTCTCCCCTTAGAGGTCTGATTGGCATCAGTGCTATTCTCCTTCAAGGGCCAAACAGAAACAGAGCTATTTACTAAAGCTCTGGGGGCATCTGATTTCTTCCAAATTTGCAAATGGTTTCAAATTGTTTTAACTGTTCTAAAACTGTCTTTCTTTAAGAGCTAAATGACTTTATGTGTTTTTAGTCTCTAAGTTATTCTTAATTTTTAAATTGTTCTCAACCCTCACAGCATCAGGGAGAGGAGCGTGTTTGACATCTTTGCCACTTCCCATTTTGCTTATGGCCACTTCCACACCTGACTGTTAAAGTGCTATTATTCCACTTTCAGCATCCTATGGAATCCTGGGGTTTGCAGTTTAGAGAGGGGCCTTCCATAGGATGTTGAAAGTGGAATAATAGCACCATAACAGTCTAGTGCAGAAATGGCCTACCTCCCTTGACACTGCAAGTCACTACAACTGCTAAGGATTATATAGTTCTTTCCAATTACCTCAGCAATCACATGCCCCCACTCCCCTCTCATACAATCTGTTTTGGTGTTCACAGGCACTGTAGGCAAAAATATAATAGCAAGCTGTTTTATTTGTTAGAACTTGGTCTTTGCTAAAACCCAGCTGAGTTTCTTCTTTCTAACTCACGTAGGATTAGAATCAAAAGCAACTTTTTGTGATTTTTTTTTTGCCTGTTCCATTTTGTTAATATATTCTGCTGCATTGCATAGTTCTTTTTCTTAAACAATATGTGGAGCTGGTATATAAAATTATACAGCATAAAACTCCATGGTACAAATGCAATGCAATCACCTTCCTCCAAGAGAAGAAAAAGTGCCAGCTCAGATCTTTTTCTGTGATCACCTAAAAAACTTAAGAGAATCTTTATAAAATGAGACTGAAACGTGGGAACTTGAAGTGTAACCATTCATGCAGAAAAGCCATTAGCTATGACTTTACTTCATTCCAGCTAGATCTCTGCAGCTTATCATTCATACTGGGCCAAAAATCTAGAGGCGTAAACAGAGCTGGATGATTCCTCTGGCTTTATGGAATGATTGAGTGGGAATTATTAGAATTTTAGAGCCACAGCATTATCAGAAAGTAGTGAAAGCACTTGGGTTTGCCCATATTAAAAAGCCATTAGGCTCACCTCTCATCCTAGTGTTTTTTTTCTCTGCTCTCATAATCTTTCCCCAGTCTTTTTGACTTTTGTGTTTGTTTTTCTCCGCTCCTCACCTTGATATGCATTCACCAGGTTACCCTGGGTTAGAAGCCCCTTTGCCCCTCTTTCCCCAGTACTGTTTCTCCTCTTTTCTCCTTTATTCTTTTTCCCTTCTCCCTGGTAATTCTCTCTCTCTCTCTCTCTCTCTCCATCCCAGTGCGTGTTCAGTGATTCTATTTCTTAACTTTTCTTTCCATCCTTGCCAGGCACCAGGGATCTCTCTCTTTCTCTCTTAGGGTTGCCATATACTAGATCCCAGATTCCTAGAGTAAGTGGTTGTTAGGACAACCAAGTCTAAAACCACATAGAACAGATCAGCAGCCAGAGCAAGCGCTTAAGAACTGGTAGATACATTCCCTGTGTGCAGTCCCAGCCAACAGTTTCAGAAATATTATGGACTTACAGTACTCTTCGAGTAACCAGACAGATCCTCAATACAGTAAGCTAATCTAGAGGTTTCCACAATGTGGATAACAGTAGCTACCTGGGCTGCCTGACCAATAACAGACAGAGCAAACACGAACATTTCCATGCTGCAAATATTATTCTTCAAGGTAGAGATGGGGACCTTCTTTTTTTAACTATCAAGGGCTATATTCACTAGGAGCCCTACTATTCCCATAGGGTGCTGACTGTGTGTGCGGCTTACATCGATGCTGTTCCCACCAGTAGTAGCCAATAAAAAGCCTTAAAACATTATGTTCTCTGTCTAAAGTACAGATAGCTTTTGATCTACTTCATCTAAAGCCTTGTGGATTCTTCTGTAGGCCTTAAGACCGTGCTTCTTAGCTTCACCAGCCAAGAGCTATCACTGCTCATTGCACAAATGATGTTGATTTCCTCATATATGCATCTAAAAAGCAATATTTAGGATTGCATCATTAAAGTTACAGCATTCCTGTGTGTGAATATTGGGAATTATATTGGTGACTGGTTTTATCTGACCAAATAGACCAAACAAGAAAGGAGGAGGAATAGCCTTATATGTCAAGGATGTTTTCACCTCTGAAGAGATCCATGACTTATATCCAGGAAGGCAGGCCAAGAGCATCTGGATAAGAATTAAGGGAGCTAGAAACAATAGGGATATAATTGTGAGGGTTACTACAGACCTCCAAGCCAGCCTGAGGACTTGGATGATGCTTTCCTCGAGCAGATGACCACACATTCAAAAAGAAGAGTTGCAGTAGTCATGGGAGATTTCAACTATCCTGATCTATGTTGGCAGTCAAACTCCACCGAGAGCACAAAGTCCAACAAGTTCTTCATTTGCCTTGCAGAGAATTTCATGGTCCAGAGGGTGGAAGAGGTGACAAAGGGATCAACGATTTTAGATCTGATCCTGACCAGCAGGAATGACCTTCTTAATGAAGTGGAAATGGTGGGATCCTTAGGGGGGAGTGACCATGTTGTATTGGAATTTGTCATTCAGTGGGAAGGAAAGCCAAGTGTAGCCAGACACATATTCTAGACTTTAAAAAAGCTGATTTCTTAAAACTTAGGGAACTACTGACTGAAATCCTGTGGTCAAGAATACTGAAAGAGAAATGAGTTCATGATGGATGGGAGTTTCTTAAAAGTGGGATACTGAAGGCACAATTTAAAACTGTGCCAATAAGGAGGAAAAATGGCAGGTGTCTAAAGAAACCAGAATGGTTGACTAAAGAATTCTCGACTGAGCTAAGTGTTAAAAGAAACATGTACAAGAAATGGAAGAATGGTGAAATCATCAAAGAGGAATTCAAGCAAAGAGCCAAGATATGTATGGAGAAGGTCAGAAAAGCTAAGGCACAGAATGAACTCAGGCTTGCAATAAAGCAATAAAAAGGGCTTTTTTTAGATATGTTTGCAACAAAAGGAAAAACAAGGAAAAGATAGGGTTGTTGCACAGAGAAGGTGGCCAATTAATAATAGGGGAGAAGAGAAAAGGCAGAACTATTCAACTTCTTTACCTCAGTTTTCTCCCAAAAGGGTAGAAGTATGCTACCTGGGGGGTGGGGAGCCAGCAGAGAAGGGGAGGAAATGCAGTACAGAATAGGTAGAGAAGTAGTACAGGAATACCTGGCTACACTAGATGAATTCAAGTCTCCAGGGCCAGATGAATTACATCCAAGGATATTAAAAGAACTAGCAGAAGTCATTTCAGGACCATTCACAATAATCTTTGAGAATTCTTGGAGAACAGGAGCAGTCCAGGCAGACTGGAGGAGGGCAAATGTTGTCCCCATCTTCAAAAAGGAAAAAAAAGAGGACCCAAATAATTATCGCCCAGTCAGCCTGACATCAATACCAGGAAAGATCCTAGAGCAGAACACTAAACAGTCAGATTGTAATTACTTAGAAAGCAATGCCATAATCACTAAAAGTCAACATGGATTTCACAAAAATAAGTCATGCCAGACTAATCTTATCCCTTTTTACGATAGAGTTACAAGCTTGATAGATGAAGGGAATGTTGTGGATGCAGCATATTTTGATTTCAGTAAGGCCTTTGACAGAGTTTCTCATGACATTCTTGCAAAGAAGCTAGTAAAATGATGACTGGACAGTGCTACCTTTAGGTGGATTTGTAACTGGTTGACCAACCGAATCAAAGAGTACTCACCAATGGTTGCTTTTCATCCTGGAAAGAAGTGACTAGTAGGGTACAACAGGGTTCTGTCCTGGGCCCAGTGCTATTCAACATCTTCATCAACAACTTGGATGAAGGAGTGGAGGGCATGCTGATCAAATTTGCAAATGATACCAAATTGGAAGGGGTTGCTAATACACCAGAGGACAGGATCAAAATTCAAAATGACCTTGACAGACTGGAGGGCTGGGCCAAAGATAACAAAATGAATTTCAACAGAGAGAAATGTAAGGCCCTACACTTAGACAGAAAAAATGGAATGCATAAATATAGGATGAGGGACATGTAGCTGGATAACACTACATATGAAAGGGATCTAGGAGTCTTGGTAGACCACAAGATGAACATGAGTCAGTAATGTGATGCAGCAGCCAAGAAAGCCAACATGATTCTTGGTTTCATCAATAGGAGTATGGTGTCTAGATCGAGGGAGGTACCACTCTATTCTGCTTTGGTTAGACCTCATCTGGAACACTGTGTCCAGTTCTAGGCACCTTAATTCAAGAAGGATATTGATAAGCTTGAATGTGTCCAGAGGAAGGCAGCCAAAATGGTGAGAAGCCTGGAAGCCATGCCCTATGAGGAGCGACTTAGGGAGCTGGGTATGTTTAGCCTGGATAAGAGAAGGTTAAGAGGGGACATGAGAGCCATGTTTAAATATTTGAAGAGATGTCATGTCTAGGAGGGAGCCAGCTTGTTTTCTGCTGCTCCAGAGCGTAGGACAAGGAGCAGTGGATTCTAGCTGCAGGAAAGGAGATTCCACCAGAACCTCAGAAAGAACTTCCTGACAGTCAGAGCTGTCCAGCAGTGGAATATGCTGCCTCAGAATGTAGTGGAGTCTCCTTATTTGGAGATTTTTAAACAGAGGCTGGATGGCCGTCAGTTGGTAATGCTTTCATGTGTGTTCCTGCATAGTAGGTGGTTGGATTCCATGGCCCCTGTGGTCATTTCCAACACTATGATTCTATGATTTATCTTACACTAAAGGCAGAAAAACATCTTACAAAGGTCCAAGCAGTTGCTACTGAAAACAGCAGTCCTATCTCAGGTACCTTCTTGTAGCATCCAGTGAAGTACAGCTGGATTGGGAAATGCACAGCAGTAATGAAATTAGAATACAGTGTAAGTTGAACTAATCATTTCAAAGAGGAACTTGAAACAGCTGTTTACATAATGCAACTTCAACAACAACAAGAACACAGGACATTTCTCTGTCATGTGCCTACTACCTTAGCTGTGCCAAACCTGACTCTCCCTTTTTGCCTAAAACTGTACAACATAAAGCATGCTAATGGAGTGTGCATCCCTGATATTAGTTATTGTCCTATTGATTTATTGGTACTCACACACAACTCATTAGATGCAGGCCTGCAACATTAATGACTAGTACCTGATAAATAGCAATCATTAGTATCTGATAAATAACCACGATTGTGAAAACTTTCTTGCATGTGTATCTCTATGAAGACCTATGGATAAGAGTTTTCTCTGGGTTAATAAATCCTCATTCTCACAAATGTCCATGAATATAAGCCTGCTTCATTTGTTCTCTGCCTAGGAAGTGATGAGACCCTGAAGCCAACAACAGTCTTGTCTACACAAGGACGATTGATTCAATTACACCAGGCAATTTAACACATCACACAAATTACTTTACTATCACCGTGTGAAGACCAGAGGGATAACGTAAACAGCACACATCCCTGGATTATGATTTTTCTGGCTGCAAATCGAATACTACATGCTATGTATTTTTATTATAAATCTTACTATATTATATTTTAAGTAACTGGAACAAACCCCTAATGTCCTACTCCTTCAAAAATGAAACGTTACCCTTTGCATTTTTGATTGTTTAAAACCACAATGCAGCTCTATGTTCTGCTATTAGCAGACTTTAATGTCTATAACATAGGAGGATCTGAAGGTACTTTTCCCCCTAAGGAAGGTCAGTTAGACCCATTTAATTGTAAACAAGCAGCGAACAAGTCATTATGAATAAGTAGTTGTGGGCAGTCTTCCTAATTTGAAAGCCAAAAATTGATTTCAAAGAGAGAGGAGGCAATGCCCTTCCTCCAGTTTCCTGCTCTGTGATCTCAAAGCCATTCAGTCCTATCTCAGATGGGCAAAGGTGATTGTAGTGATTAATCAGCTACAAAAGTGTGACTCGTGCATTGTTGCATTAAATAGGCATAGAAAATATTCAGTGCTGCAAATGTGTTTGGCTTGCAATTCCCAGAGGCCCCAACCAGTATAACCAACAATGAGAACTGCTGGGAGTCTCAGTCTAACCACTTGTGGAGGGATGCATAATTCCTATCCATATTTTAAATATTAATACCCTACCTTTCCATTCAAAAGCATTTGCAAGAATCTTAACAGCAATGGGGCAACTCCATCCTATCTCTAAGCAGAACTCAGAAGTAATGTGCTACTCAACAAGTTGCAAGGTGTCACTTTATAAAGGCCAGGGCTGCAGTTTCACTTATTTTTATTGTAAAATACTGGAGTTTCTGCTTGTCACTCATTATGGACTGTATTGTGAGCCATGTGAGCACTAAGATGGCAAGGAAGAAAGATAACGTGGGTGGCTACCCTGTGTTGCATTTCTATGAGGTGTGCTGCAGCTAGTGAAGAGCAAAGGATCCAACAACAAGGGAGGGAGGAAAGAGGGAAAACATTATTACTCCTCTGCCATCCCACTTTTTCAGCTACTTTCAAAGTGTCCCAGTTTCTCTCTCCTCCTCACACTTTCCCCCTTTGTCCTTAGCTTACTTCACTTGCTGCAAACTGAGTTCAAAGTGCAAAAGTATTAGTTTGCAGCCAAGTAACTCAGTGGACAGACAAAAGGCAGAATCTTGCCCTGCCTTGTAGACTTGGGCAAAATCAAACTGCTGTAGCCTTTCTTAACTTTTTCATTCTTCCTCATTAGTAACTTTTACCATCTTGATCACACTCTGATGTTGGTTGACCACATGTGTCCTGGTTTTCATCTGTGAAATGTTGAAGGACTGGTCTCTTCCAACTCTACATTTCTATGATTCTATGATTCTATGCAGACAGTAGTACAAGACAAAGATTTGGACTGGCTGGACTGGTGTGAGAGAGAATTTAAAGGAGAAGGAGAGGGGAAGGGTGTGTTTCCACACTTGAGGCTAGTTCAGGCCCAAGATTTAGAGTAATTCTTTGTGGGAGAAAGAAATGGGGAAGAAAGAGGGAGTGACTGCTTCTATGCACCCACCATAAGCATCTGAGTGCAGTGCTCATGGCAGCCACAGACTCTGCTATGCTGCAAATGGGAGAGGGCTGAATCAAGACAAGAGTGTAGTCCACTCAGACTTATGATGATCACAGACAGGAGAACAAGAGAACAAGATGATGATGATGATGATGATGACGATGACGACGACGACGACGATATGCATTTTTCAGTGATGCAACTGTAGCAATAATGGCTCCGCCTGGATTTCTGTACCAGTAATTTGAAAAAACCTGCTGGGTGATCAGAGTTATGAGTAATGAACTAGTTCCTTTTCAAAAGCAACATTCAAAGCTCTGCCTTCAGGCAAGCATGTATAGCAAACATAAACAACATGTGGGCATCTAGGTGTTGTTGAACTGCAACTCCCATTATAATGCCCTAAGCGGATTAGTCAGTGAGAAAGAGTGGTGTGAGCTGCCATCCAACAAAATCTGGAGGACAACAGGTTGTCCTTGTGGTGGTTAGGTTTTCACTTTAAACCATACCACCCATGAAATCCAAACTAGAGAACTGTAGTTGACAGGTTTCCTGCCAACAAACGTACCATAGAGTCTCAGAGCTGGAAGAAACCACAGGGGCCATCTTGTCTAACGCCCTGCCATGCAGCTCCTCCCTTTATTGCAGTCTCGCTTTCCACAGTTTCGGTCATCCATGGTCCAAAAATGTCAGATATAAAACATTGGCATCCACGCAATGAGACTCACGCAGCTTGTTCCTGTCACCTGCACCTTGCCTGTCCGCCTGCCCACCTCCCACTTTAACTGCCCCTCTGCCAAAAGTGCCACAGAAAATGGCTCTGGCATCATTAGAAGTCACTGGTAGTAGCCCTACTACAGGATTCAGTACTACCTGTGGTTTCAAGTATCCACAGAGGGTCTTGGAACATATGCCCAGTGGATTGGGGTAGGGGGGATGATGTACAACTAAAGCACTCCTAAGAGATAGGCATGGATCCTGTTTAAAAATCTCCAAAGAAGCAGAATCTGCCACCCACTGAGTTAAACAGCTCTTAAAGTTCTTCCTAATGCTTAGGTGGAATTTCTTTTTGGATAAATTGAATCAATTGGTTCATGTTCTAGTCTCTGCATCAGCAAAAAAACAACTCGCTCCATCTTCAACATGACATCCCTACAGGTATTTAAAGCTGGGTATAGTTACCCCAAAACATAGGTGCCACAAGGGCCACCCTGCAATGCCAAATACCTCCTTGAAAAAGTGGGGAGTTAATTAGCTCAAAATCAGGAGGCTGCGAGCAGGGGGCAATTTAGCGAGATCTTTTCTACCAGTATTTATGGGCACACGCAGGAAAAGAACCAGCCAGAGATTCAGAAGTAAGCTGAAAATGTGTTTTATTGAGGGGAATTCATGCATGCATGCACACAAGATACACACAACCACACATTCACACAAGAGCTAGCTGAAAGAGAAAGGGAGAAAAAATTATAGAGAGGCTGAGGGATTTGTGGGGGGTTTATAATTACCAGTCCAGAAGAGTAGTGAAGAGCAGAAATGTATTTTGGCTTAGGTAGAACCTAAGGACAGTTCTCATTCAGGAGCCAGACGGACAGAGTGACGGGTAGACCTTCAAGAAACTGCACTGGGCATCCTCAAATCAGGGATATTTGTACCCGGAAAATGGCTTGTGGATGTGAAGGTTCCAGATACAAGACAAAGGGAACCTGTTGTGGACAATGAGTCTTTTGCCTGTTGATGGGCTTAGTGCTTGATTGACAAAGACATCATGAATGTTGTAATAGCTGTCTTTTGTGGGTGCTGTGAGGAAAGAGGAAAGAATCCAGGTGTACAAAGGATGGATATCTGTCAATCAGTGTCCTGGTGGGCTCCTCACAGTTGGATTCCCTGGAAAATTCCAGCTTCTATTTAAGCCTGTTATCCACAGGAATAGTGTGTATTTGCCTGACAAATGACTCAGTCTTACCTGGAGGAAGTTTCAAGTTGACCTATCCTTCTCACATTTACAGTCAGATTCTTTCCCTCACTCAGTTTGACCTCTCCGTCACGTCTCAGGCTTGAATTTGACATCAGAGTCAATAAAATATGTTGGCAATTACATATGATGCCGATTAGATATGGTGCCCATCCAAACCATACTAATATCAGGAATCCCCAAAGTGGGGCCTTACAGTATCATATCACCTTTCAGTCTTCTGTTCTCCAACTTAAACACACCCAGCTCCTTAAGTCATTTCTTATAGGACTTGGTTTCTAGATTTCAGATCATCTTGACTGCCCTCCTCTGGACACATTTCAGCTTATGAATATCCTTCTTGTAGTGCCTAGAAATGGACACAGTATTTCAAGTGAGGTCTGACCAAAACAGAATAGAGTAGTGCTGCTTCTTTTCTTGATCTGACACCACAGACCTGTTGATGCAGTGAAGAATTGCATTGACTTTTTGCATCACATTGTTGACTCATGTTTAGCCTGTGGTCAAGTAAGACTCCTCAATCCTTTTCACATGTGATGCCATCTTGGCAAAATGAACGCCACATCTGCATCTATGGGTAGATTCATTTCTGCCCTTGCTTAACAGACATTAAGAGTGTAAGAATGAAGTCAGCCTGTTGCTGTGCAGGAGACCCACTGTGTATAATAAGCAGATACCAACATTTAAGAATTTCAAGAATCTGTACACATATTATATGTAAGTAGACTGAGAAGGAGGAAGGAGTATGCGTATTATAAACATTTTTACTAAATAATTTCTCTACCCATGGGCAGGTCCCATAGTGATATATAATGATTAAAAGCTTTCTATAAAAATACTTTTACAGCATTTTTTTTAGAAATTCAGTTTTGAAAAGCTTGTTCAGCTTTTTTTTTCATCTGTTTTACACCTTTCTTCCCCTGATCCTGTGTCAGAAAAGCATGTTTTCCATAATATGTAAGAGAGGTCCAAATATATTGGGATTTGAAAACCCAAGGCAAATTTTCTCTTCAGGCTTCTGGAGCACAAGATAATGGCCAGAATCCTATTGATGACATACTTGTGCAAAACTTGGGTTTATGCATGTTTATGTCCTTTTCTATTAAAGAAAATAGAAAGTTTCTTTGGGGAGGAGGATGTTACACATGGAGCTATTCACTAAAGTAGCTTTCAAGCTATAGCTGTGCTGTCACGGGCATTTACAATGATCATGGCCATGGAGGAAGGAGAAAGGGGGTAACCAGTCAACACCCATCCAGGCTGATACTCTGCAGTCAAAAGAAGAGAAATGTGGCCACTCTCCTAGATTTCCGGTAACTTGGAATCTAGCAAAGCACTGCCTGGTTGTCTCCTGAATCAGTGAATAAGTAGCCTGGGAGAACTTCCCAGCACCTCCAGTGCTTAAAACCTGCCTTCAAGGGGCAGAAGTAACATGCAATCGCACATGCAGAACATTTGCTTTGGGTGTTTTGATGCAAGATCTTAGCCAATATAGGAAATCTGCATTGTCAGATGTTAAATTGGACAGAATCCTGTGTGAGAGATAAGTATGCACAAGTATTGTAGTTACAATGCTATGCAGTGAGTCTCCGCCCAACCTCCCTCTCTAATCCTCACTTCCCAGGAAGCAGCCACTGCAATTGATACGGGCCTATTCCCCTGTGACTTGGGAAGCAGCTGACTGATATTCCCAGCCCTTCCTGCATGTGATCTCTGGTGCAGCAGGAGGAATCAAAGTCCCTCTTCCAGTGAGGGAAGGACATCAGCTAGCTGGTATCCAACTGGCGTGGAAAAGGGCCACCATCAATCACAGCAGCTTGATGGTAAGTAAGGATTGGGGGATTTCACTTTCCCTACATAGCTCCTAAACTAAGATCTACATAGAGACCATGCGTGCATAAACAGTCGTGAGTGCATAACTCTAGGCTGTGAATTTGTAATTGCCATAGAGGGTTCTGGCCATATTTTTTAAAAAAATAATAAAAAAACCCTCCTCCATATGAAGCAAACCATGCAGCCTATTCTGACATTAATTTCAATGGGCAATTTGAACATGTTGGCCTACTTCAACTCTTTAAAGCTCCCTAAATCGTGGCTTATAAGGCCAAGACTTGGCACCAGGGCTAAGTACCCCTCTCTCCCCCTATTATGCACCAGCTATAGAGTGAATATCCTGGTTTATATGAACCCAGAGTTCCTTGCTATATGCAAAATAAAGATCTCTGGCTTAAGATCAATTAACAAACAAAATAAACAAGTGTCCTTCTATTTTCTAAAGCGTATATGTCAAGAGGTATGCTAATTTTGGCCCTCCAGATATTTTGAGCTAAACTCCCAAAATCCCTTACTGTTGAAGGTTAAAGCATTTGGCAGGTCACAGTTTCCTCACTCTGATTTATGGCTTAGTATTAGCTAAAGCAAACTTTAAAACAAACTTTTTACAAATCATCCCTGTTATCAGTCGTCTAACCTCAGTCTCATAAACTCTAGCTTCCCGACATTTTCCTCTAAAAAACTTCAGTGCTTATTAAGCTACAAAATCCCAGAGGCTTGAAAACAGAATTGAGCCACATACATATATTACCATGTTGGCTCAGTTCAGATGCAGGCTCAGTGCATCTTCTCTAGGAAAAATTGACACAACCTGAATCAGATAGTCTAGCAATGCATGAGCATCAACGAGAATCAAGGAGAAGCCATTTAGCCTGGAGTGGAAATTGTTCCTGAAGTACATTGCCCAGCATCCTTTGCCAGCCTAGCCAGTGCTGAGGAATGCTTGGAATTGCAATTTGACTGCATCTGGAGTAGTCCACAATTTTTATTCCTCTCTTACTGGAAATATTTCACTTTTTTTGAAGGCACTAGAAGTTACTTACAATAGGTGCCAGCTATGCAAACCATTTTAAGTGCCATAAACCCAAAGTTTTTGTCACTGCCATGTCAGACTGACCGGAGTGCTTGTTCTGAAACTTCTCCCCTACACTTGAGTGAGTCAAAGGCTGAGGAGCAGTCAATTTAACTGAACATTTACTGACACTTGTTGCTGAACTGGACTAGTTTAATATAATGGTTTGCCGAATTTTTTATTTTCATTTTTGACTTAACATATCTATATTTACATAAAGCTTTTTTTAAAAAAAAACAACAACACACAGATACATCTTTGGAAAGTCTTTAGCACCCTCTATTGGTAAAATGTGTTACACAAGACAATAATACAAAAGCAAATATTAAAGATATAACCAAGGCAATGTTAAGTCTTAATTTGCAGTCAAATGTAAAAATTAATGAATATTCTGTTCCATATAGAGAGGATTCACACATGGCATGTGAAGGTATAAAACACTCAAATGGAGGATTCTAGATATTAAAAGTAAGGCTGTGCCCCAGCAGTGTTGAACACCTTCAGACCAGTTTGGGTGGTTTCTGAGGCAAATTGACTTCCCTCCTCCAAAGCTAAAGAAGCTGAAATTTGATCCACCTCAAGGTTCATGGGAGCTTCAGTTTCAAAAAGGCAGACAGTCTGGTGCCAATAATGATGTCTTTTCTGTGGAAAGCACTGAGAACAAGGGAGACAAAAGAAGAAGGGTGTGGAGTTGCATGACTGACAGGAAACAATCGGCTATGTATTTATTTGTTGGGGTGGGTGCATTTTCTGCTGAAAAGAAATTTGACAGTGCTTCTTCTTTGCCAATGCCATGGTACACTGTTTTTAAAAGCTTTAAACTGTATATCAAGCATCATTAATCTGCTAACCTCTACAATCTGTCTTTCCAAGGCATTGCAGATTCCTGGTCTAGAGACATCTCTATAACTTTTGCCATTTTCATAAAAATTGTTCAAATACAGGAGGGGGAAGGAAGATGAAACAAATCATTCTTTCCCCATCAAATAATTTTGTTCTTTTTCCACATGAACTGCTTTCCCTATATACTTTAAAGTATGTTGCAGATTTCTTATTTAAGACCATCTCTGAACTATGTGTAATTTTCATTGCAATGATCCACAAGAAATGTAGTGAGAGTAATTTGTTTTAATACCCTCAAAATGGAAAGGTTGCTCTTGTATGAAATCCTCTAAATCTAATTATCTAAATTTGGCAGTTATTCCTGGGGGATAACTGAAAATTCCGTCAAAAAATTTAAAAAGTTATTGGCAGTTCTATTTAAAAACAAAACAAATTTTCAAGGCACTTAGTGTGAACCAATTTGTTTGAAATCTGAGAAGTACAATCCCCTCCTACAACACTATTAAACCTGCCAACATCACCAAGTAGTTATAAATACAAACAAGTTAGAACATTGGTTGTATTTCCCGAGATAGTCAATAGCAGACATGAACATCTGAATTTCCAAACTGAACTCAGGTTCAGGACCCAAGTCAAAATGAACTCTAAATCATTCTCATCAGAAGAAGGTCACTTTCAGATGCAGAAAATCAGGCCCAGAACTACATTGGGGTCTGTGCACATCCTTAACCTTAAAAGACTAAATGTTTTGGACCTGAAACAAGTTTGATATCAGCCATAGATTCCAGGGTCTGGGTGCTTCTTTGGGATAATGTCACAAAACCTATAGTTACTTTTTTCCAATGTCAAGCTTATTTTTTTCCTTAATATATTGTGCACTCTGTGCTCCCTGCATTGAACCAGTCTTGCGTACATACAACTGCAATAAATAGAGATGTGAAAACTGAAGGGTACACGCACGCACACACAGAGGAATGTCGCTCATATACTCAAAATTACCTGCCATGGGTGACAGCTACGGTCACTGACTATCATCAAACAATCTAAACACATGAACTGATGAAGACAAAAGCAGCTTGAAAATCTTTAACTACACAGACGTTGTCCCTTAATAGACCAAGCAGGGAGTCTAGCAGTGTTATTACAAAACGTTTAAATATATTTCTAACCCTAGTACCTCTCTGTGCAAAATTACCGGGCATATGCCCACACCCAAGCAATTGATAAGATGTAGTCAGTGAATGTTTTCAGCCAAGTTTACAAAGGCTGAAGCAAACAGAATGCTCCCCGGTCTCAATTTCTCAACTGGAGAGAAGTTTGCCAGCCATCTAAATTACTTCTGAGAGACTAGACACATTTTGGAAGATAATCGAAAAGAGAGACCATGTAACAGCCATCACCCTGTAATGGGAGATCAAGGCCATTTGTGATCAGTCCAATGTCTGTAAAAGACTTCTTGTTCCCATTGTTACATTTTTCCCCCTCTAAAAGTTAAGAGACAACTCATAGTCATAAGCACTAAACTGTCAGAGGAGGCTTGCTTGCTTTTTAATTCACTAAAAGTCTTCACAAGCCATAATCTATTTCTCAAGAAAAAACCTTCACTAGGAAATTATCTTCCACCGCAACTGACAGTAATAAGCCCATAAATCTAATTGTCTAAAATTTGGCAGGGCTAACCCTGTTCTGAGGTGGAAAAAGTTGAAGACTGCCACAACTGTTTCATTCTCCTTAATGGTAGAGCTGGCTCTTTTCAAAACAAAACCTTGTGTGCCTTTCAGATATAAAACTGGGTGCTCAAAGGGATTTTGGATTTGCATGAAAATGGGCTAACAAGAGAGTGATGTTAAATCCATCTGCTCCACAGCCTTGAGTCCTTTCACACTACATAATTATATCACTATATTCCACTTTGACTGCCATGGCAGCATTCTATGGAATCCTGTGTTTTGCAGTTTAGACAGGATATTTAGAATCTCAGCCAAAGAGCTCCAGTACAGCACAAAATTAGGATTCCATAGGATACTGCCATGGCAGATGAAATGGAATGTATTGCTATAATTGTATAGTGCAGTGGTTCTCAATCTGTGGGTTGTGACCCCTTTGGGGGTCAAACGACCCTTTCACAGGGGTCGCCTAAGACCATCGGAAAATACGTATTTCTGATGGTCTTAGGCTCCATTCCCTCCATGGTAGTGGCGCACAAGCGCAAGCCATGCGCTCGCGTTCTCCTGCCCCTTGTTCAGAAGAGACTGAAATCGCTCCCCTTCTCCACTACTGGGAGAACCTCCCATCTGACAGGCTAGCTTGGGAGGGGCGGCGGCAGCATGGGGGCAGGCCCCCTCCTCACCACAGCTCCTGCCCCACTCACCATGGAGACGCGGTGAGACGCGCAGCTCCTCTTTCCCTCCCTGCCCGCCCTCCCTGTTCCTGGCCGGCGAGGCGGCCTTTGCCTGGGGGGGGAGGCATTGTAAATAATAAATAAATAATTTTATGGTTGGGGGGTCACCACAACATGAGGAACTGTATTAAAGGGTCGCGGCATTAGGAAGGTTGAGAAGCATTGGTATAGTGTAAAAAGGTCTTTTATGTCACTGTACTCTGTTACTATACACACTTTTTTCTTAGTAGTCCAGGACAAGAGAATGGTGTTGCAGCAGAGGTTCAACCCCATGTGTTTTTAATATCATTTTATTAAAGTTTCACAATTAAAACAACAATATTATTATTGCTATTTCACATGAATTATTTCTTGAATCTTCCAAACTGATCTAGACTTCATTTCCAAAATCTCTTAACATTGTTATATCATTGTACTGCATTTTTCAGCCATTTTACATGTTAGTACATAGCATTTCCATTACCATATTCCTGCTTCATGATATCTGCCGTAATCATCACAATGAAATTTTTCCACATATTACCATGAATTATAGACTTCTATCAAGGGTCACCCAGCAATCACCTACAATTTGCCATTCTTTCTGAATTTCATCATCTGATTTCCCTTTCAGTCTTTGAGAGACTATGTCAGCGTTTTTATTTTCAATAAAGGTTCCCCACCATTGTTCTATTGTAGGTATTTGCTGTGTTTTCCATACCTTAGCGTATTCAATACGTGCAGTTGTTATCATATATAATAATATTCTCCAATATTTCTTTATATTCATACCGTCTACTAAATCTGTCATATTTAACAAATACAATTCAGGAGTCATAGGAAATTGTAGCTTCATTATTTCGCAAATCCTGTTATGTATCTCAGTCCAATATTTCTTGACCTTTGGGCACGTCCACCACATATGATATATCGTACCCACCTCTTTTAAACATTTCCAACAAAGCCCGGTACCTGAATTGTAAATCTTTTGTAATTTATCTGGTGTCAAATACCATCTATAAAACATTTTATAATAGTTCTCTTTTAGATTCTGGGCAACCGTAAATTTGTTTATTTGTTTCCAACTCTGCTCCCAAGAGTCCAGTTGAATTGTATGACCAATATTCTGTGCCCACGAGATCATTACTGCTTTAACCGTTTCTTCAAACTTCTCCTGGTGCAATATTTCCTGAGTGATTTGGGCTAGTAAATGAGGAGGGTTTTCAAAAAGTCGTTTTATCACTCCAACCTTCTCCTTTATTTCAATTCCATATGTCTTTAAATCCATCTGAAACCTTTCAGTTAACTGCCTGTAAGGAAACCAGTTTAAAACTGTTCCTTCTTGCAACCCCATGTGTTTTGAGGCATCAGAGAATACCCTCTCATAGGTTCCCATCAGAGAAACAAATGCAGGTGTAAGTTGGGAGTCTGACCTGCTGCTACAATGCCAGTCTCTATACACCTATCCAAACAGGTATGGTGACTCCTAGGTGAATATCAGTATTGACAATAAGGAGAAAGGAAGCAAACTTAGCAGATGTATAGCAACACCAGGGAAACTTCAACACTCTGATGTTGTATTCCAGTTCTATCAGTCCCTGTGAGTACAGCCAATTAAGAAGGCCTCTGCTACACCAACATTGCCATATAGTTTTCACAGAAACAAGTGTAGTAGAGTAAGACAAGTCTAAGGAAAGAGACAGAATCAGATCATAAAAACAACTCAAATTCAGAAATAAAAGTATCAGCAAGATGGAAATAAGAAGCAATTACTTAGATAGATATTTACCTGGCTACTGACCTAACTGGTCAGGGGATTCTGGGAATCATAGTCCAAAAATAGCTTCATCAAGCTCTGCTGAATTGCAAGTCACATAGAAGTCAAGATAAATGATGAGGATATGTTGAGAAACTTGGTTTGGAAATGAGCTTTGGATGAGACAAACCAAAGCTTCCTCTTGCTTGCAAAGCTGAAAATGAGCAAGGGGAATAACCAGTAGGTGCAACTAATTTAAAGATTTATTTAAATGGAAGCAAATCAAACAAAACAGGGAATTAGACCTCAAAAATGAAGGCACAATACACTGGAAATGAGAGGTAAACAAAGAAATTTATGAGAATATCAAACATAATGGTTTAAAAAACCAATTAGATTAGAGAAGTAATGTTGGTTCTTATATATCGTGGTTACAATATGCAAAATTAGTTTAAAGTAGTGCTTTATATTTCCCTCAATCTTCCACTGTTACCCTACTGGCATACCCTATCCCGGGGACTATAAATTTGATATTAGATATGCCCACCATGTCAGAGAGGTTGTCCAGATGGGCAAGCAGGCAAAGAGGTCGAACAACCAAAAACAGGTCAAGACCAGAACAATCCCCAGTCACATAGCCCAAGGAGACCTCAGACTATACACATCCATATAAATAAAGGATCCTCAGCCAAGAATAGCCAACTTGAAGGGATTAGCGTGTTTTTCCCAAATTGAGCAACTTTGACTCTGGAAAAATCCTATAAGGTGAGGTCCATCTACGTAAACCAATACTGCAACCCTACTTGACTGCAACCCTACTTGAAACAATACTGCAACCCACTTGCCCTTGTATGGTATTCCTTCCTTTGTTTTGGTCATTGTTCTTCCCAGGAGAGGGCCTGCCCTCGAGGTATGTTCTGACCTATAAGTAGTCGTAGTTTCCGAGGGTCTCTTCAGAGAACTCCCTGCCACGCTAGCAGACTGGCACTCTGTTGGTTGAGTGATCCTCCCAGCTGTCTCTTCGCTGAGCTCCATTCTTCTTGCCGCTTTCCGGACTAAAGACTTCAGGATAGGTGCAGTATCACTGCCTCTACGTTCCCTTTGCTATATCCTGTATCCATTTTTTACCTCTTTTCCTTCTAAGTAGGCCTTGCGTGCGAGGGTGTGTGCATGATAATATATATTATATATATATAATATATATATATTCATTTGATAAAATTCATTTATTTGATACATTTGTCTGGCTTTTTGGCTTGGCCTGACTCTGTAAAATTGGGTAAAAGAGCCTGTTGAGTTACCCTGCCCCTCATTTTGCTAATGCCAGTGCTCTGCTAATTTCCCCAACTTTTGTAACTTGGAGCAAATCCAGGTGTCCCCCACAGGAACCCCAGAAGTCAGGGTAACACCATCAGCCTACTAGCTGAAGCCTACTATGTTCCCAGCTGCTTAGTCATTTGTATTAAATATTTAGAAATAAACTTAGACCTAAGTTTATGAGGAATAAGATGAAGAATTAGGAAAACTCCAGGAAAATTCCAATAAGAATAATTAGTCTGGGGAGGAATGATCACTGGGATTCTGTTTAGAATTTATGAAATGGTAAGACAGAGTTATAATCTTGTTAACTTTTTGAAGTCACATTTACAGTTACCCCAAAAATGTACCTTGTTAAGCTAGGCAGTACCTCAACCAAAGAGTTTTCAAGGTGTTGCAGATTGTGGCACTCAGAAATTATGACTGCAGCACTCTCCCAGTTCTGGGGCATGTTTGAACAAGCAGCTGCAGCAAGACCCTGAGGGGTCTCTCCAGCTCCCCATCTCAGTTAGAAGGTTAAGAGGGGACATGATAGCCATGTTTAAATATTTGAAGGGATGCCATGTAGAGGAAGAAGAGGGCTTGTTTTCTGCTGCTTCAGAGACCAGGACAAGGAGCAATGGATTCAAGCTGCAGGAAAGGAAATTCCACCTGAATCTCAGGAAAAACTTCCTGACAGTCAGGGCTATCCAGCAGTGGAATATGCTGCCTCGGAGTGTAGTGGAGTCTCTTTCTTTGGAGGTTTTTAAGAAGAAGCTAGATGGCCATCTGTTGGGAGTGCTTTGAGGGTGTTTCTGCATGGCAGGGGGTTGGACTGGATGGCCCGTGTGGTCTCTTCCAACTCTACATTTCTGTGATTTTATGATTCTATGATTCTATGATTCAGTGTGCCCTGTCTCTGAGAGAATGCTGCAGTTGTCATTTCCCACTGTTCCAACATGCAGTACCTCAGAAACCCTTTGGCTAAGGCTCTTCCTATTGGTTTTCAGGACGCAGCATCAGCAGAAGTAGCTGGATGGATAGATATCATATTTCCAATAATCTTCGCCAGCGGGTACGTATTTGTGACCAAAAGACTTGAGATCTGGCAGGAGTTGTGTTTTTATTTACTGGGATTTTTAAAAAGAAAAAAATTCATATGGCATGTATATGGCCTCCTGTCCCAGTCTATTTCTTGTGAATTTCTGGGACTAGCTGTGACTTGTTAAATCCAGGGCAGATTTGTTTTTCTGTCCCAAATATTTCTAATACAGACAGGTGTGAATTCCCACTTTTCTATCTATTGTCTCAGTTCTTCTTGTACTTCTGGGTAATCCTACTGGTGATGTGTTAAATGGGAGTGTGACTTTTGTTACCTCTGCCCTTTCTTATTTCATTACATTTCCAGTTATCAATCTGAACTGCTTTCATCTTTTTGTCCATTTCTATTACATAACACTTTACCACAATGACTGTAACAAAAAAAGAAACCAAAAGAAAAAAAATTAAATGTGTGAGACAGGGGATATGGAGAGTAGGAAAGGTTCATGTGGGGAGAGATGTTGAGTTCATGGAAGGAATAGAACAGAGGGAAGAAAGCCCTGCTCATCCACAGTAAACCACACCTTGGGAAGGAAGACAGACTCAGCTGAAATTGTTTGTTTGTTTGTTTGTTTGTTTGATATCCTGCCTTTCTCCTGGTATAAAACCCCAGGAATGACTAGATGCAAGACAGGGAACAATTGTTACAAAACATGAAATCCAGGAACAAAATATCCCAACATTTACTGGAAATATTTACCCATCTGGAGCAGCTTTAGTAGCTTCCCCATACTTTTCCACTGTTTTGTAAGTTGCCCAAGAATTTGTCATCAGAGCTACCATTTGTCTGTCTTTTCACTTATTCTATTAGAATTCAAAAAGCTAAGCAATTTCAACCCTCTTTTGACAAGGGAATCATCAGTTGTGCTGTATAAGAACCAAACAAAAACATGAATCCATTCTCTTGTATAATGTCCCCAGTTTCACAGAACTCAATACCAAAGGCAGGATTGTCCATGCCATTGTATTTCTGATTTCTATGTATTATTGTGAAAGTTGGACTTTGAAAAATACTGATAAGAAGAGAATCTTCCCATTTGAAATGTGGTACTGGAGGAAAGTTCTGCATATACTGCTTAAAAGAAAAATAAACGTGTCCTCGTGTGAGCAGATCGAAATCTTGTACCCACCGTATCCAAACGGGTTGGACACGGAACTGGATGAGCTCTGAAACTGGATAGGAAGTGAGGCAGCAACACAGAATGCAAAGTATGCAATACAATTAAACAAACAAAAGAGTTTCTTTGGCCAAAGTACCCTTCTGATAATCAGAACTGCATTCAGTCCAACCTGCTAGCAATAGTGATCTAGGATAACTTTATTCTTCAAGCTTTGAGTTTTTATACTATTTTCTTGATAATGGGAAAGCAGAATAAAACATACATCAGCAAGATTAGTATTTCATTTAAGACTGACTACTTGTTATTTCTTATCTAACTCTTCTGCCAGCTGTCTGGAAGAACAGAGCAGTGTGTTAACTATCTGTAACTATCACAATGTTCACAAACAAGTCTATCACTGATGTGACAAATGTACTCCTGATTTCAGCAGTAAGAGTTTCATATAGGAGTTAACAAAACAGAGGTTACTTCATATAATTGGTTGATAGAAGCAGTTAATCGACATTCTTGTTAACCATACTAATAAGAGGGCAATTGAAAATCTTCTAATGTCTCTCATGTATATTTTAAGCCAACACTGAAACATAATTAAGCTCAAACTCTCCCTAGAAGCCAAGATGACTAAGCTAAGACTGTCATACTTTGGACATGTCATGAGAAGTCATGATCCACTAGAAAAGACAATAATGCTGGCAAAGCAGAAGGCAGTAGGAGAGAAGACCACATTGCAGATGGATGGATTGAATCAAGGAAGTCACAGCCCTGAGTTTGCAAGACTTCAGCAGGGCTAGTGATAGGGTGAGTTGGAGGTCTCTCATCCATAGGGCTGCCATAGGTCAAAGTCAACTTGACAGCAGTTAACAACAACAGCAACAGGCCTTTCTGGAACAAAGAGATTTGAACTACCATTCTCATAGGTCTAAGAAAGTACCTTTCACTTTTAGTCACCATCCCAGTTTGTTCATTTCCCAGTTAGTTGTTCACTTTGTTCTGACATCTTTTTAGTCAAGAGTGGGAATCATGTGGCCCTACACATTTTGGTGGGATTGCAGCTGTCAACATTCCTTTGCCGTTGGCTCTCCTGGCTAGAGTTGCTGGGAACCAAACTTTAACAACACCTAGAAGGTCACGTGATTCCCATCCATGTCTTAACTAATTCCTGTTTCCACTGGTTAATATCCCACTTCTAGCCTGAAGCTCTTCTCTACAATGCCCATCCAAGGTGTGCTGTCCTTAACTTGTTAGCTCTTGCCTATAACAAACATATAATGTACCTGCTGATTTGCTCAGAGAAGACAAATCAATTGTATCTTATTTGACATGATTTTGAGTAAATATTGGGCTTCTCCCAAAAATACATGTATAGTCACCAAAGATGTGTTGATCTTTCAAAAAGGCATCAGGCACAAATTCATTAGAGAAAACTGTATTTGAGCAAGATGCTCAGTTGCTATTGGTTGCTTAAGACGTGGCTAGCACTGGCATGCAACAGGGCTGGGTAACTTCTGCACGTCCATAGATCTCTGAAATGCCACTTCCTGTGACAGGTAAAGCTACTCACAGAGGTCATGTGAACAAAAGCTGAAGTGGAGATTGCTGAATTCACCAAGATAATGAACATATTTGATAATTAAGAAGAATTAATCCCAAGGTTTATTAATGGGCCAACATGGTATAGTGTTTTGAGTGCTAGGCTAGAAGGGGAAAACTAGGTTCAAATCATCACTCAACCACAAAAACCCACTGGGTAATCCTGGGCAAGTCACTGTTTCTCAGCCTTAGAGGAAGGCAATGGCAAACCTCTTCCAAATAAATCTTACCAAGAAAACTTTGTTCATCCTAAGCAAGGGTTGACTTGAAGGAACCTAACAACAACAAAAATCCCAAGATAAAGAACCAGTTCTGAAGGAGTGTCCCAGTGTACCCCATGTGCCCAATCATTGATTGTCTAAGAACTCCACCCAGGCACTAAACTAGCATGTCAGTTAAGCAGTTGCACTGCTGAGTGAACAGATATGATCATGTGAATATTTGGATTCCTCCCTATAAAAGCCTGGGAAAAGTACAAGCATCAGCCCAATTCCTAGTTGGGCTAGGACAGCACACCAATAGATTCCTGGCCTCTTTATGCAAGTTAGGGGATTTTTAGGGCTCATACAAACCATATTGGAATGACAAGCAGAGAATTGAAAGGTATACTCTAATATGAATAATTCCATTTATGCCTAATCAGATATGCATTTCTTAGCTGATAATATTTCTTCCACTAAGATCATCTACCAGCAAGAAAGTGTGCCAAATTAAGTGGAATGCAGTACATGAGAAAGCCCACAATAATTTAGCAATTAAAAAGTAAATGTAACTTCACATTGATTATAATCCTCCCCCCAAATCATCCAAATTGCATACTTTTTTTTTCTAAATTAGTCTTAATTAGCATCCAATCCAAATCTAATAAGAGGAGTTATTTCATGTATATAATAGTTTACATGCAAAACATTGTGCAATAATCATCATTAGGAAACCTTCAGGGTAAAATAGAGTTATGTTACTCAGGTTTATTTAGCACTCTCCTTCAAGGGCTCTGTAGGCATTTTGCTTTATGTGCTGTGTCATTTCTGATTTTCCAATACATCATATAAAGCAAAATGCCTGCAGAGCCCTTAAATGAGAATTTGACCTCTTGGCAACACGACTTTCACAGGTCAAGACTCTCCCTATAGGCTGGTTTCCAGACAACTTCCTGAACTTAGCCCTCTTCCAGTTCTGTCACTCTTTTCAGCAAGCACACTGGGAGCAAGTGCCAGCACTCCAACCAATGCTCTCAAGCTTTGAAGGTGGGATTGGAGGAATCTGTAGGGATGAATTTAATCTCTCCACTACATATGCAGGGCTAGTCCTGCCCTTAGGCAGAGTGAGGCAGCTACTTATAGAATCATAGAGTTGGAAGAGACCCCAGGGGCCATCGAGTCCAACCCCCTGCTATGCAGGAACACACATCAAAGCAATCCCAACAGATGACCATGCAGCCTCTGCTTAAAAACCTACAAAGAAGGAGACTCCACCGCACTCCAAGGCAGCATATTCCACTGCCGGACAGCTCTGACTGTCAGGAAGTTCTTCCAGAGGTTCAAGTGGTATCTCCGTTCCTGCAGCTTGAATCCATTGCTCCTTGTCCTAGTCTCTGGAGCGGCAAAGAACAAGCCCATTCCCTCCTCAACATGACATCCCTTCAAATATTTAAACATGGTTCTCATGTCCCCTCTTAACCTTTTCTTCTGCAGACTAAACATACCCAGCTCCCTAAGCCATTCTTCATAGGGCATGGCTTCCAGACCCTTCGCCCTCCTCTTTTTAGTTGCCCTCCTCTGGGCACATTCCAACTTGTCAACATCCTTCTTGAACTGAGGCACCCAGAACTGGACACAGTATTCCAAATGAGGCCTAACCAATGCAGAATAGAGTGGTACCATTACCTCCCTTGATCTAGACACCATACTCCTATTGATGCAACCAAGAATTGTGTTGGCTTTCTTGGCTGCCACATCACACTGCTGACTCATGTTCAGCTTGTGATCTACCAAGACTCCTAGATCCCTTTCACACATACTGCTATCCAGCCACGTGTCCCCCATCCTATATTTGTTTTTTGGTTTTTTTTAAATTTTTATTAATTATATAACTAAATCACAAATACAAAACAAGAAAAAAAAAATTAAACACCATGTGATATACATAATAGTGAATTAAAAAAAAAATAATTTTTTTTCTTTTTCTTTTTTTTCTCTTCTCTTAAGCAATACTAACTTTCATTGTTATTTTGCACCTTTACCCTTAAATTTATAAATCTGTTCAACTATTATAATTTCACATTTAATTCAATATTTTTCACATCCCCTTTAATCTATTTCTATTGTTAATTCTTTTAACTTTTTTTTTAAAAAAACATTGACATCACTTATCCTTTTAAATCTATAAATCACAAGTTTAACACACACACCTACTAAGAATTACAAAATATACAACATAAAAGAAAAACAAAACTAAAACTAAAAAATACCCACCCCCCAGAGCCAACTTTTTATTTAATCCACTTTCCAAAATTGCCATTCTTCTTTTGACAGGGTAGTATTACTATCTCTTTTCAGAACTTTATCCAAAAATATTTTCCAAATTTCTTCAAAATCATTCCCTTTAACCAAACCTTTCATAAACCTAATTCTACATGTTAGTTTATCATTAATTGCGATTTTCCACACTTCGTTATACCATTCCTCTATTTGAAATTTTTCATTTGCTTTCCATTTTTTTGCTATTATTAATCTCGCTGCAGTTAACAAATTTGTTATTAATTCTTTCTTTACTTGAGTACACTCAACCTTATCATATATAGATAACAATGCAATATTTGGACATACTGGTATATCTGCTCCTATAATCTCTTTTATCTCTTTAAAAACCTTTTGCCAAAACTCCATTATCTTATTGCAATTCCACCACATATGCATATATGTACCAATTTCTTGACATCCTCTCCAACATAATCTTGAATATTTCTCATCTATTTGATTTAATTTCACTGGAGTCAAGTACCATTTCCACACTAATTTATAATAATTCTCTTTTATTCTTATTGATAATTTTTTTAAATGACGTTGTTTCCAAATTTTTCTCCATTCTTGTATATCTATATTTTGTACTATCTCTTCCTCCCACATTTTTCTAAGAAAATCCTCTTCTTGTTCTTTTGCTAATATTTTATATATTTCACTTGTAATACCTTTTAGTATTTCATTTTCTTGCATATTTTCTCTTTGAATAATAATTTGTTCAAATTTAGTATATTCTTTAAAATCCTTAACATATCTTTTCATACTCTTTGTCCATTGCTCTAATTGTATATAATTAAACCAGGATATTTTAGTTTCCTGCAATCTCTCTTTCATTCTATCTTTATTTATCATTATTTTCATCCATTCTTTTAATCTATAAATTTTTTGTTTTTTTATTTCTTTCTCTATTATTTCTCTTAAATTTATTGGAAATTTTTCCATCATCACTATCGGAGTTAATATTGATATATTCGGTATTAATTTTCTTTTATTTTTTTTCCATATTTCTATTATATTTTTTATAAAAGGATTTTCTATCTTCTCCATTTCTTTCTTTGAAAAATTCCTAAAAAATATATTTTCTAATTTTGTCTCAATATTCATATCTTCTATCTCTAACCAATCTAAATCACCCTTTCCTGAAACCCCCTCTATGATATATCTCAATTGATTTGCATAATAATACCATTTTAAATTTGGAAGTCCCAGGCCACCTTCTTTTTGACTTTTATACCAATATTTCTTGTTAATCCTCGATTTTTTATTTCCATTACAAAAATTATTTAATATCTTTTGCCACTCCTTTAATTCTTCCTCTGATATTTTTATTGGTAGCATTCTAAACAAAAAGTTAATTTTAGGTAAAATTTTCATTTTTACCACTGCTATTCTACCAAACCACGATAGCTTTATATTTTTGTAGTCCTCTAATTTCCTTTTTGTTTCTAATCTTAATTTCTTGAAATTTTTTTCCTGTAATTCTTGTAAATTTTTTGTAATCTCTATTCCTAAATATTTAATTGATTCTTTTATTTTAAGTAATCCTCTTTTACTACTTATAAATTTTTGTACTTCTTCTTTAGTATAATTAAATAACATTATTTCTGATTTGGCCCAATTTATTTCTAATCCCGTCTTCTCCCCAAACTCTATTAAATGTTTATCTATCCTATCTATCTTTTCAATTGGATCCTTAATTGTCAACAATGTGTCATCTGCAAATAAGCTTATTTTATTTTTTTCCTTAACTCCAATTCCTTCCAAATTCTCATCATTTCTTATCACATTCGCTAACATTTCTATAACTATTGCAAATAAAACTGGAGATAATGGACATCCTTGTCTCGTTCCTCTTGTTATTTGAATCTGTTCTGTAAATCCATCATTTACCATCACTACAGATGTATTATGTGAATACAATTGATTTATTAACCCTTTAAATCTCTCTCCTAATCCTATTTTATTTAAAATTGTTTTTAATGCCGGCCATTCCACACAATCAAAGGCTTTAAATATATCTAGGGCTAAAATTCCAGCTTTTTGTTTATCTCTGTCCATTATATTTATTTTATTTATCGTTTTCCCTATTAAATTTGCCATCTGTCTTCCTTGAATAAAACCACATTGATCTTTATGTATATACTTATAAATAAATTTATTTAACCTCTTCGCCATTATTGCTGTCAAGATTTTTGCATCTTGATTTATTAAAGATATTGGTCTATAAGAACCTGGATCCATAGGATCCTTATTTGGTTTTAAAATTAATATTATTAGTGACTGCTTCCATGATAATGGAATTTTTTCACCCCTCAATATACTATTATATAACACTTTTAGTTTAGGAATTAGACCTTTTTTAAATGTTTTATAATATTCTGGACCTAGTCCATCCAATCCTGGTGATTTTCCTCCTTTTAAATTATTTATTACTTCTTCTATTTCCTCTTCTAATATCATTTCTTCCATCAATCCTTTATCTTGTTCTGTTAATCTTACTTTCCAATTTTCATTAATATACTCCTCTATGTTCTCTAAAGATTTATCTTCTGCTGAATACAATTCTCGAAAAAATTCCTCAAATATTTTTAATTTCTCTTTCATCAACCTTTTTTCTTTACCAAATTTATCTTTAACTACGCCAATCATATTTCTAATTTTTTTTGATTGTACTGATTTAGCCAGCATTTTAGAATTTTTATTACTATATTCAAAGTATTCCCTTTCCAAGTATATTAGATTTTTCTGAACTTCGTCCATTTCTATCTTTTCTAATTCATCTCTTTTTGCTTGTAATATTATTAATTTCTGTTTAGTTCTATCTATTATATAATCATTCTCTAGTTCCTTTATTTCTTTTTCTAATTTTAATTTTTTTTCTCCTAATTGTCTCTTTAATTTGCTTGATTCTTTAATGCATAATCCTCTTACCACTGCCTTCATTGTATCCCACAATACATCTTGTGTTACTTCCTTATTGTTTATATCCCAAATTTCTTGCCACTCCTTCTCTATTTTATTTACTATCTCCTTATAATTAAATAACTTAGTATCCAGTCTCCACCTTTTTGCTTCTCTATAATTCCTTTTCATAGTTATATCCAAGTTCATCAGAGCATGATCTGTCACTTTTATTGTTTCAATTTCTGTATTTATTAATCTAGGTATCATATTCTTTGAAACAAAAATATAATCTATTCTTGAGTAATTTTTATGAACTGATGAATAATACGTATATTTCTTTTCTTCACCCTTTATTAGCCTCCAAACATCTATCAGTTCATTTCTACTCACTAATTTATTCAAAATTGTTATATTATTATATCTATCTCTAATTGATGGATCTGATTTATCTTTCCATCTATCCATCACCATATTAAAATCACCTGCGATTATTGTATAGTCTCCTTTCATTTTTTTGATCTTATTAAATATTTCTTCATAAAACTCTTTTTGCTTTTCATTAGGTGCGTAAATATTCATTATGCCATATGTTTCTCCATCTATTTCACCTTGTATAATTACATATCTACCTTTTTCATCTAACTCCACACTTGTTACAATGAAATTGCATCTTTTGGAAATTATTATTGCAACTCCTCTTGATTTGGATGTACCAAATGCTTCCTCATAAATGGCTACCCAGTTCAATCTAAGCTCATTTTTTTTATCTCTTTTTCCATGTGTTTCTTGTAAAAAAATTATATCGGCCTTATCTTTTTTTAATATCGATTCTATCCTTTTTCTCTTTATTATTGACCCCAAACCTTTCACATTCAATGTTGATATTCTCAATCTATTCTCCATTTTTCATATTTTGAATTTTCTAATCCCACTCCCCATTGGCTCTTTAATGTGATGGTGCTCCCCTTCCCCTTCCCTTCCCCCCTCCCACTCCCCTCCCCCTTCCCGCCCTCCCCTCCCCACACAAACATTTCTCCCCCCTCTTCCTCCAAAGCGCTTCTGCCTTGGAAACGACCAGCCATGGTCCTGGGGGGGGGTGAAGGTATGCCAACTCCCGGCATAGAGACCAATACCCTCTCCCAATTTATTTTCTTTCCCATATTTTTTTCCCTCTCTTCCCCCTCCCTTCCCTCTCTCTACCCTCTTGCTTTATATATATATAAATCTATCTCTAAGCATTTATAATCTATAAGAATATATTTTACTCAATAGTCATCTACCCTTCTCCTACTCTATGAAGTGCTCTTTCTTCTTCTTCTGTTATATCATATTGTTTCTTCCAGTCCTCCTCAGCCTCTGTCCTTTCGTTTATCTCCCGAAGTCTTCTTCTTTGCTCCCCCTGTTGCTCCTCCCGCTGCTCCTTCTTCAGTTGCTCCTCCCACTGCTCCTTCTTCCGCTCCTCCAACCGCACCTTCCTCTTCCTTTTCCTCTTGCTGGATCAGTTTCAGTTCTCTCAGGAGTTGCAATCCTTGTTCAAGAGAATTTATTCTGTGGTATTTGCCAGCATATTGGAATTTCAGAAAGATGGGATATCCCCAACTGTATCTTATCCCAACTCTCTGTAGAACTATGATGCAGGGTTTCATTTCCCTTCTCCAATTTATTGTTTCGCGGCATAAGTCATTATAAATTTCCACTGTGTTATCTCGATACTTCAATATTCCTGGATTCTTTCTAACAGCTCTCATCAAATCATCTTTCTTGTTGAAATTCGCAATTCTCATTATAATATCTCTGGGAATTATTCCTCTTCTTGCAGCTGACACACGATGAATTCTCTCTATGTCATAATCTTCCCATAAAATCTCAGGAACAATGCTTTTTAGCCATTTTAAAACTTCCTCTTTCAAGGATTTTTGACTTTGTTGTGGCTGCTCTGCGAATCCACGAATCCTCACATTGTTTCTTCTGTTCTGGTCTTGGAGCTGGATAATTCGTCTCTCTAACAAAGAAATCCTGCCATCATGTTGTGCTAGTCTGGTCTGCTGATTCCCTTGGGTTTTTTTTATATCATCCACTTTAAGGTCCAATGCTTTTAACTCCTGTGAGATTTTTTCCTGCAATTGCCCCATTTCTGCCCTTATATTAGATGTTATTGTAGTAACAAGAGCTTGATTAGACTCTGTAATAAGCTTGTGTATAAAAGTTTTTATCTCTTCATTAGCTCCGTTCGCAGCTTTCTTCGCCGCCATTTTAATGACTTTTTCGTCTCCGTTAGAGTTTAAGTTTATATTTTCAAAATCTCTAACTAGACGATTATATGTTTTATCTGTTGCTGTAGGTCGCTTCCAAACAGGGTGTTTATAGACCTTCTTTTTAGGCGGCATATATCTCAAGGACCACAAAGGGGGAAAAAAAAACTGTTTTGCTTTCAGTCCGTTTCAACAGTTATTTGCAGTTTAAACAGAGTCTTTTATTTTCCCTCCAGTTGGAGAAGAATCGAAACCAATCCACTATCTTATCTTACATTCTTTCCCACATTATTCAATTAATTACTCACATTCTTTCTTTGTTTTGAAAAAGGCTTCTGAAATTATTTTATAATCATCTGTTCCGGGAGTCGAATATTTAGCCTCTCTCTGCCATCGTAGTTGGCTCCTCCCCCCATCCTATATTTGTGTCTTCCATTTTTTCTGCCTAACTGCAGGACCTTACATTTCTCTCTGTTGAAATTCATTTTGTTAGCTTTGGCCCAGCTCTCCAATCTGTCAAGATCGTTTTGAAATTTGATCCTGTCCTCTGTATTACCAACCCCTCCCAGTTTGGTAGCATCTGCAAATTTGATGAGCATGCCCTCCACTCCTTCATCCAAGTCATTGATGAAGTTGTTGAATAGCACTGGGCCCAGGACAGAATCTCGTGGCACTCCACTAGTCACTTCTCTCCAGGATGAAAAGCAGCCATTGGTGATCACCGTTTGGGTTCGGTCAGTCAACCAATTACAAATCCAACTAACAGTAGCCCTGACCAGCCTGCATTTTACTAGCTTCTTTGCAAGAATGTCATGTAGAACTTTGTCAAAGGCCTTACTGAGGTCAAGATATGCTGCGTCTACAGCATTCCCTTCATCTATCAAGCCTGTAACCCTATCATAAAAAGAGATAAGATTAGTCTGGCATGACTTATTTCTGAGAAATCCATGCTGGCTTTTAGTTATTACGGCATTGCTTTCTAAGTAATTACAAACTGACAGTTTAATTATCTGCTCTAGGATATTTCCTGGAATTGATGTCAGGCTGACCAGGTGATAATTATTAGAGTCCTCTTTTTTCCCCTTCTTGAAGATGGGGAAGATGTAAGATGCAGGCCTTCCCTTGCCAGAAGACCATCTTCGTGGAAATAGAGGCCATGATCCAAAAATCCAAATCGCTCCAGGCAGCACCATCTTCTGAGCCAGTTGTTCATCCCCACTATTCTTCTTTCCCTTCGTGGGCCATGTCCTTCCACCAGGAGAAGAGATGAAATGACAGCCTGTGCACGATGGTCCTTCAGCTTCCTACCCATAAGCTCGTAATACTTCATGATGCGATGAAAGCTGTGCCTCATCATGTTATTGGTTCCGACATGAACCAAAAGGAGGGGTTTACGGTCAGCAGGCCTGACCAGTCTGGTTAGCCTCTCCGTTATGTCATTGATTTTGGCCCCAGAAAGACAGCATACCTCACGATTGATTCTATCTGGATTGCAAATGATCAGTTCCGTTCCTTTCAGCAAAGAGTCCCCAACCACTAGAACTTGTCTCCTCTGAGGCTTGTCCAGGGTTACTCGACAAGCAGATTCCCTCATGGCCACCTGAACTTTCTGTTCGTGCTGAGAGTGTTGGTGCTGATGCTGTTGAATGCTGTTCTGCTGGTGCTGGGGTTCCTGTTGTTGATGTTGGATTTCCTCTGGATGACATTCCATGACCTCTTCCTGCTGTTCCACTTTGTCATTAATAAAGTCAAGAACTTGGAAGTGATTCTGTAGCCCAAGAGTCTCCATATGACACCTTGGCTTTCTACTACTGCATGTCACATTCCTCCAAGTGTCTGTCTGCCTGTTTCGTAAACCGGCTTCTTTGTCCACTAGCTCCTCCATGCATTCCGTCTTCAAAAAGGTCCTCTCAGCCCTATCCAAGAACTCCTCTCCTTGCCTAATAATGCAAAGATTTGAAACGTGTGCCTCCAGCTGTTGAACCTTCTCCTCTAAGAGAGCAACCAGTTTGCATTTGCTGCAGGTGTACCCAAGGATGTCTTGCGGTAGGTAAAGAAACATGCAACAGCTGCGGCAGGTGACACTGCAGCAGGTCCCTCCCCCTCCATACCTAATAGTTTAGATAGTTAAATTGAAAAAGGTAAAACTGTGTTTCAGGCAGCAGATGCTGGGGTGGGGGGCATGATGCAAAGACTGAAGAATAGAACCATGCATGTTGGTTGTTTCCTTCTTCATTCTCCTTCATTTCTATTTTCCCTTCTTTTTTCCCTTTCTCCTTTGCACACTCACACTGTCTCACTTAGGACTGGCATCTCAAAAACCTATGACAGTGCAGGACACAAGGGGGTTGTTTTGGGAGAGGAAATCAACCTTCTTCCAGATCCACTACAAAAAGAGCGGTGGTGAGGGGCTCAATTGGATTCTTCCGATAGTTCTTTTCCAGTGTTCCCTATTCTTGTTCTATAAACTGAAGATCTCCACCTTCTGTGGTGTTATTCTTGGGAGTCTTGCGTCAGTTTCCAAGCAAACTAACCTGGCTGAACATGCCATTTTTATCATTGCTATTGTTGTTGTGTGCCTTCAAGTAATTTCTGACATATTGCAACCCTAAGGCAAACCTATTCGAGGGTTTTCTTGGCAAGATACCTTCAGAGGAGGTTTTCCTTTGCCTTCCTTTGAGGCTGGGAGAGTGTGACTTGCCCAAGGTCACTTAGTAGGTTTCTATGGTCTCCAGAGTTATAGCCCAAAACTCAAACCACTACATCAGTTCCTGCTTTGACATACCATGTAACATTACAAGAGGACCAATGTAATTGCAGCACTTCGATATTTATTGATCTGGTTTCCCCATGGATGAGTAGGTCCTTTTGTTTTGTCATCCAACATATTTCATAGAATGTTTTTACTACTGCTTTCAAGTTGGCAAATCTCCCAGAGAGATACACAATTGGGCATTATCTGAAAGTAAAAATGAAATAAAGCAGGAAGCCATTTCAGTTCAGCTTTATTGCCCACAAGAATCTGTACATTTGACAAGCAGAAATGTAACAACTGATAATTCTTTAAGAAGGCTAACTGTTCTGTGATGTTATGGCAAAAATCCATGCTACTACAGTGTATACTTTAATTGTATTATTTAATGTGATCATTCTATCAGGGAGACAAATGTTGTATACATTTTTGTTTCTAGGAAATTATGATATCACTACACACTATCAAAAAAAATTGTTCCATGGTAGGATAATTTTAATCCATAGAGTCTGGAATTTTTCCTTTCTTGGATTATAGATCCTAGAATTTTCCAGCCAACATAGCCACTAGCTATTTGCATTTACAAATAACTCAGTTTATACATTTTTGTACATACAAAATGGCCTGACAGTAGTAACCTGCAACCAGCTCCTCCAGTAGCATGTGAGTTTGAGTGTGTGTGTGTGTGTGTGTGTGTATTTAAGCAGTCCACTTCAGTGTTTGTGAAAACAATTTCTGCTCCCTGATCCTATAACCCAAACCAGACCTAGATAATAGCTTGAGGGTATCTGAGATATTACCATCCCTGGAAAACAGCCAAAATGAGGATGGATCACCACCTTGAAGGATGAGACTATCAGTGTCTACTAGTCATCATGACTATATCTTTGTACTTTCTTATACACTCCAGCTGTCCTGATTTGGCAAGGACAGTCACTATTAACCTTCTCCCATCCCAATGTTTAGCTGCTTTTTAAATGTCCCAGTTTCCCTCTCCTCCTCCCATTTCCCCCTTTCACCCTCAGCTTATTTCAGTTGCTGCAACTGATTTCAAAGTACAAAAGTAATCTTCACTCGATGAGCTTAGCAGGCAGAAAAGACAGGAGGGGCGGATCTTGCCCTTTCCAGAAGACTCACACATAAATCAAATGCTTCAGCCTCTCTTAGCTTGTGTGTTCTTCTTTGTTTATAACTTGTCCCATCTTGAAGACATTCTGATATTACTTGGCCATATGCGTCCCAATTTTGATCTGTGAAATGTTGGAAGGTATGTGTTAGATCAGGAACTGGCAGCAGTATGCCTTTACATACCAGTTTCTGGGAGCAGGAGAAAGGGTGATGTTGCCCTCATGTCCTCTTTGTGGGCTTCCCATGGACAGTTGGTTAACTGCTGTGGAAAACAGGATGCTGGCCTAGATAAGCCTTTGTGAACTTCCCATAGGCAGCTTGTTGACCTCTATGGAAAACAGGGTGCTGGTCTAAATAGGTATGGTGAAGTAAGGATCTTCTTATGTTCTTATGATTCCATAAAAACATATAAGACTGTATTCAGTGAAGTGTGAATGGAAAGGAGCATATTCTCCTTCCTCCCGCAGACCTGAATCCTCTGGGTGGAGGATACTTCTGGTGGTCAAGGGGGCACCCATTCAAATTTGCTGTACCATTTTCCCAGCTTTCTGCCTCCCACCTGCAGCTCCCCATAAATCCCCAAGGGTCTTTATTTCCTGAGAAAAGAATGAGGAATTACTCCTTAGTAAGTGTCCTTTCATGTCACTGAATATAACCTGTAAAAAATAAAATTGTTGAGCTGTGGCACTATAAAAGGAAAGAGCAGTTCATTTGAGATTCAGGTGTGCCTGCATGAAAGACTTTAAGCATTTTGGAAGTACAGCAGACAAGAGTTAATTGAAGTCATATGGAGAAACTACTCATTAGTACAGTTATCAATAATACACAAGATGGTAGGCCATAAAAAAGTTGGTGTTTTTAGTCCTAAAACCATTCTAAAGAACATTCTAAAGAATAGCCACTACATTGCAAACAAAGGGCCCTACTGCACTACACTGTAATAGTGCTATTATTCCACTTTCAACATCCTGTGGAATTCTGGGGTTTATAGTTTACTGAGTCCAAAGAGCTCCCTGGCTGGGAATTCTAAAGGCCTCTCCCTAAACTGCAAAGCCCAGGATTCCATAGGATATTGAAAGTGGAATAATGGTACTATGACAGTGTAGGACAGAAAGACCTGAAAAGAATATAGCTTACTTTGAAACGAATCAATTTCATGTAAAAACTACACAGTAGAAGTCTACAGTTGTTTCTGATTGCTACTGAAATAAAAAGCAATGTCAGAGTTATGTGTGTTTCATGTGTTAGTTGATATTTCTAGATATTGCATCCATGCCAAGAGACTAGATTCTTCTGTAATTAATAATGCATAATTGTTAAATGTTTAACAGGGTATACTTAAAAAATGAAGGCCAGTAGAAAATCTGCAACGACAGCCCAGTTGCATGCCTTATCACCTGAAGAGTTTAGACTGGTGACTACATGAAACAAGCTGTTTCTGTTGAATCATACAGGGTGCCAAACAAACCTGAACCATGACTGTGTGAAACAGAAATCCTCCTCTGGTTGTGCAGTCCCTCCATAAATTTCAAAAAGCTAATTTTCCAGAGTTTTAGTTCACCTAGAAAGCCTCCACAACTGAAAGACTTTTTTTTCCTGCAGAAAGACTCACTCAAAGATTGGAAATAACAAGGCAGGTGACTGTAATTATTTAGTAAGAGCTTTAAAAGGATCTAACAGTTACATTTTAAACTCAGCATAGTAAATAAAAGTTAATTTAGTTTACGGGAGCAGCGTTACCTTGCTGGAGTAAATAACACTTTCTAGTTACTTCCAAATGTTACTTTTTTAAATGACATTTTAAGAGCATTTGACAGATTTTTTTTCACGTTTTGCTATTCTGTTATCAATTCTAAGGTTTTCCCTATAAAAAAAAGGAACAGACAAGTAACAACCAGTGCCGTGACTAATGTGATGAGTTACTTTTCAACACTTTTCAACATGAGTAATGGTAATGGAATACTTTTCAATCACTGCAACAGGCAACAGGAATGAATGACTCTCCCAACTATGGTAACTCGCCGTGTGAGAAAAGCAATGGAAGGCAAGGAGAGAGAAAAGCTATCATGCTTCTCTCCTTGCTTATTTATTGAACCTATAATTAATCTGATCTTTTTAATCTAAATAGGACTTGTCAAGGCACTTGTTTGGTAAAAAAGCAGCACTTTTTAAAAAACAAAACTCACCTAAAAACACAGCAGACTTGGACGAAAGATGACTGTGACAAGGAGGCACCGCTACCCTAAGTGAAGCTGAAAACACAACTTTGCCTGTACTTTGAGGAGGATGGTACACTTAACAGCAGCACAGCAGCCAATTACAAGTCTAGCAATGATACAAGCATAAGCAGAGCTCTGGTGGACCAGATCAACATCTGGCTCAGCAATTTGACTGTAGGCAGCCTAGAAGACCTAAGGATTTCGTATTAACATTTTAAAAGAGATCAGCTTACTTAGGAGGCCAGTGCTAAATTCACTACAAAAAAAAAAAAAACGTGAGGCAGTAGCTTCCATAACTCATTTCTGTTCCTGGAGAGAAGACAAGAGAAAACCAATGATGAAAACAAAGCTGAAATTGAATACAAGGGGGGAAATATTGCAGTTGTCATTGTGTCAAATGTTGCCATTTGGTCAAATCCAAGTGTTTTACTCCGCCAGGATATCATATTGGATGCGCTCCTATTACAAAACAAAATGAAACTACTGACAGTCTGCTTGCTTTCATAGTCTCAGTATTTGTTGCTCTGAAATGATTACTCCTTGTGTCATCCTGAGAAGTTTCAACCTGGCAACTGGTCTCCCTCAGTATGATTTCAAATGAAAGGAACAGTCTAATACACAAGGGATGCTTTCATTTTTCCTTCAAAACCTAATCAGAGGATGTTGCGTTCTGAGATAGTTTTCTAAAGAGAACCATTCTTGTTCAGTGGAGAAGCTGAGTATGAAACTGGCACAAAAAAGAAATTTGTGTGTGTGTGTGTGTGTGTATCTCCCCACAGGTAGAAGAAATCAGGTTCCACATTAGGGATGAGCAGATCTGTCAAATCCTTTTGTGAAGACTACTTTCTCATCTTACCTCCGCGTCTGGGCCAGCTAAGCCTATTCCAAGTATTGTTTCTTTTAGAAAGGAAAAGGAATATTTTTGTGTCCATTTTCCAACGGGATTTTTAAATGACTGGTGTGTGTTTGAATGCATTTTTAGAAATGTAACCAGTAGTTTTGTGTATTTTTCCCAAATGTGTTCATGTTATTAAATGATTTTTTTTTCCTTCTTTCTTTCATGGAATGTTTCACAGTGTCAAAATGATCTTCAATTTTCTGTCACAGAGTGCACTGCATGCCTCACATATACAGAATTTCATTTCCATCTGGTCCAGTGCAGATTGTGTTGATCCATCCACAGGTATACATACACAGAAACTTGATTCTGGAACTTTCTCACAAATCCCTCTTCCAAGTAAGGATCATGTTAAACTGGCAGGTGATGTGAAAGTAAATGACAGCAAATTTTAGTCATTACCTGCTATTGCCCACTGAAGTGTGGTAGAGAGATCATATGGGCCTCATCTGGGTACTGGCCCCATACGCTTATGAAAAGTGGTTGTGACCCATGTCAAGCAGTATGGATAGCATAACAAATCTTTAAATGGCATCTGTCTGTAGCAGAAGGCATTAGCCCTTAATGATGCCAACTCAAAATCACTTGGGTGAGGCTCTGTACATGGAAGGGCAGAATGGGGAACTATTTTGTCCTTTGCCTCAAGCAGCAGAGAATCTGGGACTGGACTATTTTCTGGCCTTACAAAAGAGGGACCTATTTCGTTGTCAGTTGCCATTCCCCTATTTCCTGGTGCTATTATGGCAGGAGTAGCTTTTTACTTGCATAAACTTACAGTGAGCTCTCAGCTCAGCATTAGGGATATGAAACAGTTTTCTTTTGTGACTTTTTTCAGAAGCACATCTGCATTCTCAATCCATTCAACTCCATATTGTATTATAACTCAGAACACAATCATACTTATTTCTGAGTAGATATGTAAAATATTGTATTATTAACTGAGTTTTTGAAAAGCAAGTGTGTTAAAAGTGAAAAGCCTTCTGGCTGTGTTCAAAGGCAATTGGTTTGCAGGCCCATTTTTGAAAACAGAAGCCAGTTCCTTTCTCAGAGGAAAGGTACTTTGGAGTGGCATTATTAAATTTGATCACTGCTATTACAATGGGGTACCATTACTAATACTATTAATTTGCATTTTTTAAGTATGCTCTGGGCATACAAAGCATTTTTCTTAAATTACCTAGATTTTATCTGAAACCTTACAATGAGTCAGATAGGTATATTTGGACCCATTCTGCAGGTGGGATGTAAGTATGAGGCCTGACACAGATGCAATGGCAATTTTAGATGCCTCAAGCAGAATTTCAACCTTTCTGGAAGCCACATTCCTGGAAAAACTATACCTGAAGTATATTTCTGCCACCTGCATCTGTTAACAACAACAATAGAACTTGGTGATGTGAGAAGATGATGACAACATGGGGTGCACAAAACATCTTTGGCTGTGGTTTGTGCACCCCTGCAATACATTCAAAGAATCTGAGAATACCTAGCCTGCCATCTCCTATGTATAAAACAAGTAAGAAAGGAGTGTTTCTGACCAGTGTGTGTCAGAGAGACAGACAGACAGCGGTTAGCAATAGCAGTTACATTTCTATACCAGTTATTAGTGCAAAGTGCTCCCTAAGCGGTTTCACTATGTGTTTTAGCTAATTGCCCCCAACAAGCTGGGTACTCATTTCACCAACTTACAGAAGGATGGAAGGCTGAGTCAACCTGGAGCCCTGCAGGACTGAACTCACAAATTTGTGGCTGCAGTATCAGCATTCAACCACTGTGCCACTAGGGCACCATAAAAGATGGCCAGTCTTTTTCCAATCCACTGCATAATTAGCATGATGAGAAAATAATTTGACTAATATGCAAAATGTCAGGGAACCCCTGTAATATTGCAGTTCTGAGAGAAAGAGGGAAACTTCTGGTGTCAGGTGAGAGTTGGGATCAGAGTTAGGAGAGGCAAGGTGAATGAGCAGCAAGGTGAAAAAGCCAATAAGAAAAAAAAAAAGATTGCAGGGGAGGACATGGGGAAAGAAGTTTTTAACCCACATGAAGTTAATTCAGGTTAATGAATACTTGAGTGGAGGAAGAAAAAAACCACTGAGAAAGGATACATAGTAGTGAGGAAATAAATCCCACTGGCTTGGGGTAAGGGGTTTGGAACTAAGGAGAAGCAGGGTGCTTTCATTAATGATGTGTGTGTATATGTAGGTAGGTGGCTCTCCTATAGTGTGAAACTGCATTCAGCATGTTTTAGAAGCAGTTTCAGAACTGCTGCCCTATTTAAGTGTCCAGGCCAGGTAGGTCAATATATATTTCTTTTAAACGACTTCCTTTTCACATCCATTGTGACTGTTACTCTTTATTAGCTCCCACCACTTCAGACTTATAGGGACATTTTCCACTGAAAGCAGACCAGCACATTTATTACCCCAATGTTAGTAAAAGTGCGAGATACATTGGCCTTAGTGTCAGACCCTTCCCTCTCTATTCCACATACAAAGATGCACACAGTGATGTTTGTGGAGTGGTGTTTTTAAAACAGTGTATGTTGCTTCACAAGCTCAGGAAAGAATATTTTCAACTACAAATTATGTTTGAGTCTTCATTCAGTTCCAGGTGATACAAACTGGATTATCTCCTATAATAAGGTGAACTCAGTATATTTCTCATCCTTCTTTACCTGGAAATTGAGGCAAATAGTATGGGCTGGAGGTTCTTATACATGATAATGACCTTCTGACATGACCTCTGTAACATGAGAAGAAACCAAGCCGCCAGGACTTCGACAGCATGAAGGCAATGTTAGAAGTCATCCTTTTTCATGACAGTCTATCTCAGAGAATAAGCACAGGTAAAGCTATGTATAGAGCATAATACAGGAATGTGAAACAGATGCACACTTTGTCCTTCTGACTTGAGAGTTTTACAGACTTTAACCCACAACCGTAACTCTCAGCATTATTTTCTCGTCTTTTCTGTTTTCTGCTTACTAAGCTAGTTTTTATTGTTTTTAAATTAAAACAAGCCTTGGCTCCAGCTTCTTTACCCTGCATTTTTCCCTCAACTAGCCTCTTGAGCTCAATATCAAGAGGATGGGGGGAAAAACCAGTGATTTAGAAATGCCACTTCTAAAGCCAAACCTTTTAATCTTTGCAATAAATATTCCATTCGATATCAAGACCTTCATAAATGTTCAAGGATTTAGTAGACTTTTTATGTTTTTTCCTGAGCGCTCTCTCTTTCTTGTGGAGTGGGTGGCATTCATAGTTTCATAAACTTGGGAAATATATTTATTTTCAAGACTTAGAAATCAACACTGATGTAAATTTGAAACGAGAGGAAATTTACTGATAGAATTAAAATGGTTTTCCAATCCAGTCATCTAAAAAATGTGCCATTTGACTGAAGTCCCAGCACTAAAAATGAAGAGATAACATCCTAGATAGTTTAAAATGGGTGGAGTTCTCACATGATTTGAGGTATGTAGCAACAGACAGGTAAGTAGGAGTTCTCGAAGCACCAGTGTCATTAACATTTGGAGATCCTTGGAAACCTCAAAAAATAACCAAGTATATTCTGTGGGAAAATGCCTCATACCACTCAGATAATCTGGGGGAAACATTGGTTTTGCACTCCGTTAGCTAAATAGCTTTGCACTCTGTTCATACTCAGATGAATCAGCATTTCAGAATTAGATTTAAATAGCCCCAATTTAGACCAAAATAGGCCTAGCTGGTAATATATGCCCTTGTCATTCACTGTTATAATATAGGGGTGGAAATCACATGGCCTTCCAAAGGTTTTTGCACTGCAACTCCTAGGCCACATGTGTCAAACACAAGGCCATGGGACAAATCCGGCCCACCAGGCCATTTCAGGTGGCCCTCACGCCTCTCCTGCAGCTGCAGTACTCCTTCCACCTGGTGAACCTGATCCCCACATTGTTGGCCCCAACTGCCAGTATTTTGAAGAGGGGCCCAGCAGCCAGCACTCACGAGCTACTTCTGCTTCTGACTGGTCCTCTGTCCAAGTCTCACCATCAGAATGTTGCTGTGGGTTACCATGGCAATGTTCCATGCGGCTTGCAAGAGTTGGACAGAGGACCAGTCAGAAGTAGAGGTAGATTGCAAGTGCTGGCTACTGGGCCCCTCTTCAGAATACTGGCAGTTGGGGCCCGCTATGTGGGGATTGGGCTCACAGAGAGGGGTGGGGGGCAGAAAGAGCCAGAGGACAGGGAGGAGCAAAAAGAGGCACAGAGAGGGTCAGGGGGCAGAAATAGGCACAGAGGGGGTCTCAGCTGGAACCAAAATGTTAAACAAAGTTAATGTAATCGACAGTGCTCGGTAATATTTGTCTGATGGTTAAAAAGAATCTTTCTGTTTTCAAAACACATTTTTCAATAAATTATACAATAGTTGTACACTTGAATACCTGCTGGCCTTTATTTTTCCTAGACTTCTAGTTTCAGAGTTAGTTGTTACTAAAACCAGTAATAATTGAATGCAGAGACAATTATTTAATATGATAAAAGAGCAGATACATTTACATGGTCTTAAAAGATACAGCCAGCCCTTTGAGGACAACCATAATGCTGATTCGGCCCAAGATGAAATTGAGTTTGATACCCCTGTCCTAGGCCCTTTCCACCTTACACTGTTATAGTGCTACAATTCCACTGTCAATATCCAGTGGAATTCTGGGGTTTGTAGTTTACTGAGGCCAAAGAGCTCTCTGGCTGAGAACTCTAAATGCCCCTCCCTAAACTACAAACCCCAGGATTGCGAAGGATGTTGAAAGTGGAATGATAGCACTATAAACAGTGTAGTGCAGAAATGGCCCCAGTCTTATTCACCATTTGCTTTGCTGGCTAGGGCTAGTGGTAGCTGCAGTCCAACCACATCTGGAGGACATAATTTTAGTTTCTAGGAAAGATTATGTGGAAGGTTCCTGTAATAAACCTTTCTGGAAGCTCAAGATAAATACCAGGCTTTGAATAAAACCTATGCTAAATGAAGAAAACTATTGCACAGAGAGCACAAATGTAACTTCCCTCCACAAGGTGTGGTGATGATCACCTTTTGGAAATCTTGAAAGAGAGACTAGCCACACAGAAGAAGAAGAAGAAGATGGGTATTAGTCATGATAGCTATACACTAGCTCTAATATCAGGATGATTTTGAATATCACATTGTGGTAAATAACAAGATATAATGGTGATAGCTCTTTTGTCCTCTTGTTAGGCTGCCAATTGATTGGCCCCAAAGTGGTCTTGGACTAGATAGGTCTGTGGTCTGACTTGCCAAGGCTTGTTTTCTCGCAAAACAAAGACATAAGAGAAAGATTATTATTCCTTTAGTGAGAAGAAATGACCGGCACATGTAGACACAGACACCTGAAAGAATCTGACTTTCCTGGAGCTTGGTCTAAAATGGAGGTGGAGGAGATATGTTCTCGAGGTGTTTTGGAGTACCTGATTGTAAACTCTGATGGTTGACAGTGATGAATACTAGAGCTCAAGAATATCTGGAGGATCGTTACATTCCCTACTTCCCAACAGAAGAGGAGGGTATTAAATCAGGCCCTCCTTAAGACCCATTAATGTACAAAGATTTAGAGAGGGCCCTAGTAAGTGAGGCACTGTACCTACCAGTCTAAAAGGTCATATATATAGGATGAATTTTAAAGGATGAATTTTAGGATGAATGTTAAAGACTCAGTGAAATTAGGCAATTAGAAATTGTATTTCTGCTATGCTTTATTCTAAACTTTGTTCATAAAAGGATATGAATGCAAATCATCTTCACAATTCTCTTTTCTGGACTGATTTTAATATTCTCATACACATAGCAGTAGCCATAGTGTAAGCCATGGTTTCTGTTTTACTTAGCTTCAAGACTAGGTAAGAGAAGGGACCTTTGTTTTCACATAGCAGGCTTCCTAAAAGGAGATCTCTGGCTAGATTAAATTGAGGAAGAAGGACTGGGCAGGTTCATAGGGGGGAAACTGAGGGCTCAACTAGTCCTAAAGTATGAAAAGACTAAACCAAAGGTTGCAAGCTAGGTGTTCAGACTAATATTTGTAATGTACTATTTGTTATGATCTCATAAACTCCCATGTACAGATTCAGCATGGTGAAGTGGCTTGAGATTGGACTGTGACTCTAGAGACCAAAGTTCAAATTCCCATTCAGCCATGGAAAGCACTGGGTGATCTTGAGCAAGTGACACTCTCTCAGCCACAGAGAAAGGCAAAGACAAATCTTATCAAGAAAACCCTGTGATAGGGGCACCTTAGGGTCACTATACATCAGAAATAACTTAAAGGCACACCACCACAACAACAGCAAATATTAATGTTATTTTTGCAAAGCAGCATAACAATTAGTTAAGTCATTACTTTTTTTTTAGTATAGCAAGTAGTGTTTGCTCATCACCTCCAAACAATCACTTTTGAGAGTCAGTGTATTAGATTTTTTTAATCATTTTTAGTATACGTTTGCAAAAAAAAAAGAAGCAACATGTTAATTCTTAGTAATCTGTTACAGAATAGTGTCTTATAAGTAATTAGTAAGATGTTAATTCTTCAAAAGTAGTGAAGAACCCTATCAAGTTACTTTGAAAGAATAATGTTCCCCTGAGCTCAACTTCGAAATGTACTTAGCAGAAATTCTGGAAGAGATGGCAAGGTACACATTATAGGGCTGTAGTGAGTAGGGATATAATTTGCTAAAATCACTTGTTGCTTCCTTCAAGAAAAATACAGGAGAGAGAGAGAGAGACTGTTTTCTTCTCGAAGGAAGCAAAAAGTGATTTTAGCAAATTTTTCCTGCTATAAAAACTGTGCAGTTTTCAAAGAATATTTATATTTCAAGATGTATTCTATGTAAAAGTTGCATGTGATTGTTTTGTGTGGCAAGCAGCATTTTCTGTACAGAAAATAGCATTCTGTATGTAGAAAATAACACTTTTGTGCAAAAACATTATTTTCTGATATTTCCAATGCAGAAGATGATGCATCTGCAAACTTGCTCTGTGCAAAATTCACACTTGGGTTGTTTCTGTGTCATGTGCCTCACAGAATCATGTGTGAATTTTGCATAGAACAAGTCCTGGACTGTGAAGATTATTGTCAGTCCAGAATTCTTTTGTCAGAGTTTTGACATGTTTTTCAACTGTTTTTTAAAAATATTTTTGAATATTTTTTCCATACCTGGTAGTGAAGGGATAAAATGTGATGGGGGAGTTTCCCCTTATGAAGATGTGGTATCTTTGGTTCTCAAAGATATCTGATTTCAGATGTCTGAAATCCTTCCCACCAGAAAGACAAGAAAGTATCCCTGGAGAAAATAATTCACATTTTGAATGAGATAGTAGCCCGTTGACTGTGATTCTGTGTCACCTACTTAGCCATATAACCACATTAAATACTTAGCTAAGTAGTTTCTCTCAGCCCAGTCCCCCACCTCAGTCTTCACTCACTAGGCAGCAGCAGCTATGAGCAGCAGAGTTCTGTTCCCCTGTTGATTTGGATGCAGTTGACTGATGTTTCCACCAACACCTCCAACTCCCATGAGTGATTTCGAGTGCAAGAAAGAATTGCAACAGAGAGTCTGCTTCTGCCCATCACAATGGAGGTCATTCATGGGAAGGGGTGGAATCATCAGTCAGCTGCTTCCTGATCAATAAGGAAACAAACCCCTGTTCCTCCCAGTGGTTACTGCCTGGAGAACTTTCACAGTCCCTAAATACAGTCCCTCAACTAGTGAATACTGTATTTGCTGGCATAAATGACACACTTTTTTTCGTGGAAAATGACCTTTCAAAACAGGGTGCGTCTTATACACGGAGGCAAAACGGATGGGGGGGACTTTTCAAGAGACTGCCTCCTCCCCCCACCCATTCTCCTTCCCAGCTTCCTTTACTTCTCTGCACAGAAACTCCTGTAAGGAAAAAAGAGGGGGGCTTCACCAGAAACTTCGTACTCCATATCTTATCCTCCTCTCCTGGCCATCCATTCTGCTTTGCTTCGGCATGGAGACTCCTGTAAAGCAAAAAAAGATGGAGGGAGGGAACTTCACAGAAGCCTCTCCCTCCATACCTTCTTCTCTTTCCCCAGGCATCTGTTTTCCTTCGTTTCTTTGCCCGGACCAGCAAAGCTAAAAATTTAGAAGGAGAAGAGGGGGAAACTCCACCAGGTGCCTCTTCCCCCACTCCTCTTCTTTTTCCCTGGGCATCTGTTTTCTTTTGTTTCGTTGCATGGAGATTCTTGAAAAGCTACTACTATGCGTGTCAAAACAAAAAGAGCACAAAAAATGCCAGCTGATTATGAGGATAAAGTTATTGAGTTTCACAGATACATCATTAACAGCAGAAAACTTGGACATTTTGAACTTTCACAGATAGCAAATATGGATGAGGTCTCCCTTACATTTGATGTTCCTTCAAACAAAACAGTGGGTTCCAAAGGTGCAAAAACTGTTGCTGCCAAAATGTGTGGTCATGAAAAAAAGCATTATACTACTGTTTTATCATGCTGTTTAGATGGAACAAAATCACCACCTTTCTTGTTATTTAAGAGGAAGACATTACCCAAGGAAAGAATACCAACAGGAGTTTTTGTTTATGTTCACCCAAAAGGTTGGTGGATGAAGCAGGAATGAAATTATGGATAGAAAAAGTGTGGTCTAGGCGTCCTAATGGACTGCTAAAAAACCTTCCTTGATGGTGTTGGATCAGTTTTGATGTCACAAAACTGAAGGTGTTAAGAAGAAACTTAGGGAGATGAAAACTCAGCTGTAATTCCAAGAGGTTTAACAAGCCAGCTTCAGCCTTTAGATGTTTGTATTAACAAACCATTCAGAGGACTGATGAGGGAGAAGTGCAATACCTGGATGCATTAGTAATGCTCTTGATGGTTCTGAGGATAATGAATTGTTTGAAGACAGTGACAGCTCAGTTTCTGAGATTTCAAGTGACAGATTGCTTAGATCTGAAGAAAACATCTCAGGTGAAGATGATGAGTAAAACATTCAAAAGTAATCATATTGTTCTTTGTGTTTTATTTATTGCTGTTGTGGTTTGTACTTGAATATTCTTTGTTTTGCACCTAAATTCATTTTACACACCAATTGTATCAAAATTACAGTACTTTGTTTTTCAATACAGTTGATCGGAAATGTATTAGTACTTAAAAAATTTTCCTGGAAAATAATGTTTGAAATTGGGATGTGTCTTATACGCCAGTGCGTCTTATACGCCATCAAATATGGTATACAGGGATCATGAATACAAAGCAGTGATAAATGCATAACTCAAGATTATACATTTGTAGCTGCCTTACTGAATTCTGAATTGTGTTTCTAACACAATCAAGTGCGCACAGTATGAAACTAATATTACATAGCAATGACACAGTGTATCAGAGAATTCAAAGCATCTCACAGACAGTCTTAATGAACCTTACAACCATCTTGTAAAGACCAGGATCCACATACTGCAGATGCAGAGCCAAAATTTCTTACTATTGGGTTCAGAGCAAAGGTGAATCACTTGGTTCATCCATTAGACTCTTAGCCAATATATGTTGACACCTTGTATATTAATTTCCCTTTTTAAATGTTGTAACCACATAGAAAGAAAAATACCCACTGAAGTGTATTAGTAGGCAGGGAGATGACTGTAATACGTATGGGTAAGATCCAAATATGGTCTTCCACTGGTAGAAAGCCTCCTCCTTTCCAGAAGAATTGTTTCAACATACTGCAAAATATTGCACAGGAAATCTCTCTCTCTTGCATGGTCTCTCTCTCTTTCTCTCTCTCTCTCTCACACACACACATGTACACACCTATGTTTTTACAAGATTTTCTAAGACTCATTCTCCCTATCTTTGAATGGGTCACCAAAATTTGTAAAGTACAGCAGGGGTGTAGCGGGGGGGGGCAAAATGAGAGCACTGCCCACTCAAAATAAGAATTCTGCTTCCCAAATGAAATTGTTCTTCAGTCCAAAATATATAGCACTGCAGAGAGTGAGGTGCTAAAAATTATTCACACCTAGAACAAATAGCCATGTTTCCCTTCTCTTAGTAATGATGCCTGCCCCTTTTCTTTGCATGCTTAAACTGCAAGTTCAAATATGCAATAGAAAGTTTAAGCTATTTCACTGGGGTAGCAGAATCCTTCTTTGGGGGCAGTGCCCTCGTTTTTTCTCTCCATAGTTGTTCTGATGTCACAGCAAGAAGTATCTCCACTCAAGGCTGTTTGCATCAGAAGCCAGTGAATTGTGTTAGACACACTAGAACTAAATGTCAAAATTATACACAGAAGAGGCTTGTCAGAAGATAAAATATATTCCAAGCCACAACAAGTTCTGATTTTCTGTCTTTCTCTCCACTTGACATATTTGCCAATCACAGCTGCAGGTCCAATGGCCAGCAGCAGTACTTGCTAGGCCATTTCCGCACTAGCCTGTTATAGAGTGATTATTCCACTTTCAACATCTTCTGGAATCTTGGGGTTTACAGTTTCAGGAGGGGCTGGCAAAACTGCAAACCCCAGGATTCCAGAGGATGTTGAAAGTGGAATCATCGCGCTATAACAGGCTAGTGCGGAAATGGCCATCGACTAGCTAACAAACTGGACTTACTCTCACTGTATATTTGATACAGGTGACTCCACAGCTGTGTAAGACAAAGTGGGATGGATGTTCAAGTCCCCTAGATAAAAGAAATGAAATCTGCCATTATGATAAATGGTAAGGACTACAATTATGACTGCTTCAAAGTTTGGGAGGCTGCTAGGCAAAGGAGCTTCTGGTGAACACGCAGTGTAAAATTCAACTGCCAGTCTAGTCAGCTAACCAAAGGTCTAACATGCACTGACACCTTACACACACACACACACCCATGCTACTGCAATAGGGCAATAGATAAGAAAATCAGGAGATGACTGGTGGGGAGAACTGCTTGCATAAACTCTTGCCACACTGAATTGACACACTCTGTTCTCTTTAAGCTGACATACAAAAAAAAAAAAAATGCCTTTAATTTCTCTCATTAGATCCTATTTTGTTACTGGGATCAGCAATGGTCCCATGATACTGTTTTAGCTCTTTTTGATTCTGATTTGTGTTGACTTGGAAATAACAGCATTCACTCCAACATTTCACAGATGAAAACTGGGACGGGGGTGCACAAGCAAAATTCGCCAGAAGGCAAAAGATATTAATGAACATGTCCTCTTCTGACTCCCCTGCTGAGTTAATAGGGTGCAAACTACTTTTGCACTTTGAACTCAGTTTGCTCTAACTGAAGAAACCTCAGGGAGGGGTAAAGTGAGAGGAGGAGGAGAGAAACTGGAACATTTTAAAAGCAACTGCAAAAGAGGGCCAACAGAGGATGAATTGGGGCTGCCCCTGCCAAATCAGCACAATTGGAGGGTTTACAACAACAGTGTTATTTTGAAGATATTGATATTGTATTGATTACATTTTTGCAAACAAAATGGGCTAGCAGCTACTGAAAACAAACATTACCTCTCACACATACATACTGTATTTTCTGGCTCTGAGTATTTATTGTAGAATGCCCTTCATTCAGCAAACACAAACACTCCTGTGGACCTGGGGCATTTTTAATACCCTGCAACACAGTGAATTAATTCCCAGATATTACTCAATTAAATGTTTTTTTAAAAAGTCTGCCTGAATGAACATTAAAGCCCCATGCAACTTAGGGTTTTCTTGAGGGACCAGCTGTCTCTTTTTGAACCAGTCTGTTTATTAAGATCCACAGCAGAAATCCAGCCAAGGCCCACTTTTTGAATGCAAATGAAAGGATTTTCTTCTGTTTTGCTCCTGAATTGTGGAAGCCACTCCTTCTTGGCTTTGCAGGAAAGGTGCTTAAGGCACAGCAATCCTTCAGCCTAGCATTTTACATATTTATTGTGCTATTGTTCTAACATTTTCCATATATATTTGGGGCAAAGGGGACAGCTGAGAAAATAACACACAAGGCTTAATTTTGCTGGGTTTTCAAATGGCAGTGTGCATTAATGGAAAAGCATTTTCCATATTCTGATCTTTCTTCTCAGATATTACACTATTTTTAAAAAAGAAAAATCAATTAATTCTTTAAGATAATTTACAACTTGTAAACATGACACTCAAAAAGCATGTCATTGGACTCTGTAGATTGGGACCAAGGACTTCACTGAACACCTTCATAAGATGACAGAACTCAGAACTATTGCCTCTGAAATTCTATAGAATTCCATTAAGATGGCGGGGGGGGACCCACAACTGAAATGAAACAAGGTATTTCAGTTACTATCATAAGTATTCCTTATTTGTATTTTAATTATTTCATTTAATTATTTAATTATTTTCAGTTTTAAGCTACAAGACATGATTGGAACTATACCTGCAAAAGGAAAGAAATGTATGTATCTCACAGCACACTTCAGCTAACTGGGCATAACTGGAACTGTCTTGTGCCTTAACTTCTACCCAAGTAAATGCAAGAAGTGTGGTCCAGCTTTTGATACTTTAAATGTGGTTAAATGCTTCAAAGCCACAGTTAAGACTGTGGGGTTGCAGTCCTCTTGGGGGGGAAAAGTGTGGGGAAAATTTAGTGCATGTGGGGAGTCTTTTTTTTTTTTACTTTCTGTAGCCTCACCACTATTGCCAAGAATAAGGAAGTATGGGAGATGTAGTTCTAAACATCTGGAGGGTCAAAGCTCCCACACACAAATAAGCAGGAAAAAAATAGTGTTGTCTCTCTGCTTCTCTATTTTTTGGGGAGAGGGGCTTTCTCTCCCTCTACCGCAGCATGCATGCAATCTTCACTCTGCTCATTTTCCTTTGCTCATTCATCTACCAGGCAGGCAGCATCTCTCTCTCTCCCCCTCCCTTTGAATTGCTTGAAGACTTCAGGAGTATTACAAAAGATGCCACTACCAGGAGTCACCTAAAGGCCCTGTAAAAATAAACAATCTCCCAAGCTGCCTCCAGTGGCTCAATGTACGACTGCACTCCATAGATAGATTTTGATGAAACCGTCATATAGTTGAGGACTGCTATTCTAGAGACAGGTATAGAGTTTTCTAAAATATTGCTGTACTGCAGAGGCCACATTCAGCTCAGTATTAGTCAATCTTCCACACACCTGGGCCTTTTCAGCACATTACTTTGTCCCATTGTCCTCCCATTACAATCCTGGCAGAGCTTTTGCTGGGAAGGGAGTGCGACGGGAAGGCTTCCCTCTGCACCCAACCAGCTCCCTGTGGAAGGCAGCACGAACGACATGTGCCTGCCTTCTGCAGCACAGCTGGGCTCTTTCTCATGGTGCGCTGGAGAAGAAAGCACCTCCATCACACTTCCTACTGTTATCCTGTATTGTGGGGGTCCCAGGAGGGACACCCAAATAACCAAACAAAAGCACAAGATGGGGAAATTAACTCGAGCACTCTCTTAAGCTAACGAGAGGCAGGGTAACTTAGCCGGGATCTTGCAACCCTATGTATACAGTGTCAGGTCAGAAGAGTAGTCAGACTGTTTTAAAATAGTAAAAATGATAGTTTTATTAAAGGACAAACAACAGAAAAAGACAACACAAGCACACAGCTAACTAGAAATTAGAAATGAAAGTTTTCGGGGGAAATGGGTGATACGACACCTTATCTTGTAGTCCTGGAGAGAAGTGGAGGATTGCAGGGAAGAAAGCTCAGCGCAGTTCACTGAGGGGCTGACTCATTGGACCAAGCGACAGCAAGGCGGGATAGCAGTCCGGAGCGTTCCGAGGTGTGCTCGGAATCGGGGAGTTTTTATAGGGTGGATTGTGCCTACAGGCCATGCCATACTCAGTGAGAACAATGCGAGTTTGGAGCGGGACAAAGCTTTGGGAAAGGTCAAGTTTTACATGATGGGCTTAGCGCAGATTTAACAATAGTGTAGCCAGTATGCAAATGGCTTAGCATTGAGAGAGTACAGGCTCGAGGCTGAATGTCTTTGTGTAAAATTGCGCTGAAGCAACTGAGTGGCGTTAATCTGCCTGCCTAAGTGGGGATTGGAATGCCCAACCATTAACCGGCCGCGCCTGTTTACGTGCTTGTCCGGTGGCCTCGCAAACACATGGAGCAGGGTGGCAGAGAAAGGTCAAGTGAAGGCTAAATAAGTTTAATATCAAGAGATATCTGGTGCTGTCACCGGGTAGGTCTGAACCATAGTAACACTACCCTTCGACATAGCAGGTAAGGATGGGAGCATCATGCAATCGTGGGTACTTAGCAAATTTAATCGGTTAAGTGAAGATCCCACAATTGCAATGAGTGGGGCAGGATAGCAGCAGGACTGTGACCGCACCATGCAGAAGCATGGCCCACAGACTGCTGCCATCCCTCTCCATAGCAGGACTGTGACACCATGCGAAAATGGCCTCAGACTGCAGCCTTTCTCTTTTGCTGTCCTCAGACACCTGGGTGATATCACCTTAACCCATGGAGAAGCCTTTCCTTAGCTCACTCAGAAAATTCTCTTTCAGCACAATGAATGAATACGCCTCCAGCCTTAATGTGGTTGTTTCCCATTTTCTTCCTTATTTTGTGTATGTTCTTTCTTCTTTGCCTTTCTGTCTCACATGAATATTATTACCCTGTTTCATTTTGCTCTTATTTGTTTTCTGTTCCCTGTAGAGATTTCTAACTAATTGCTGATTCCATCTGTATGCTGCTCATATACTTATTTGGTCTCCTTTTGTAATAGACCAAATATTTGACTGCCATAATTACTCATGTCTTGTTCCATTACTCCCTCCCTACTTGGGTGGCTTAATTCTTGCTATGGTGCAACATGCCTTTTAGTTAAAGACTTCAAAATATGTTGTTTTGAATATGCTGGTGCACACTTGCATGCATGTAGGTGAGGACACGTTGCAATAATTTCAATATATGTGGAAAAAAGCAATAGGAATTCATAGGAAAGTGGGTTTTAATGATAATGTTTAATGTTTTTAAGGTGCTTGAAGCATTCAAATAGCTTTGTATACATTATTTAATTACCGTTTCCCCTTCTTGTATTTGCCATTTTATAAGGAGCTCCATACAGTAAGGAGGCTGCTAAGAAAAAGGCTTCGAATAGATGGGTGATATATTTTTTCTAATAGATATGGTTTTAAATTACTTTTCATTTAATTGTTTTTAATATTATGTTTGTGCTTCCGTGTTATAATTTTTTGTATTTTTGTATTTGTACTTTCTTTATTCTTCTAGACTCATCTAAAGGCATGTGTTCCCACAATATAACTTCCTGGATTTTGCTGGGTTTTGCCAGTTGTTGTCACCTCAGCAGTACTTTTGATTTCCAGTCTAGGAAGGAAGATGGGGTAACATTAAATTGAATCCATAAAGTATTATTACCTTCATCTTGCACTTGAGGAAGGGGGACACAAGCTGGAAATGAGTGGCTTCTCCAGGGCTACCTGCTGTATTCAAGACAAGAGACAATTTGATTCACACCTTGACCATTTAGCCAGCATGGTAAACCAGTGGAGGAATTTTATATGATCATTATTGCCATTTCCGCACGAGACTGTTATAGCGCTATTATTCTACTTTCAACATCGTATGGAATCCTGGGGTTTGCATTTTAGGGAAGAGCCACCCCCCCCCAAAACTGCAAACCCCAGGATTCCATAGGATGTTGAAAGTGGAATAATAGTGCTATAACTATCTAGTGCGAAAATGGCCTATGTCTTACATAGCTACAATGCCACATAGTGGATTCCGACCAGAACATCCCAAATCCCACTTATCAATAAGCAGACATTGGAATCGATGCACATCCAGTTGCCTGTCAACATTCTCATGCCCTCTTGTTAGTGATCTCTAGTACAACAGGCAGAAGAAGGATTCCTGTCACAAATCCCCCTCACACCAGAGATTACTCATGCAAGGAGGTGGAAACATCAGGCAGCTACTTCTCAACTGTACCCAGCAGCTGTTTACATGGTAACTGGAGTTTGGGAAGCTTGCATGGGGCTAAATGGGGCCCATGAATACTTGGCAGTTAAAAATGTGTAACTGTAGGGTTACTTATTCTTCACTGCCCAATAGCATACTGTTTCCACTAAGTTCTTTTAAAAAAACCACCCGTATTTCTCTTTTGTTGTTTGTTAATCTAGCTAAGAATTCAACTAATAATACTGAAAAATTCCCATTGGTACCGAAATCTAATATCCTTTTCCACTTTTTAAAGTCAGAACTAAAAACAAACACCACCACCCTTTATCAGACACTATATGATGCACTGCAGTAAGGACTGTGCAACATTGCCAGCTAGTGGTGACTTGACTGCACTACATGGTCATTCTATGCAAGCAATTTCAAAAGCTTCCCTTTCATTGTAACTCAAATAACTGGAGAGGACAGCATTTTTAGCTTTAAAAACAACTCCCTTTAGTTGTTTTATCACAGACAGACATGTTAGGCAGAAGCTTCAGATGCAAAATCTAAAGTTTAGATACACAGACTGTGCTTGAGTTTAGGGTTGTTGGGGTTTTTCCCCTGTTTCAGATATACAAATAAATTTCAGAATCATATAAGCCACCTAACTGGGAAGAATGTAGGTGCATTTACTGTCCTTTGACTGTCATTATAGCATTTTGAGTAGACTCGTTCTACACTATTAATTTATAGACATTGCATAATTCAATTGCCTGGTGGCAGTGGCAGCAGTTAAAAAAACATTTTCTTTCCTGTTTATTTTTGTTCACTCCATTTTCTAAGAGCCTGATATCATGTCATGTCCTTGATGCACCTGTTGTTACCCTGATTTCTGGGGTCCTTTGGGGGACAACTTAATGTGCTCCATGTGATAGGGACTGGAAACTAGCCAGAGCATGAGCAATAGCAATGCGAGAAGCAGGGTAACCTAGCGGGGTCTTTTTACCCGGTTTTTACAGGGTCAGGCCAAGCCAAAAACCAAACAAAGATGTCTAATGAATGATTTTATTGAATGAAAGTCTCACGCACCAACGCAATCACTCACACACTCACTCAGGACCTATTAGGAAGTGAAAGAGAAGAAGCTGGATAGGGAAAATATTGAAGGGATTGTAGCTGGGGTAATACTGCACCTTTTCCTGAAGTCCTTAGTCCAGGAAAAACAGCGAAGAAATGGAGCTCAGCACAGAGAGGGCTGAGGAGATTACTTGATGGATGGAGAAACGGTCTGCTGGTATGCATGGGAGTGATCCAAAGAAACACTCAAAAACTGGGACTATTTGTAGGGGTAAAAGTACCTGGAGGGCTAATCCTTTCCTGGGGAGAACAATGGGTGTTGCAATGAGAAAGAAGCTCTACGATGGCAACTCCTTTTTGCATGATGAGATTACAAGGTGTTGCCAAAGTTTCAGGGTCTTCAATTACTTTTGGTTGTGTGGAATTTATGCAGATGGTCCTTGCCTGATAAGATTTTATTGCTATCAGTGCTCAACTTGGGGGAAAGCACACTAATCCCCTCAAGTTGGCTCCTCATTGGCTAAGGGCCTCTTTTTCTACTGTGTGCTTGCATAGCTTGAGATCTCCTGGGGCTTGTACTGGCTTTTCGATCATTCGACCATTGCTGCCTATGTGCTCATCTAAGTGAACTCTCATGCACATTGAATCATATTTTTATATCAAAATTGTAGGCCCCGGGACTGGGTTTACCATGAGGTAACACTGTCTTCTCTTTCGTTTTGGAATTTTTCAAGGTTAATTAAAGGTCTGTCCGTTAGAGAAACAATAACTTCATCTGATGGAAAGCAACACATAAGTCAAAATTCTAGAATGCTTTGACCCAACATGTTAACTGGACCCTCCTGAGCTGCCATTGGGCTTTGCTAGAAAACTGGGATGAGTTTCTTGGTTCCTTTGCCCTCACAATTCCAACCTGCTTTTCCCATGACTTATGCTTTACTATTTTGGTACAGATAGGAAAGCTGAGTTAACGAAAAGTGTTAATGTGTTTAGTTAATTGATAATAGTCTAAAAGAAGTAAGACCTGGGGAGGCCATGGCTTCCCAGGTATTAGTGTGGGGGGCATGAATATTTCACCCTCCCTCTGCTGCAACCACCACTCATGAAGAACCCATTCACTTTTGCAGAGCAGTTGCTGTGGCCATTCTTCATTGCTGATGGGGACCACACATTCTTATAAGCTTTCCTGTGCTTCTGTGCACACTGCTGGCCTGATGCAAACAGAAGCCCAGCCAGCTATGCTCCCTGCCACACCAAAGCAGAAAGCAAGCACTGGTGGCTCCTCAGCACTCTTCTTTCCATAGAGCCAGGAGGATGAGAAGGTCACACAAAGGCACCGTGGTTCTATTATCTCTTGCATACCAGGGAAAGAAAAGGAGGTGGTGACACTGAGCTTAGAATCATAGAGTCATGGAGCTTAGCCATTTATTAAACATCTACAATCAAAACATGGGACAGGCAGACTGGGAAAATTGCCTGTCTGCTGACTATTTTCTTGGTCACCACTTTCACAGTACCTTTTCCTGGAGGACTCCTGGGAGGAAGGCATTCAGAAAGTATCCACATATGCCTCCTTTTTCAGGCATATAATGCCTCCTTTTTCAGGAACGGAGAGGGAAAACCAGAGCCACTGCTGTTCTGTTCTTTAGATCTTACAGTCATCTCCCCTTCCATAGCATAGCAGGTGCCACTGTGCTATTTGTACATGCCAGCACTTGCATATCCTTCAATATTTGACAGGTGAAATATGGCCAATTAACATCTGAGTGTAATCAAGGTAACAAAAGTTACTAACAGGGAAGAACACAAAAGCTAGGAGAGGCCATAGCAGGTTGTTTTTGCCTAAGCCTACCAGGAAGGACAAGATTCTGCTCACTCCTCTCCCCCTGCTGAATTAAGAGACTGCAAAATACTTTTGCACTTTGAACCAATGAAAAGAAGCTAAGGACAAAGAAGAAAAGTGGGAGGAGGAATGAGATACTGGAGTGTTTTAAAAGCAGCTGAAAAAGTGGGATGGCAGAGACGTAATCTGGCCATCCCTGCCAAATGTTACTTCCCCCCTTTATCCCTGGCTTACTTCAAATGCTGCAAACTCAGTTCAAAGGACAAAAGTAGTTTGAACTCACATATCACAGTGAGGAGAGGAAAGGAGCGTTACATTACTGTATGTTCCCAAGAAGAATGTGGCCACAGCATAGTGGCACTTAGCAATGGATTCATATTCCTGGAATCCCCCTCTCTCATCCCCTTTATGTGTCTCCATGACTATAGCTAAAAAATATTACAAACCTGATAATTTCATTCTGCATTTTTGTTATTTTATTAATTGCTGTTCACTGGATTTCTAGTGCTGTTCATTTTAGAAGTTTTAAGGTAACTGTTATAAGAAAGATAACATTACACAAGTATAATTGTATTATTGTTATTTTTATTGCTTGTGCAGTGCCTTGTGAGGACTAAATCCGGAAATCTTTAGAAATCTTTCAGAACAATACCTCAGCTCCTCCTTCCCCCAACTTCCTGATCTCAGGGTAGTATGTAGGAGTAGCTGCCACTGTCATGCTCCTCATTTTTGAGGTCACTGGAGGAAAGGTGTCATAAATAAATGTCATAAATAAATAACTTCCCAGCCACTCCATTCTGTTCTCTCCCACCCAGGAGTCTGGTGTCCACATCCTTTTCAACCATCAATCAATATTTCACAGGAACTGAGCATGTTCAATCTTCTTTGGGCTTCTTAGGGGCATTAACCATCTCCCTTCCAGACGTTTTCCCCCTTAAGATTTTTCATGCTTCTGCTAATATAAGGTTTATTCCAAGTTGTTCCATATCTCTCTCTTGTTTATGTTTGTTATAGCTTTGGCTATGTAAGTAAGAGCACTCAGACCAAATTAGAATTAGAATATAGCTGGTTACTCATTTGTCATGATTTAAGAAAATATGTTCCTAGCATAAGCCAAGATACTGCAACACAAAATTAATCTTCATTGAAACCAAACAGGGTGCATATAGAGTAAGACACAAATTGGAAATACAAGAATTCAAAGTCTTAGTCCAGCCTGTCAACACAGAACAGATTGCAATCTGTATCTTTGGCACCCTACCATTTCAACACATTTTAATATGAGCAAGCTTTGCTACCAAAGTTTCATGTTTGCTTTATAAAGGCCACCCCCACACACACACTCTTTTTGTATGAGGCTTTTCTTTCATAACAAAGCAATCTTAGGGGACCAACCTGCCATGTTGAAACATAAGGCATTGTTATGCAGTCACAAAACCCTGCTGTATGCGTGTGTTCTTTCTTCAAAGAAATGAGGGAGTCCTCCTTAGATGTTAATACTCACGATTCATGTTTTCACTGAACACTTGAAGGTCAGCGCCTGAGGCAAAGTCAGACTTAACAACGTGTTAGGGAGTGTAGATGGATGTACAAGTACAGCTTGGATTTTCTCCCATGACCATTCCTCCGTAATAATAGGAATGTTACAATCCTTTACAAACACACTGACAACCTAGTGCACCCCTGAGATTTTGCTGGGAACATTTCAGCACAGAGAATGTAGAAGTCTGGATTTTCTAATATTTTAACCTCTAAACCTTTTCACAGTGCCCTATCTAGCACAGAAGCTGCTTCAATGGCTTTCAAGTGTTATTAAAGGCATACATAGTCCCCCATCCCACCCTGTATCCATGAGGGATACATCCAAGCCCCCTTCACATGGATGCCTGAAAAAAAGGTAGTTTTGAACCCTATATCATCACTGGAAGTAGTCCTCTATCTTCACAGGGACCATAGAGAGGCCTCATACTACTACCATGATACTATGAAGCCCCTGTATGGTCCCAGTGAAGCTAGAGGACTACTTATGGTCATGCCAGAGCCATTTCCTGTGATGGTGTTGGCAGAGGGGCAGTTAAAATGAGAGCTAGACAGGCAAGCAGACAAGGGCCCTTTTTGCATGCCAGTCGTGTTGCGAAATGGCCTCTGAAGCGTCACATGATTGTGAGGACCGTTTCACATGACATCCTTGCAATCGCATGATGCTCCCGAGGCCAGTAGGTGACGATCATGCATTATATCATTTGTGACTTGTTGCCAAAAATGATGCATGATTGCACATCCCTCCTGGGCCCCACATGTACTTACCTTGCATGCGAAGGCTCCGGAGTCACGGCCATCGCACTTCCTCCCCCAGCACAGCCTGGGAAAATACCTGGCTGCACTGTGGAAGGAAGGGGCAGAGCGCTCATGCTTCCTTCTGGCCAGCACAGAGCTGGTGCAGAGGAGAAGCAGAGGGGACACGAGTGCCTCTCAGAAGAGACTTCTCGCGTGATCCCCTCACACTGACACTAGCAAAAGGTAAGGTGCGAAAAGGGCCAAGGTGTGGATGGCAGGAGCTGGAGCAGGGTTGCGTGGGTGCCATTGCCAGACACCGAGAGATGGACCAGAGTGAAGGATGGGAGAGAGGAAGGTGAGTATGTGAGGGAAGAGGTTGGCAGCAAGTGACTGAAACTGTGGAAAGCAAAACCACAGATAAGGGGAGGGGGGATGACTACTACACTTTGTAAGACTAGGCACATAACCACTACTGCCACCTTTCCCCTTTATTTCCTTTGACCGAAAGCTTCCTCTGTTGGTGGGGGTCTCCACGCAATGTGACATATTGGAAAATTAACATGATTATTATCATCATAGGCCATTTCCACACTAAACTGTTAATAGTTCTGTTATTCCACTTTCAACATCCTACGGAATCCTGGGGCCTCAAAGGCCTCCCTAAATCGCAAACCCCAGGATTCCATAGGATGTTGAAAGTGGAATAATAGCACTATAACAGTCTAGTGAGGAAATGGCCATAATCATCGTCCTGCCATTTTTCTAATCCAGGACTCAAGGAACCTTACAAGATGAAAAATTCACATTCTACTTAAGTTAAAAATATAATTAAACAACAACGATTAAATGCACAGCCATTAAAAAGGAAACAAATGAACAGTACAGCACACTCTGAAGGGCCTTTTCCTCCTAAGCAATCAGCCTTCAAAGGCCTGCTAAAACAAAACAAGTCCTCACCTGCCTAAGAAAGAATAGCAAAGAGGTTGCCAGACTAACCTCAGCAGTAAGGGAATTCCAGAGCTTGGGAGCAGCCACCAAGAAGGCCCCTCCTGTGTTCTCACCAGATGTGCAAATAAAGATGGTAGAAAACAGAGAAGGGCCTCCTCTTTACAGCATTTTGTTCATGTCATCACTTTCCACATGCAAGATGATGGCAATGAATTGCACTCCTTTTTTCACTCTGCCCTTGTTTAATAATGTGTGAACGGTGTTCTGGGCCTCAAGTTGTCTGAGCCTTGAGCAGTCCCAAAATTTGTTCAGAATCTAAACAAACCATCACAGCATTGCACATTCAGCTCTGACTGTCATTCCCTCCTCAATCCACAAAAACCCTGAATCCTATTAAAATTTGTTTGAAAAAAAAAAGGCAAGAAACTTAATAAAAGTAACTCAGAAGCACTTCATGGTATAAATGATACAACTAAAAAGCAAGAGAAAATGTTTTGAGAACACTGCCTTAAGAAGTCACATTTCAGGATTAAGGTGGAAAAAATTAACCATAAAGAGGATTTTCTGCATCAAAACAGAGGAAAGAAACATACTAAGTCATGTACAGTTAGATCAGAATGAAACAAGTACACTACGTGTTTCTGTATCTCATGATAGTTACTAATATGAGTAGAACAGTTTCTGAAATCTTACAAGATTCAGACTCAGTAACACTTTCTTGAAGTCTTCAAAGAAGCACTGTTGGGTCTGAATCTTGCTGAGTCTCTTACCAGACTTTTATCTGAAGAGTAATATTCTTTTTAGTCAAAATCTCACTTAAATCTGAAGTACTACCAAGTAGAAAAAGAGAAGTGGCATCTGGAATCATTCAATGAAAGCTGAATGGGACATAATGAAGAATTAGACATGGAAGACCACGATTTATTCACATTTATTTATTTACTTAAGATATAAATAGGTGTTGCCAATTAGGTATTGCTGCCTTCACTTTTAGAGTGACTCCAGGTGGTTGGAGAAACACAGTGCAAGTGAATCGGGAGATAAGATGCTTGGGGAAACATGCCACTAAGTCCCGTGTGTGTCTCAAATATTCTTTTGCGACCAAAGAATTTCGTTTTCTACAGTTTCTAATTCACAAGCATTTATTTATTTGGTCATGTAGCATTCATTTTTAAAAAATGTTAATATGTTTAGTGTAATGTTTGGATATCAACCCAGAAAGGGCAAGGTATATGTTCATAATATAAAACTGCTATGCAGGTGCTACTATTAATACTAAATTTAAATATTGTGGAAGTATTCAAGATTTGGTTGCTCTCTACAAGCCTGTGTAAACAGCTTGGTCTTTTGCCATATCTTCTTGGTTTCCAATATGTAAATAGTTCTATTATGGCAGTATGATAGCAACATAGTCTCAAAAACTCAGAATCCTTTAATTTCCACATGACATTCAGTTTTGAGCTAGTTACTTAGGCTTACCCTTGTGCAGTATCAAGAGACATTAGCTCTGGGCAAAGCGAAAGCCTGAGATAACAGACCAACAGGAAAGGCTGGAGGCTTTGGATGCTTCATGCCATTTTAACTTCTATCACCTGAGGTTCCAGGGCCAAAGAAATGAGTTCAAAATTATCCACCTTGGGATGCACATTCACATGTAAAATGAGAACTAATTTAACTACAGCAGAGAATCAAAACAAGAGACAGAATACAGGTGACATCACATTCTTTACTCCTTTATGTTAGGTGAATTCTGAGCTTTTCAGACACTGTCCGTGTGTATGCATGAGCGGCCATGTGGGGAAGGGGGAAGAGAGAGTTATGCTTCAAGGGTTCAGGGACTTACGTCCTGGAAGCCATTTGTGCCTTGAGTGTGCTCAGTGACAACCTTTGGGCTCCTCTTCATTTTCTTATGAAAGAAAATGTGACCTTATGGAAGGAAAAATTGCTGCCACTGAACGGGCATTAGGACTGGCTTATCTTTAATCGATCCTGTTATTTCCTATACCAAATGCTCTATGCAAAGTTGATTGAATCAAATTGATTTGAAACACAGTTGAAATCGCTAGTTAAGAGGACTCTAATCACAATTCGAAAGTAGAGTTGGTTAATGTAAGCTGTAAGTTTCATTAGAAGGTAGCTAGCTACACACTAAGCAATTATTTTGAATTGTGTTCAGATGACTTTTCAATTCATCAAAAAAAGTATTTAGTATTTAGACCCAGATTCCTTCTCTGTCTTCACATCTGCACCATTTTCCCAAGTTTCTACTGAAAAAGAGAAAACGGGGAGAGCTTTATGGACACAATAGCTTTATGGACACAATCTACAGCAGTGGTTCCCAACTGTTTTTCACTTGTGTTCCCCTTAGAAGCCTATTTCCATAAACTGTATCCCTCGTATTAGCGACGTTTGCAATTAACACAGTTGCTGGTATTTCAAATGTGTATGTTATAACTGTTAATATTTCTTAATAAATAGTGCAATAATGTAAACAGACAGTGCATATGTGAGACATTTTTAGTGACTGGTCACTATCCACTTTTTTTCTTAACCGTGCCAGATTTCAGCTACTGATCCGTATCTGACAACACATGATTGGAAAAATTAATTTAAAATGTAAAATGATGATGAAGCCATAAAGAAGATCCAGACTCACTCACTGAACACTGCTCAAAAGACCGAGGTGCTTGCTACTAATAGTTGAGGTCTCCTTTTTCTTAACGCAGTTGCAAAAAAACAAGCATCACAGCAGCTCCCATTTACTGATCCTCCTGCATCTCCCTAGCCTGAACTGCCCTTAGATCCCTCAAGGGAGGCTACCTATGGTCCCCCCACTTCCCCACCTCAGATAAAGAGCACCAATCTAGGAAAGGATGAAAAATGCAACTACTCTTAGCTTGACATTTCCACGACAAGTCCCTTTTCCCAACTTCCCCCCAACCCACACAATTGCTTCTTCAGGAAGTTGGACTGGGAGGAAAGGGTGTTCTTCATCTGGCCCCATCTACACTACACCTGAAGAAAACAGAGATTCAAAGATGACAAAAAAAACAGACACGGACTTCACACTTAGCCTTCTCTCCCACCTCAGGTGACCTCATCTCTCCAGAGATACACTGTCATTGCAACAACTACCACTCATTCCCTCAAACTTCTCTCTTTTCTCTCGCTCTCATACACACACACTTACCAGCATCATCTTGGCCCTGAACCACACTGAGGTGGGCTGTGCAGCTTTTCCCCCTCCAGAGCAAAGGAAGAACCCAAGCCTGGGGAGGTGGAGCAGCCTGCTTTGCATCCCTGAGAGCCTTTTGCAATAAGCCACCTCAACTGCATCGCTCTCCACTCAGCTTCCCCTCACTCAACTTGTACTTAAAGAGTCGGGCACTGCTCGCATTTGGAGCTTTATCCCCTCAGAGCTCCCACCACCTGCCCTGGTTCCCTCACACAAACTGACCACCATCCTTGAGCCCACCCTGAAATTTCCCCGCCAGCCCAACAGGGAGAAGCTGCACAGCCCTGCCTAAGTCCCACCCGAAGTGGGCTGGGCTCAGCTCTGAAGAGGCAATTGTCGTCTCCTTGTGTACTCTTCCATTCTCATTGAGGAGTTTTTCTCACTATTGTTTTTTTCATGTACCTGTAATTGCCCTGGTGTGTACCCCCAGGGGAACATGTACCCTAGGGTGGGAACCACTTGCCTACAGAGTAGGACTGATGAGGTACTATCCCATCTCCATAAACAATGCTTGAACATATTAACACAAGAAACTATGATTAGTGTGCATGATATCTTTGATGCCGTCTCTTCTTTTTTCTGATTATCCAATTTCAGTTTTATAAACCCAGTTTAAATATTGAAAATCCAAAGTATTTTTTTTAAAAAAAAATCATTCATTTTTATCAATCCTAAGTCCATATACTAAACTGTGCAAAGACTTGGGCAAGGAAAGCTAATTATTTATGACATATCAGTCCAGCACAGAGGTAACAATGATGTACTTCCAATTATTCAAATATTTCTTTTGTATTAGGAAAAATAGTACATAAAATAGTAAAATCACACTTGAAACATGTATAATACAGGTTGCAAATTTATTATGCATTAGGAAGCTTATTAACTTAAAAACCAAACTGCATAGTACAAAAGGTTTGATATCTTTGCTTAAGGCGGAACAGGTTTCAAAATATATATATATATATATTTAAATTTTGGTCAGTCAATACACAATCCTTTATAAAAGCTGTATTATCTGTCAACACCCTCATTACATTTATAAATACAAGATTTACATATTATCTCATCTGGAAAAGTAAAACTTCTTACAAATATCTACATATATTTCAATACATATAAAACATTCATAAGAGTACTTTGTTAGATTTTTGTGTAATGGTCCTTTTCCACTGCAGCAAAATACATAGAAATCTGTGCAACTTCATAAAATGCCTCTAAAAATTATAGGTTGATACTGTGTAGAAACTAAACCATCTTTAAAGCCTCTTTTGGAGAAACATTTCGTAATTATAATTCCATGAGATTCTTCAGAGATTGATATGAAGTCTAAATATAGATGGTAACAAATGTGTACTAGCAGTTAAGGCAGGAGTGAAATTAACAGGTTTGGAAGTGCTTCATATGGCAGATCAGAATTGACAGATGATGCAATAAATACACACAAGTCAATGTAAATTGCCTCAGCATCCAGTTAATTAGTCTCTGTTAGAACTGGCCATGCTGGAGATGCTAGCTAGTTCAGTGAGCAACTAATGCCTTCCATCAGCAAAGAATTGTTTTTACCCATTGTAGATTCCAAATGGAGCCCTTATTGTACATAGTAAGTTAAGAGTCTTTGGGTATATAAGGGTTGGAAAATTAGTAAATAACCTCTATTTCAATGGCTGAAGTTCTCCTGCAGTACTTCATCCGTAAGTAGTTACGCAATATTCAATTTATCAAGACAACATGATAAGTAGGAGAAATAAGGGGAGATACTGAAGGACAGAGATTTCAGAATGATCTTTTTTCTATCAGTAACATTTACTCATGTATAATATTTTCCCAAAGCCAAGAGGGCTACAACAGAATACATATCCAGTGGAAAGGTATAATGGAAAAACTTGACTACTTGCTACTTCTTGCAGGGCTTGTGGTCTGTTCACAGTGAATTTAGGTGCTCGGTGTTCAAATGTGTTTTAAGATATTTTCCAAGATAACGTATTCCATAACTCCAAGTTCAGTACTGAGCTTCACACGATTTCCAAAGACACATAAAAATAACTACTTTGGACTGTTATTCAAAATGCACAGCAAGTGGCCAAAATCCACCCCAACTGAACATCACTGGCCACTTACACAATGTACGTTAGGTGGGTGAAATTGCAAAGCTTCTGATAAGTCAGAAGCTCACTCCAGTTAAGTTGCACTCTGAATTCAGAGCTCAGTGCATGGATTTTGCTTGTCTGCAGTCAATATTAATGTTAGGAAACTCTAGCTTTCATACGCTGCTGTCCTGCAGCAGTGGCTCAATGTCTTCATCACTGCCTCGATCTGGATTGTTGCTCTGGATACTACTGATGCTGTTGCTGTGCTTCCTGGAACTGCTGGCTTTACTGTGCTCAGGGATGAATAAGGCAACCAGAAAAGCTAGAAGGACTGCACATGCTCCAAACAGGAAAGGTGGACCAGGTATAATTGAACTCTGGAGAGAGGAAGCAGGAGAGAGAGTGAATGAATTAGCAATCTCAAATTAATCTGTGAGGGACGAAATGAGAATGAGAGTATGAAAACCTTTGTCTAAGCTAACTACAACTGTCCATAGTAAGTATCAATACAATTCCATTCTCACATTGATTAATTGACTAGCCAAATAACATTCAGTTAGGAGTCCAAAATGTTTAGCTGGCCTTGGTAGCCTTGTTCTAACTATGTGGTTTTCATCAACCTAGACCCTTCCTTGACTCAGAGATGCGGCAAAGTCTTGTCCCTGATATCTTCTGAATGGAGGTAGCATTTGGAACAAATAACTAATCTCAACTGTTCTACCTGCCTCCAAAGCTGGTCAAAGAACAGTCCCCCTTCGTGTCTTGCCATGTTTAGCAGCAGACTGCAAGGCCACACAGAACGTAGTGACCATACGGGCAGCAGGAAAAGCAAGACAAGAACACAATCCAGCCAGTTTCCAGCCCTGACACAGGAGACACCAAGATGCAACTACGACAAGATGTACTCCCATGCCAACTGGGACCCTTAATGGAATCTGGAAAAAGAGCCCATTTAGTCTGATTGGGACTGGCTGGGAACAGAAGGATTTCCCTATGCCTGATGGGAGTACTGTAGAAAGGAGAATGAAAGGAGGATGGTGAGTGGTGGCAACACACTTCATTTTGATCCAAGGTCACACCAGGCAACCTCATGAAAGGATGAGGAACATGATGAGGATGAGGATGAGGAACATGATACAACCATACGTAATATATAGGGAGAATACACAACAGAAATAGGTAACAGCAGCAAACACCAGCTAATTCAAAAATAAAAAAAACATAGTAATATCTTCTAATCATATCAATAGATATAGTTAATAAACAGGAATTACAAGTTGTTAACAACTTATATCTCACTTTTCTACTAAAACCACCAAGAAATACCAACGCACCCATGACAATACAATACTAAAGGAAGGAGACCTACTCAGGCCACACTGACTAAGAATGCCAAAGAAAAAAAGAAAATTAAGCCAGTGTCAGATCTGATTAACTGAGTAGGAAACCTCAGATACTTGTAAAATATTTTCCCCAAGAGAACTGTTATGGCAGGCTTCAGCAGTCACTTTGCCACAAACCGTAAATTATTAAAAATACAAGGCTATAAACAGAAGCGCTGACTCAACCATAAATGTGTGGAAATTCTGACAACCCCATTATAAAGCACCCCAAGTACACCAGCAAAGAGATGGCTACATAAAAATAAATAGAGGCACTGTGGTGACAAGGAGAGACAATGAATCATCCATTTATGACAAACACAGACAGAAAAAATAAACATTCAGTCTCAGCATTATCCTCCCTATAAGCTCTCATCCTCTGAGTTCCTAAGGAAAACTGCCCTGTCCCAACTATATATTTTTTTTTTCACAGAAACAAGTGCAAGCTCAGAAGAGGTAGCTTTTTGGCATTGTGACTTGCACGTAAGTTTTATATTTTCCTCACACATTGTACAAAAGCAAAGAATTTTAATTAAAACACAAAAGTATCCAGAGATACATTCAGCGTAACCTTCAGAATAATTCCCATAAAAAAACACCTCTATAAGAGAACTAGGATAATGGTCAGTAAACATGAATTGCCGAATATGAAGAACATAGGGAAACAGTTTCCCACATAGTACTGAATTAAAAATTTGTTTTTATGAAAAATCATGTTAAAACAAGGATTTGTGTATTGAGCAGCAGAAACCTAGCACTGACCTGATGGGAGCCTGCAATGCAACAGTATCTGAAGACACACATTCCCTACTATTCATTACACAACCAGAATTAACTGCACAAGTGGCAAGTTTGCTCAAGTGACCCTATCTAATCATACTACAAACATATACTTAAACATACTAAAATATTGCAGGCTGGTATAGTGGTTTGCTGTCAAGAGGAACAAGACAGAACTCAAGACACAGTTGTCAACAGCTGTTGAATGTACAGAACTAGACCAACAGAATAAGGAGATTACAATCCCCCAACTACTGGAAAACCTGTTCAGAGATCATCTGGTTTGCAGAGTTACTCCATATTGCCACCCTTTAAGCAACCATGTGGGCTAGAAATATTTCTTGCATAATTTGAAGCTGTTAAGGTTCCAAGATGTTTAAAAAAAACCATACAGGTGTCTACACATTTCCTACAATCTAGCTAGAACAGCAAACGTAATTTGTTTTTTGTTTTTGTTTTTTTTACTAAAAATGTAGCATCACAGAACAATTAAAAGGAAACAGACACAAATCTGAATTTACCTCATCACTTGGATCCTGCATAGTTGTTTTATCTTGAACAGGTGCCAACTCATTAAGTTCCACATGAAACAGGAAAAATATAAACCCATAGAGAGCAGGGCCAAGACCATTGCATAGGCCTCTGATTCCAGTTATTATTCCCTGGACAACTCCTGGAGAAAGAAAAGCAAATTTATAGTTAAAGCAAAATAATCTCTATTTGCCAATTCAGTTTTACAATTACAGTACAGCAACTCTAAACTGCAATTTAATGAATTTCAAGCTATCATGTAACTGCCATGGTATTTCAAAACGACCAAATATTAATGAATGTTTTCAGGAGGATTAGCTGGATTGAAAAGGAATACATCAGACTAGAAGTTATTTTAAATACATAAACATACTCTCTGAAGCAGAGATTTCCCTTGTTTCAAAATTCCAAAGTGACTGAACTAGAACACTCATTTCAATTGAGGAATCTGTACACATCAGCATGTTCAGGAACCCAATTGCCACCAGATGGCAGTAACTTCCACTCTTTTACTCAGAAAACTTCAAAGCACAGTTGCTGAAAGATTAACACTGGGCTTCTTCTGTGGTAGCCTGCAAATATTCTCATTCAAATTATTTTTAGAAGTGCTTTTTTTTTTGTTGATTTCAACATTTCACTCCCATTTTATGTCATTCAGTAAATCTGTGGTCATCTTACAAAAAAGGGAAGAAACCCACTAAAATTCATGTGATTTGGCTCAGAACAGAAACCTAAATAACTGGTTTGGGAAGACTGCTTGCACATAAATAATCCTGCTGACCCCATGAGGCTGAATTTACTAGACCTGATTTTAGTTGACCGTTACCTCAAACACATGTATGTGTGCCCATACCTCTCTTTTAAACTAAACAGTTCTACAATCAGAGATTCTCAGCCAGAGCCTTTCTAGGCATTTTGGAAAAGTAATCTGTGTCACTGTCAGTGTTTCCTCTACATAAATAAAATCTAGATTCTCTCTCTCTCTGTGTGTGTGTGTGTGTGTGTGTGTTACCACATCACCTGAAAAGACCCAGCTGGATTTCCACTACATTTGGAGGTTGGTTGACTTACAGGCTGTGTGGTGTACATGAAATCCATTTTTGGGCAGCCCTGGTGAAGCACTGAAACAGCTGTTATTCCTCACCCCTATTGCTTTGACTTGCAGAATGGAGGATTCTTTGCTGTTTCTCAGCTAGACTTTATCTATCTGGGGTTAGCTCTAGTCACCTTCTGATTACCTGGGATAACACCTTGTAAACAATATAAATAATGGCATCACACAAATAGGCAGGTTAGCATCAACACACTCCTTAAATAATCTTAAATACTGGCATTTCAGGATATTTAACATGGGAGAATATCCCATTTCAGGCTATTCATTACTATAAACATCAGTGTACACACACAAAACATAGGGTTGGTTTTTTTCAGTCTAGGCAGATTCCTCCCGTATTTTACATGATATGTAAGCAATCAAAATGTCTTACATGTTATGGGAACATCATGTTCATTTTAGGAAATATTGCTACTAAACAGACATATAGATTTATACTGGTAAAGAATTAAACATCTTACATACCACAATAATTTGCTAAAAGTATTCTACGTATCTCTAAACAAGTATCCAAGAGGGAAAATATATTTTTCCATAGGTCACCCCAAAGAAATGTATCTGTTACATCTTTGAATTACTGTGCAGTATTCAAAAGCCTAACTATCCAGCATTATCAGGTATGCCACTGACCTTAGGAACAGCATAGCTGGAGGCTGTTAGAAACAGCTGCAACTGAGCAGTGAAAACAGTCAGTTGTAGACTGCTTACAATCCTTTTTTGTGAACCAATTTTCTTAATATCTCAAGCTCCTCTTATCTCTTCATCTCTACATGTCAGGAGCTACTACTACTACTATTTACTGGTATTCTTCTGCCAGCCAATCAGTGACAAGTTTTTCTGGTCTTCTGTCCTCAAAAAAATTAGATAGGACTTAATCTGCTTGCTCAAGGTTACCCTTCAATCAATTAAAAATGAATTTTTACTGGACTTTTTGCACAAGACCACTCATTCAATCACAGGATTCTTCAATGTTCACAGTTAAACCAGCAAACTGTCATCTAGTGACAACATTATGTATGATTCAACATGATTAAGGAGTATCACACAAATTCAGTATACCTGCTTTTTCACTATTTTCCTCTTAGCTAGATCCTTTTCTGCCCATTCCCTGGTCCTAGCCCACCCCATCAGATGATGCCCCCACCCCAAAGATTACCCAATAGGGAATGTGGCCTTCAGCATGTCCTGGATCAAATTTTCAAAGATCCACATTATGAAGAATTTATTTCCTATCAAGTACACATGTTAAGAGATGTATTGCTTCCAAAAAGCTAATGCTTGTTTTCTAAAGCACAACTAAACATATAGACATATAAGCTCAAAAATATAAATCTATTGGATAAATTTTATAGTACTTGGTTTCCACGCATGCAATAATTTTGATGCTCGTTATCCTCTCTGAGGTCCCATACAAATTTATGGAATGGTGTAATTTCCATCCCCAACTGAAAAACACTCTACATATTGTTCTACTCTGGTCTATTTGCTATAGTTACTTTAAAAAAAAAACTAGTAATGTTAAGACCATATGTGATTTTTTTTTAAAAAAAATTGAGGATACAATAGCTGTTTTATTATTTGTTTTTTAACTAAAATTTTAAAAAATCTAAAAAGTACACCCATAAGATATATCATGTATTACATTCAAAAAGCTAATGTGATTTGATACTTAGTAGTCTTGTACAAATGGCCAGTAAAGCACCAAGTACATGTATGCATGTTGATTTTGGAAAGGAAATAATGTTACAAGAAGATATTTTATAGAAAAACAAAGACCATTCATTACCTTGTTGGTCGGAGTCTGCATTTCGGGACACGAGAGCACTGATTGCTGGGAACGTAATACTTGACATCGCTGCAACAGCTCCTGCTGCCCACATCATCCTAGCAAAACACACAAAGCTAGGCCATTACATAATTTGAAAGAAAGACAAAAGATTGTTCCACACCTGTTACATGTTGGTAGCATTACATTCAAAGTCAGGCTACATAATATGTTTGCCATGAGGGCTAGCAATGACCATAGGAAACTTCCCAACTTAGGAAGCTGCAATCATAACCAAAACTGACCACTTGTAGGAGAGCCAAATAGCACTAGATGTTATAGCCAAAGTGCTTTAATTGTGGAGATGAAGAAACTTACAGAAACTGTATCTTTTGCCCTCACTCTTTCTTAAATCCTTCCCAACTACAGCAGATCCTCCTTACCCATGGTCTCTGGATATGTGATTTTAAGCAACTGCGACCACTTCAAATCCTATACCTAAAATGGTGGCAATAGGCATGCAGAGGCACTGAAGCGTCCATGCACATATCACCACCATTAAGTATTATGGGACACAAGCTGAAAATATCAGCATACAAACTTCACATAGCAAAAGAGATTATAAAATGTAGGATGAAAACTCCATAAGCTGAATAAATATGTGAGGTATCATGTAAGAATTCCCTACAATACAATGGCTCCTGGAGGTCCCCGGATTCCAACTTTGCCCAGTACTCTCCAAGCTTGCATAACCTTCAGAGTTGCAGATAGTAGTAGAACTTTCTTCTCTATATAATTGCACGTGTAAATCGCAAGTACACTGGCAAATACATGGAGAAGTCAATTACAATGTTCAGATCTATTTATTAGGGGGGGAAAATCCACCTCCCTTTTCAGCCCCATAACCACCCATATACTAAATGAAGCAGAGTAACAGCTAAATAATTAGAAATGGAGAATTAAGAAGTACCCAGAAAGATGTATCTGTCCTAAGAGCTCAATACTTACCAAGGTTGAGAACCAAAACCATACCAGGCCAGCTGGAACATTTGAAAGCCAAGGCCAAGGAGTACTGTATTTTTATTCCCAATAGATCTCATGAGGATACTGAGAAAAACAGTCTAAAAAAAGGAGATGTATTATGATGAAAAGAGCTCTAAAACCTAGATAGTCCTGAACACTATATTTAATCAATCAGTATGTCGCAATTCACTTCCACATTTTAAACTTGAAAAAAAAGTATATCCTTACTAAAGCACAAACATTTTCAAACTAATCACAATATTTGTTCAGCAATTTTTAAAAAATTTTTACATTCTCTCTCAATAATCCTGAAAGTAGCCTGTAAACTTAAGGATTATTAACAGAAGGAAATGAGACTGAGACATATATGTGTAACCCTTATTTCACCAACTAAGTCTATAGCTTAGGAACAGTCTTAATCATTGCACTACATCTTCCTACAACAACTAATCAGAAGAGCTATTTCTGCAGTATTCATGTGAATCCTTCACTTGTAACAATTCTAATGAGCTCTACTTCGTTTCGCAAATCTCTCTGTCTTGATTTTGTACCGTTTTCCACTGGCATTCCCCCCCCCCGTCTTTGTTCTGTATTAGGCTGTGAAGTTTTGTTTTCTTATCCAGTATGGAAATATGTCAGGATTTAGATACATAATTTTCCAAATGTAAGCATTTTTTTCTTGCCTTCTCAATGGCTAAAGCATTTTTGTGGGTTTGTTTCAGAGATAAATATTTCTAGTTGCGCACATGTGTGTGTATAATTCGAAATACACTTGGCTCTCCACATTTTCTAGGATTAGTGGTATAGGACCCTAATTAAATTGGAAAAACTGCAAATATCAAAATGTGTGTGTGTCTGTAGGAAGGGGGCTGACACACTGTGGGGAGAATGGGCACCCAGGGTCCAAACAACACCAAGGAAAGGAGGGAAGATCCAACATTGTGGCCCTATATTTCCTTTCTCTTGCCCAGCTCCTTCTTTGTGTGTGTGTGTGGGGGGGCATTGGGAGGGGGGCTGGCATGCTGAGAAACTGGGCTATGAGAGTTCCTTAATTAATCAGGCAACAATGATGGTGGTGGTAAAGGAGGAAGAGAAGGACTGGAGGTGGGTTTTTAAAGGGTTGTGCAGCCTGATTGGAGCTGCCAAGAGGGAAAGTTCCCTCACAAAAGAAGTGACTGAGGTGGTGGGGGCAGGAGTTGAATAAACTCACAAATAATAAATCCGTGAAAGTCAAACCCACAAATGTGGAGGGCCAACAATAACATGAAATCTGATGCTCACAGACTTTTTTCCCTGATAACGAAAAATTTAATATGGGCATGGTTTTTACTAACGTTCTCACGCATCACAAGCTACATACATTTGAATTTCTTTCCGATCTCTATTTGTATTTCATTTCTATGATCATCTATCTCATTTTCTCTTCAGCTCTGACACTGAAAACAACAGAACTTGAGAAAAACAAATTAAGGTTTATACAAAAGAAGCAGACACCAAGTAGGCCACCTTCCTATCCAACTGAAAAACCATTGTGCCAAAGCAGGTATTTTGGTAAAAGCATTTGTGCTTCAGAATTGAAATGGCATCTAGTCCAAACTCTTGCCAGTGCAGGAAAACTGCTACAACAACATATACACGGAGGCCAGAGGGTTGACAATGATGATTTTTGGTCCCTCCAAAAACTAAGGGACTGCAGTGCCCTGTCACAGATGCTCCTGAGAGGGACTGGAAGTGATATTTGACCATTTTGTCACCTTTAAAAGGAAGAAATGGCTGCTTCAATGTGCTCCCCCAAAACTGCTTGGAAGGGCCCAATCTGGCCCCAGTGACTGTTTCTTTTCATCTGACAACCTGAGTTTTTCTGCTAGAAAAAGATGAAATAAAGTTCTTGGGAAACTGGAGACATCTTGGTGATCCCAAGGCCAGATGGGACTCCCCAAAAGGCCACATGCAGGTTATGGGCTGCACAATTCTCATCCTGTACAGGAACAGAGCGGACTACTTAGAACAGACAAAATCCGTTCAGCAATCCATAAGAGAAGACAGAAAGCTTTTCCGTGTTCATGTCCCAGCTTTAGAACACCCTCCCAGCATGTACTTGCAAATATTTCAATTTTCAAAGCCATGCATCATGAATAGGGTACTATGGGTACTATACTTACCTGAGCAACTATAGACAGAATTCCAATCACTGCTATGAATGCTGCAATGCTAGTATATTCGAATTTTATCACCTACAGGCAAACAAGGACACAGAAACAATTTGCACAAATGATTAAGTGAATAAGAATGGCCATATTTATACAAAATTAAGCAAACCCCCCAAAAGCAACTTTTGGTTGTAAGGAGGTCAAAAATAGTTTCAGTGGTGGCTGTAAATGTAGATGTTACATTCTAAAAGGAATTTGGATCAAGAATTTGGGATCACATATAAAAAGTAATTCAACCTTTGGCCAACAAAACAACACAGCCTGTAAGATGAGATATATTTCCTATGAATCCATAAATTAAACTTTCTAACCAGAGGTAAAAAAGGGAATCACCAACATACATCTAATGGAACTCTTTTCATCACCCATACAGTTCTGTGTAAATGCCTTTTTCAACACAGCTATGAAAGTACAAGGTATATATGTGTTGTGGGGAGAATTATCTAGTTGTCAGAGACTCCCAGGTGTATACAGGATTTCAGCCTTAAAGCAAACATGAATGGAAAAATACCTCACTCTAATTTAGTCTGACATAGGCAATCAAACTTTTACTTTTTCCAGTTACATCAGCCAAGTCCTCTATATCCTGCACAAGCATGAGATTGACAACAGTAGCCACTGCTTAAATCTACTCTTACCCTACAAACAAGCACTGTTTCTACATATGCACTTTAATATACTCTGTATATCCTTCAGCCAATTCATATCTGCTTTGTTGTTGCTGTGTGTCTTTGAGACATTTCTGACTTATGGTGATACTGTCATGGGGTTTTCTGGGACTGAGAGTATGTAATCCACCTAAGGTCATCCACTGGGTTTCCATGGCTGAGTGAGGAATCAAACCCTTGTCTCCAGGCTCATAGCTTAATGCTCAAACCACAACACCACACTGGTTCTCCATATCTGTTTCACCCTTCCTTACTTGTTAATTTGTCTTCCCATAACCCACTTCTACACTGTCAGCTAGAACATGTTAACTTCTGCTCTACAGAGGAGAAAATCAGCCAACAATGGCCATCAGCCATGGAAGCCAGGGCCACTGCAATGTTACCAGGATGAACGCTGTGACAAGAAAGAGGCTTCATCCATCCATCCATGACAGAGGGAACAAATACAGGGAATCTGCTTCTTTCCTTCCTGCTAGAATGAGCACTTATGCAAAGTTTGTACCTAAGAATGAATGTCTGAGTTTGCTCATTTCCTCCTCTGGGTTATGTGGGAGCTAAATGCCTTGGAAGGTTACATATGTTTTAGATTGCAAGGCTTACAGCATGGACTACCATATTACTGATTTATGTAAACTGCCCTGGGAACCTCTTCAGTCAAAGAGTAATATGACTGCTTTTAAAATAGTGTTGAATTCATAATACAACATTTTGGAGTCGTATTTAGTCTAGGATGTGCACACACTTGTTAGGATGCTGGTATATTTGGTGCCAACTAAATTACATGCATTGTTCTCACATTTCAGTGACTTTTATGTTACTCTTTGCCTTTGGCTTAATATTCTTTATGACTTTTAAACATCGTTTGGAACAAGGACAAGAGGGGATTTTAGTAAGATACTGTCCATTGCTTTGCCCTCCAGGAGCGTATCAGAATTACAAACTGGAAAACTTAGAATCTTCTGGTACAGGTGTGCTAAGTTCATGAAAGGGAGTTTCTTCACATGGAGATAAAAATGTAGGGTCTAAGCCGTGTACTTTTAGCATGAAAAAACCATACTGTACCATATAGGTCTTAAGTGTGACCAAAACTTGAAAGAGTTACTGTTTGGACTACAATTTGCAAAATTCACATCTAGCGTGGCTAGTGAAAGACACTGGAAGTCACAGTTCCTATCCAACAACAGTAGCAAAAAAAAAAAAAAAACTTTTCCAAGCCCTTCCTATGATTATATCCATCAAATACTTTTGAAATCCAAACAGGAGGAGCCTTTCTTCCCTAAGAAGTAATGCCACAATCTGAATCAGAAATCACTTCTGAGTTTTCCAAAGAGCTGGGGGCTGCAGGCAGGAGAAAAAAATTAATGGGTTTGTCACGGAAGACAGTGCTCTACTGCAATCATACCATTAGTCATATGGACTTTGGACATTCCACTGTTTAAAAAATATATAAACATTTGTACCAGATTTGTGCACTGGAAGTCAAAATTGCCCCAAGTAATTCCAAAACCAGCTCAGCTGTCTAGTAGAATGGCTATATACCACACACAGCTATAATACTTTATAGCAGAGGTATGCAATACTTTTAAGTCCAGATGTAAATGTTATCCCCCAGGATCTTTCAGGGGATGCATGGACTGCCAAGAATTCCAAAAATGGAAAAGATAAAAAAAATGCCTGGAATTCACTTCTGATTTGGAAAAACTATTATATTTTTAGTGTCAAATGCCAGAATGCAGATCTTTGATCAATTTAAAAGTGACTCACTGTAGGAATCTGGAGGCCACAAAACAGCCTTGGAGACCACATGCGGTCCCCAGACCACATTCATCCTCTGCATATTTTAAAGCTTTCATTTATTCCTCAGGCATATTTTAAGTTTAAGCATTTATCAGAAGCAACATGGCAGGTTAGAATAATATTTTTCAAATACCAAACAAAACAACTTACCTGTCTCAAATACAGAAAAAAGCTAGAATACTGGCCAGCTTCAGGCAGGTAGGAAAGAAAGACGGTAATGCAGGTCAGCAAGATTGTAGAATCCTTCCCAACTTTTCTCAAAGACTGTCAAAAGATTGATGAAAAGTCAGCAAAGGGAAAAACGAGGAAGATTTACATCTGGTTCTAACATTTTTTTGTTTTGCTTTGCTTTGGGATACATTTTTCAGAATATATTCCACCCGTGGATCATTCGAAACATCTACCAAGAGACTTTCCTCCATTATGAGCTTTCTGGGTTGACTTGGTCAGTTGTTCACAGAAACCAAGAGCTGGACAAAGATGGACCTGTGGCACATTTAATCAAGGCAGTTCTTATGCTGTCTTATCCTAACTGGTGGGGGAGGAGGAAGGAGCTTTCTCTTAAATGGCCTCATTTTCCTCCCCAAAGCCTCTCAAGAAAAGACGACCTCCAGCTGAGTAAAAAAAAACACAATAGTGCTCCTAGTCCATAAAATTTGGACTTGGTAACTACAGTTGCCTCTCTCATTTTCAGTTGTTCCCCTCAGGCAAGACCTGGGCTGTTAGCATGTCTGAACTGCCTGGGGAAGTCAAATTATTATATAAATTATACCTGTAGAGCATAAGCAGAAAGAACCCGAGGTTCCTTTGCCTGGCAACTTGCCCATTTTCACATGGGTCACTGGCTTGTCTAGCAAGTACTCTTGCATTACCAGATACATGACTCAGAACTAAAACAGAAACTGTACTAATTACTGCAATTTTGGATGTTACAGTTATATGGTGTGTACTGCTATGACCTATTGATAGTTTTTCCTTTTGAATCAACAGTAATAACAGTGAGATCGGCACCATGCCATGTGGACTGAATGCAATAAACACAAGTATATAAACCAACAGTAAGTGGTCTCTGGTAACTAAAGAGCTGTTTCTAGATACAACATAAGGTTCAAGGAGCCATTTTAGACATGCTTGATGGGATTTTAATGTTGTCAACACATAACAAAGACTGCTGGAAATGCATCTACTGAAACACTGTTTTCAACAAACAACAAAAACTTTTTTTAGGAGAACAAGAGCAAGTAGTAACTCACTGCAAAAGGATCTGCTTGCTCCCATGATATAAGGGCTCCCCATGAAGGCGGTCTCATTTTTTCAGGTAGAGATTCTGGTACAGCCAGCAGAATGAAACAGATATCTACAACAGCTACAACTGTTGCAATTAATACCACCAAATTATCACCATAGAGGGTAGAGAGGTGTGCTCCAATAGCAGGGCTAGTTACCAAACTTGCTGCAAATGTGGCAGAGACCTAAATGTAAAGACATCTGACTATTAATACTTTGTTAGAAGAAAAAGCAATATAACATTTGTAGGGAAAGTGCATTCAAATCTTTAAACCAAGCTGAGCAAACTGTGGCCCATAAGTTGCGTGAGGCCATCTCCCAATGTCCCACCAATGTTTGACTTCTTTATTTCAATGAAAATATCCCTCCCATCCTCTAGGGAAGATGGACAGCAATTTAGCCAGATGTCTGTTCCCCCTGATCTGTATTAGTCTCAAAGGTCCTTTTCCAAAACCAAAAGTAATTTCTTAGGCCTAAATTACTTCATGGAGGCCTAAGAAAGACAAACTTGCTCTCGCTTACCCAAATGTCAGTGCCCCTAGTTAGAATTTGTTTGATGAGTGAGTGGAGGGACGTGTGACCCTCACAGGTCCAACAGTTCCCAGACTTCAAAAAGTTGTCCACTTCCTCTCTGAACAACAGAAACAATGTGCAGATTTTATGATTTTGTGCCAATACACACAGGAAACTGTTAAATACATGGAAATTAAATGAAGCCTATCTAGAAAATGTGGTTTCAAAGAAGAACAAGCAATGCACTACCAATGTTACAGAATAACAGATAATTCTGAAGGTGTGAAGTGATGTCAACCTATTTGCGTAAGGAGATATTGGCTCCATTCTAAAAATAAGTGCTTTTGTGAAGAAGACAGGACTCCTCCAATGCCACCTAACTTTCTCAGATATTTTAGCTTGACAATTTTCATTATATGTAGCAGCACAAGCTCTTTTATCTCCTTGTTGAAGTCCCAAGTTTTTTTTTCTGACATCAGAAGATGTAATTGGCTTGTATTGCCCATGAGAATAATTTGGCCTTCCAAATGTTGTTGGCTTACAACTCCCATAAGCCCTAGCTAACATAGCTGAAGGTAAGCAAAGCTTGGAGAGTTAGTTGCACAACAGCGACATCTAGAGACCTACTTGTTTTTCATATGGTTCAGGAACAACTTATCCTCCCTTCTAACACTAGAAAACAACAAGCTTTTCCATGAGATATCTGAAGAGGCAAGACCTTCCCAAGTCCCAAAGTGCAGTAGCATGTAAAGAACCTCTTGTGACACTGTGACTTTTGAAATGTATTTCCATGAAACCTGAAGCAGTTGCAATGAAGGCCCTTGAGGGCAACACTGAGACTGAGACATTTCCAGGAAAATCATCACAGCTGCCAGGTTAACAGAGCTATGGGCATATTACTTTAAGCTGTGTGTACACATCTTTCTCTGCCTCCCTTTTATTTTAATGACTACTTGCAATTTAAGTGAGACAGAAAATTATACCCTGGAGCCTATTTTTATTTTTCTCCTAATTTCAACCTTCTGAGATTCAATTTTGATGCTGCTTTATGGCTGTGTAACTTATTTTACTTATAAAATATATTACTTATGTTATTTTTCATTTTCTTCTTTGAACCAATTGAACACGCTGCTTATTTTTAGTTATAATTAGTGGTTCATGATGCAAAAAAGTAAGTAAAATGGCCATTGTTTAAAAATGCTGAAATAAGATATATTTGTGCAACAGTTTATTGACTCAAAATATTATTTATATTCTAGAAAAATGTACGTGTGTTGAAACCCTACTAAGTTTCTATCCACAAGTCCCAGATATGCGCACATGAAAGAAAAAAATTGGGGGGAAAATCACCCAAAAAACCTGGGCTGACCTATCCACGAGTAAGTGCTGGAAACTGATGACAACACTGCCAGCAGAATAAACTGTCCTTCCTGCCATTAGGGGCACTTGAGATGGGGTACAGCAGCCATTTTTAATAGAGTCTTACTCTGTAAGTCTCACGAGGCTTTGCAATCTTTCTGCAAGCCTCACAAGGTGAGGTTTATACAGTAAACCCTTATTAAAATCAGCCACTAGCACCCTTCTCCACCTCAAGCATCCAAAATGGTGAGTGTATTGCATTTGTTCGGTTTCCCCAAGTTGCTGCAGAACACCACTGAGGCCAAAAAAGAAGGTGGGGAAGGAGGGAGGAGTGCCTTTCTTTCTCTAGTTTGGGCAAGGAGGGGTAATGAGGTGAGAGTGCTGTTTCCACATCTGCCACATCAAATGAGACCTCTTGCTCCTGCCTCTTGCCACTGCCGTTGCACTGGGACCTTAATAGAGGTAGACTGCTTTCCTTGTTCCTTCTCCCCCCATCTGTATTTGTACAGATGTAGACATTTTAACATCAGCTATGCAATCTATGCCCCTTATTGTACTCCCTCAAATAAACAGATCATCTCCTTTTCTTTAGCTCTTCCTAAGTGTGTTCCACCTATGCATTTTTAAAAAGGAGAGGAAAGCATTTGCTTGTTACCTGCCTGCAGCTTTTACCCTCAAGTTATTTACAGGTCATAGCAAAATTCATAATTTTGGACCCTAAAGCTACCCTTGACTTATACATGAGGTAGACTTATAATTGAGTATATATGATACTTCTGTACTTTTCTCAAAAACAGAGTCAAATTATAAAGTTAGTAAAAAAAAATATATTCAGAAACCAAACATAGCAGTATTTGTGTGAATAACATATGTTTAAAGCATGATTAAGGCTGCAGTTTCGATTCCCCCCTCCAAACAATTCCCCTTATGCTCTCTAAACCTCTCAACTGGAACTGATTACTAGCCCTGTATTCCCCTGCTAACTATCCAGTGTCATTCCCAATTTATGCCTCCCTCCTATCTCTCACACACAAAAGTTCTCACAGACGCAAAACATATTCCCACTAAGAATGCTTGGGAAGAACATTATGAATTCTTATAGCATGAAATGGACCAATGCAGATCACATTTCATAAAATCTACTAAAACTTTACACTACTGCTAGGTACAGCACATAACAGACGCAAAACAAATTGTTTCCTGAAGACCAAATTAAATAAACTGAGATACTAGCAAGCAAATCCAGCAAAGACTATGGAAACAAAGGTTGGCATCCTGTTGGTTATTCCCAACTAGATTACCGTAGATTACACTTATTCAATTAATGTCTGAATGGGGAAGGACTAACAATAGGATTTTGGCTGATGCTTGTTAAACTGCTGGTGGTCACTTGTTAAACTTTAAACTTCTATGAATGAAATCTCACTCTTTCTCCATCAAACCATGATTTCCTACACTGTCCAATTTCAAATCATTCTATTAAGCCATTCTCTGTGCATTAAGCCATAGAATCTGCCATCTCATCACAACTGGCTTTTGGTTATAATAGTGGGGTGTGACAGATCGAACCCAGGCTTAATAAAGGGGACCCTCTGTATTCTCTCTTTTGTACAGTGTTTTGTCTAATTTCAAACATTTTAATAACAATGACAGACTGTGCTCAAATTTGCCCTTTCAGATTTCACTCTGATTCCATGTATCATTTTCAACTCTTTAGTATTTCTGAAATTCTTACTACTGGTACTACAAAGACTCATTATTCTTAAGGTGGAGTACTACAATGTTCATCTCTATGAGCTTGCAGCTATTTTAAAGCTTAATTCTCCTGTTCATAACTCTGCCATCCACCTCATTTACCCAGCATATACTTTAAGTTACATCTCCCTCTCTTCTATTCTTTATTTTGGATTCTTCTTTCTATTGGATTCATCTCTCATTTCACTTTCCTTTGAACTTCTTACTTTAACTGTCTATACTCATATATTCAAGTTCTCCTTTTTTTCCATTGGCTCTCTTTCTGTTTCCAACTCAAGTTTTGTTTCCAAGACTAGCATTCCTCTTCCCCTAGTTCATCAGTCTGCCTTCCCCATGCTATACTGCTGTGAATCAATTTCCTACAGTGGATTATTTGGACACTGTTAAATCTACAGATCTGTTAACAATATGGATCAAATTACACTTGTGCTAGAAGCCCAAATTAGTAGGATTGTGTGCAAAATTAGAGTTGTTCCAAGAGTAGAAACAGTCTGGGAAGCAAACTTCATACAGTGCAACACATTTTCTGCATCAATTTGTAGTGCATGTTAACTCAAACAGTCTAATAGCTAAAGAAACATTAAAAAGTTTTCTCAAAGAGGATGGAAATGTGGGCTTCTGTAATTTTCTACTTGTCTTAACACTAACTATGGTTACAGAAGTATGTGGCAGTGCCATTGCACTGTGCATTATTTTAGCAGCATTTACCCACAAGGACCGCATAAGACAAACACTGCTGGCTCTGAACTAAATCCAGGTGTTATTCTTGACTACAGCACAACCATTTCAATCAACACCTATCTAAGTTCCATTAGTATAAAGCAACATCAGTGTATGTCCCAATGATTCAACACGTTTAGTTCAGCTGGACTTAACAGTTAGATTTGAGCCTCTCTCTTGCTGCTTAGTAGCACTTTAAATACCAGTGGAGATAGGAGAAGAAAGGAAAAGATGTCAGTTTACACACTGTGGCTCACTATTATCTTCTAAACATAGAGTTCTAAAAAAATAACTACTGGGAGACAGCTCATGGGACTGAAGAATCGGCTAGGTAAATAGAGCAAGGTTAGACATTCTCAGAGTATTCACACGGCTACCTTAACAATACGCATCTTCATTTCAACAATGGTGAGATGCTCTATTGAAGCCACTCTCCTGTTCTACAAACTGTTCAATGGTTAAACAAAGGGATCTTGTAGCACCTTTGAGACTGAAAGTAGTTAGTTAGTCTCAGTCTCAAAGGTGGTACAAAATCCCTTTGCATAGTGATACAGATTAACACAGCTGAAAAGTAGTTGCAAACAGCTAAAAGAGCTAGTATGGGCTTAAATATGGGGGCGGGGACGAGGAGATTGTGACAATATGAACCCCGTTGGCAAAAATAGACCAAAGGTCCTGTCTTCACACTCCAAAATGAAACAGAAAACATTCATTTATGAGAGACACAGAGAATGCAAATGTGACAAAAGAAAACAAAGAAATGCCCCCTCCAAATTGGCTCTGTCTTTTATTTCTGCATCAACAATCAACTTCCTGTGCCAGGGAAGTCTGATGCAGTTTCAACTAGCTAGTCACTTTTCATCTGCAAGCTGCTAGTTGAATCTGCTTCAGTCTTCCCTAAAGGCTGAAGCAGGGTCAACTCTGGGGCTTTTTCTTTGGGCCAAGAATCAACTTCTTTGTTTTGTCTTCTTTGCAGTGCTATTAAGCGAGACTTCTCCAAGGGCTTCCTTTGGTGCATCGTGCTGATTTGGGTGGGGCTCTTTAGCACTGCTGTGTATCCTCCTCCTCCTCTCCACTACATTTTTACTTTAAAAATAAAAATGAGAGTGGGGTTCACTGAGGTATGTATAGCCCTCTGAGGACTCACAAGCGGCCAAGGCAGCCCCCAGCCAGTTGTCCACCCCAATCTTAAATTCATGTAAGTGTATGCTTTTATTTCTGATTGGAGATTGGAGATAACAGTGAAGTTTCCTTAAACAGGGCTGAAAAAGATGGCTCACCCTCCCCACCCCACCCCACATACAACTAAACTGGCAATAATCTGCTCTTCTCTCCACTCAATGGTCAAAGGAACAGATATGGGACCAGGGGAAGAAACTTGCACACCAAAGGTTTCCTGTTAGACATTTCCATCCTCAGCATCTCCAGAAGACTAAAGCAGCAGTGTCTATCAACACTGCTATTGGGGAGGGGGGTGAGAATAAATGAAAAATAAGAGCTATTTTATGGCAAAAAAGATCTATTAGAGACACAACCTAAATATAGATTAGTCTTCTGGTGCCTTCTGCATTCATGAATAAACTACAACCAAATGGCCAAATTTAAAACAAATACATTTTGGATATATCAAGTTAAACAAGTGCCTTCACAACATCCTCTCTTTCTTAAGGCCAAAGCAAGGAATCAATCATTACTAATGAACTAGACTCTTACTATGCCTTACCGAAAGAATCTAAGTCACAAGCAATCTGGTAAGTAATCTCATCCAGCTCCGTATCTTACAACAAGATATCCTACACCTGACCAAGATGACTGCCAAATACAGGTTCTGGTTTCTTGACTGTGAGTCTAGGAATGAAGAAATCTAAGATTCTGGGTTTTTTTTTATTGTATCAGTTCTGAGGTTGCTACATCTGCAAGGGAAATGATCCTTCTGTACCTCAAAGACAACTGAGTGAACCACACTCAAACACTATTTGTCCAGCATAGAATTAATCTATTGCTACATCTGTTCTTGTGAAAATGAAGACTTACCAATCAATAATACTCATGTTAATGCAACAGAATAGCTATCTATGAAGTCACACAATTCTAGATTTGTTGAAGAGCTTTAAGAAATTGTCTTACCAGTCCATACGCCGTGCTTCTTTCGTGTTCTTGTGTTATATCAGCTACATATGCAAATATTACAGAGAACGTAACAGCAAAAATCCCGGATACAGAAATCATAGCGAAATACCACCTGTAGAGTTAAGTGACATTTGTTGTAATGTAACCATGCAAAAAGCCTTTTATAAAATTGTAAGAAAGCATCAATTTACTCATTCTACCACCTTTAATTAAGCATTCTATCTTGAGCATCCCAATTAAAAGAAATGAACTAACATCCCTGGACATAGCAGCAATAACTGAATCCTACCTTGAGATAAATCACTTCCCTGAAGTCAATTATCTTTTCCTAAAAGATCACTCTTCTAGTTTCTTCAGCATGCCAAAAAACCCCTACTGTCATTTGTACCACTTACCATGGGCTTATCTTCATTAATGGAATTGGGACACAAGTGAAGAAAACTGTAACCAGAAGGAACGACTTTCTTCCCCAGACATCAGACAGAGCACCTATAAGTGGAGCACTCATGAAGGATAAAAAGCCCTGAAAAACAAACAGAAGTGTTTTTAACATATTGGTTCCTCTTATGGCTGTAGTATATCATTTAACCTAAACAATACAGTAATTACCAGATTATCTTTTCAAAAGCATCTACTTACAAAGCAGAATTTAAAGGGGCTAAAGAAGCTAACTGGGAACAGAGGTAAAATGTTTACACAGGGCACGCCACCTAGCCATACCACACTGAAGACTCAAGGAATTCCTCTGAAATCTGCCTATATGCTAGGACAAAAGGAGAAGGCTGTTTCCATGACACTGGCAAGAGTGAACGATGCTAACAAGTAGACAAACTGTTCATTACAATAGGAGTGTCTGTCTCAGCAGGATGGGGAATGTAGTTCCTCTCAATAAAAAAATGGCATCTTTCAATATCATAATTATGAAAATGGTTCCAGTAGCTACAGACTACAACAAAATCAGAAAAATTATTCTGTACAATAAACCGAGCTACAGTAAAACAAAAGGAAAACAATGGAAGTACAGTTAGGAAACATTGTAGCCTGCACAAAGATTGGAAATAATTTATTTAAAAGATAGAGAGACTAACAGATGCTTCCAAATATTTCATTTTCTCTCCAAATCCCAAGACTGGCAAAATTTCTGACTTTAAGTAATATTTATTCCATTTTTCAAACATGTTTTTAGGACAGTTATTAAGTTTTAAATTTACACACCTAATTTTTAAAAAATATAATCAAAATCCCAAATCATTCAAATGCACAGTATGAAACAGTAGATAGGTGATAAATGATAAAATTAAAAAGCCTGAGAAAACCGTCTTTACCTGGAACTAAAATGATATCAGACATTAACTATGCCTCTTTAGATAGTGAATTCCAAAACTGAGTGCTACCACAGAGAAGACCCCACATCTGCTACCTCATCTCATTTTGGAATCCATGGCCTTTAAACTGGCCCTAAAATGAAGCAAGAAAAAACAAAAAACATACATCTGGCATATGAATTTGGACCTACTCCTGACCCATTCTATTACCCATGGGAACACAAGCCACCAGGAATCTGTGACGCCAGTACAAGCAATAATGTGGTGCTGAGTTCTATTCATACTATGACCCTTTTGTATTACTATGTCACAAAGACTGAAGCATGCATCTTTTGTCTGGCACACAAATTTTTTGCCCATTTCTCAGAAGAAACCAGTGACATAAATTTTCCAGAAAATTTCCCCAAACACAAAGATCTAATTTAACATGACTGATTTCCATTTAGTAAATAATTTAAAAAGCCCCATATTAGTTGTATGTACTGCATAAATATTTTCAGTCTTTCCTTGATCTGATGTTTATCTATGGCCCAAATGTTGCCGACCAATTATGATACAAAACTGTGTTGCTTTAATGCAGGAGCAGACCAAGTGAAGCTTGCAGGCTGTATACAGTCTCCCAGTGTCAATAAAATTTCCAAAATTTGCCCCCAAATACTTTCTAGGGACTTGGGGTACACTTTCACCTTGTTTTGCCTCCTCTAGGCTGTTTTAAGTCAAAGGGACCATTTTTGTAAAATGGAACTCGAAGTGACTTCTGGTTACTTCCTGGTTTGTTTGTTTTTAGATCTTCTCCTTAGCCTAAAATGGTGCCGGAGGGGGGCTAAAAACATGGTAGAAATGCCCCCATGTCTCATTGAAAGTATTGAGCAGTATTTAGGGACAAAAATAATTTTTAGTGGGGCCACTGCAGCCCCCTAAGGTCTCTTGTGGGGCTCATGAGGCTGCTTAGTCTCACACAGTTCCCCACCCATACTTCAATGTGTCCACTGGTCATTCTGTTGTAATGTGTAACTGTGTTTAACCTTGAGATACTGGAATGAAAATTCACAAACAAATTAAGATGGAGATTGTTATGCTAAACTTCAAGACTGAATGTATGAACACGCACAACTATTTTCTAATGGGAAAAAGAAAATCAAGAATAAAATGCAACAGTTACTTCTTTGAGTACTGATCCATTAAAATAAGGCTGATGTGTATATTCAGGACAACATTTTGCACCCTGATTTGACTATTGCAACCATTTTCAGAGGAGGCAGGAAACACAGAACATATCATGTAATTTAGAATTCCAACTTGAACAAGACTTGAACAAGACAGCTGATGCACACTTTCAGGTATAAACCTTAGTTGGACTTCCAACATCCAGTTCAAGTAAGAGTAAAAGGCAAAAATCATTCAATTCACAGTGTGAATGAAGGTCAGTTGGATGCTGTGTTCTACTAATTGTGCAAGCTAGCCTAGGACTCAAAAAAAACAACAGAGCCAGACTTGTAATTCCCTTTAGTTTCTACTTGATCCTACTTTAGGCACAATTTAATCTTCAAGGAAATTGAAGGTCACGTCTGTGCATAAAATTAAACTGTGTGTGGAATCCCAGCCTTTTCTTGAATAGACTAGGTTAAATATTAAAGAAAAGGAAGAAGACATCTGTTGGATGGCAAACTACAAACATATGTAATTAATAAAATATGAAATAAAACAGCCCTCCAACATCATATTTAAAGTTAAGAGCATGCCACAACTTTATTGTTATCAAGCTTAGCTTGTAATTAAAGTATTTTTTCAGTTTTCATTAATACTGTATTTGCTGGTGTAACAAGACTCACGTTTCCCCCGAAAAATATTGTTTGAAAATGGGATGCATCTTATACACCACTGTGTCTTATATGGCAGCAAATAGTATTTGCCATTGTATAACTGGGGCGTGTCTTATACACAAGTGCATCTTACACGCCAGCAAATACAGTAGGCTACCTCATCTCACTTTTAAAAAAATCTTTTTATCTACTTTTTTAACTCAAAGTTTTCTAAATTTCAAAAAACAAAAAATATATAGATTAAAAGATTGGATGAAAATAATGATAAACAAAGAAAGAATGAAAGAGAGATTGCAGGAAACTAAGATATCTTGGTTAAATTATATACAACTAGAGCAATGGACAAAGAGTATGAAAAGATATGTTAAGGATTTTAAAGAATATACTAAATTTGAACAAATTATTATTCAAAGAGAAAATATGCAAGAAAATGAAATATTAAAAGGTAGTATAAGTGAAATATATAAAATATTAGCAAAAGAACAAGAAGAGGATTATCTTAGAAAAATATGGGAGGAAGAGACAGTACAAACTATAGATATACAAGAATGGAGAAAAATTTGGGAACAACGCCATTTAAAAAAATTATCAATAAGAATAAAAGAGAATTATTATAAAATAGTTTGGAAATGGTACTTGACTCCAGTGAAATTAAATCAAATAGATGAGAAATATTCAAGATTGTGTTGGAGAGGATGTCAAGAAATTGGTACATATATGCATATGTGGTGGAACTGCAACAAGATAAAGGAATTTTGGCAAAAGGTTTTTAAAGAGATAAAAGAGATTATAGGATTAGAAATACCAGTATGTCCAAATATAGCATTGTTGTCCATATATAATAAGGTAGAGTGTACTCAGGCAAAGAAAGAATTAATAACAAATTTGTTAACTGCAGCGAGATTAATAATAGCAAAAAAATGGAAGACAAATGAAAAATTTCAAATAGAAGAATGGTATAAAGAAGTGTGGAAAATTGCAATTAATGATAAACTAACATGTAGAATTAGGTTTATGAAAGGTTTGGTAAAAACAAGTGATTTTGAAGAAATTTGGAAAATATTTTTAGAAAAAGTTTTGAAAAGAGATGGTAATGCTACCCTGTTAAAAGAAGAATGGCAATTTTGGAAAGTGGATTAAATAAAAAGTTGGCTCTGGGGGGTGGGTTTTTTTTTATTATTACTTTTATCTTTTATTTTGTATTTTTATATTGTTTATTATCTGTGTGTGTTAAACTTGTGATTTATAGATGTAATTTGATATGTGATGTTCAATGTTTAAAAGGGGGAAAAAAGTTAAAAGGTAATTGGTTTTAGAGAGAGGTTATTTTTAGAGATATTAAGTAATAAGTTTATAATTAATAATAGTAAGAGATTAAATGGGAGGGAAAAATATTGAATTAAGAGTGAAAGTATAATAATAAAAATGAATATAATGAAAATAAGAATTGAAGATACGTAACAAAAATGTGTAAGTTGTATGAACGGAACAAGCTGAACAAGTTTATGATTTTAGGGGAAGGGAAAAACAATAAAATAAGTTTGCATTGTTTAAAAGAAGGAAAAAAATTTTTTTGTTTTGTTTTGTTTGTTTGTTTGTTTTTTAATTCACCATTATGTATAACACATGGTGTTTTATTTTTCGTTTGTTTTTGTGTTATAGTTTAATAAAATTTAAAAAAAAACAAAACAAAGTTTTCTAAATTTCCTTTCAATCCCACATCTCAGAAGAGTGCAGCTTAAAGACGTTGTAGTGCACTTTCTATTCAAAGATGCAGTGCAAACTATTTCCCTCCAGTATAAAACCAGTGAATATCAACATAAAAAAATATATTCAGCACTGAATAAACCCAAATTTTCCCTGGAGACAAAGCAGCCATTTGTTTACTTACATTACAGAGCACAAGGAGCATGAGAGAAATTATTAGACATCTAAAGTATAAAGTCTGCCAAATCTGTTATGTGTTGCTGCAATAGCAGATTATTGTAACTGTCTGGCAGAAATCCATGCAACTCTAAGTTAGCATAATGCCAGTCTCAGGGTTGCTCTAACTGCTAGTGTCCTAATAATTTTGAACAAGTTGTAATTAATTCTGCTTAACATAAAAAGCCAGCACATACACTTGACAACTTGAGTACCACACTTTGACATGCAATTAGAATGTTTTGGAATTCTAAATGTTCTACGCCTCAGTGTGTACCAGTGAGAGTTATCTGCCACTTCATTACATTTATTAAGGCAAGACAATCAATAGTCTCAGGCCTTTCAACATGTGCAATTCCTGTCATGTGCCATCCAGCAACAGTCCAGTCCCATAGGCTCTTAACTCTCAAACAATACCATTATGTTGATGGAAGCAGGATATACTCAGATCTCATAAGCACAATTATATTCTACATCTGCTTAGGTTATCTGGGCCCCACCTAGTTGAGAAATTCCACCTTAAAAAAGATGCAACAAGAACGTCAACAAGAGCATCTTTATGTTTTCTTTATAAAGGTTTAAGTACACACCTGCTCTTCTACAAATAGAAGACCAGGAGATTAAATGGATGGTCATACTGGAAGAAGATATGGTAGGTGATTTCCACTGAATCTCTCTACCTCTTTCAGCTCCATGATCACCTTCCAAGCTGCTACAAATTGTTCTCCAAGCTGCCAGATCTGGTTATGGGGACATATGGGCAACGGGGAAGCAAGTAACTTCTTTGCATGCATATGCACATACACACACAAATACCAAGAATGTCCTCTGTCCTACAAGCGGAAATCCACTTATGGGAAGTCTGTATCCAATCCCCTGTTCCCTTCTCTAGTCATTCATACACTTTCCTTATAAAACCCTGACATTTTGCTAAAGCACTCCATTTTTGAACATCCAAACTTTTAGTAACTATCCAGTTGCTTCTGCAGAGCAGAATTTCTGAATAAGGTGTCATACAGACATTTTTTACTGTACTGGATCATGATGCTACTGAAATTTCTCACATAATATTTACAAACTCAGACTTCATATAATTCCTCTAATAGACAGCAATTGTTCACTTGGGGAAACTTGACATGCTGTCACTCTTTAACAATCAGAGGACAAAGCAATTTGGTGTAACAGCTTACAGACTGAAAACATATATGCCCTCTCCATTCACAGAACAGCTTGTGAATTGCACTGATCAACATTAAAATGACTATTTTTGAAAAACACATAAAAGTTTTTCAACTTTTAGATAAAATCTTTCAACTTTATACCTTACAGGATGACACTATAGGGACACATCTACAGGGATTTACAATTACAAAGAAAGAAATTGGGTCTGGATCAAGCTTTGCATGGGCCACTGCTCCCTGGCACTCAGCAGGCGTAGGCTGCAACAATGAGGACACCTCTGGGTGGCACAAACAGTTAGATGCTTGCCAAGTGGGCCTGAAATTCCACTCAATACAGCTGCCACCCAGCTGAGCCATGCCAAACTACAATGATAGCTATAGCATCCTGGCAGCAGCAGCACTGCACCCTGCTAGAAGCTCAGCTTTTGCCCCATCATGCTAAGGGAAAATATTTTTTAAATGAATGTCTGCCACAAAAACAGCTGAAGGTTAGACTAGAAACCAGCTGTAAATACATGCCTAGTGAAACTCTGAATACTAGGTAACAGGCTAAAGCAGTGCTTCATGATTGTTTAGTATCTCTGAGAAATCATGTTCCGTTTGAACAAAAGAACGTAAAAGCATGTTTTTATTTCATTTGCATTTGGGAGACACAGCTTTTCATATAATTTTGGCCTAGATTATTAAATACAATTTTCAATCCAGACTGTGAAGTCTATTCTGGTTTCATTAAAGACATTATTGGTACCAGAGAATTAAAGAAGCATAACTGTACTGAGTGCCAGAAAGCCCTACAGAAAAATAAAAGCAGTATTTTTGCCCAACAGACAGGAGTTCAACAAGGAAAGAAGTCTTTAAATGTGATCTCCGGCAAATAGCAAAGGAAGATTCAACTGCCAGGATCCATGATTCTAACTTTTATACCTAATCCAAGCAGTTGCTACTACATATATATTTATCTCCTAGGCAGGACATCAGGCACATTCCAAAAGGAAAAAAATAATTCCAAAAGGAAAAAAATACCCATCAATCCCTGTGTTCTTCCTTTCATTTTTAGCTTAAGAGCAGCTTTTACACAAATGGAAGACTGTGATCCAACAGAAGAATGAAAAGTGGAGAGTTTGTTACGATTCTCATTTACCCTGCTATCTCCAGCATTACAACTAAACTTGCCTGTAGAATTCTCCAAGTCTCTGGACCATATTTTCAAGGAAACATGAAATCAGGAGAAATCACCACAGTAACTCTTTCCAATACAAAATGTCCCACAAACCATTATATGCAGGTATATCATGAAAATAATATTTTCAAAGAAATTCCACTCCACAACTTTCACATTTTTATCTTTGTCCCTCCACAAATTATGGAATATCTCTTTAGAAATTTAGAATAATTTCATTCCTTAAACACTGTACACAATTTTAAAAACCCAGAACCTTAAGTACAGAGGAAGACTTAAGAACCAAATGTACACAGCATGTTGAATACTCTGAGGAGAGATATTTCTGCAGAATCCTTCTGGAGCCCTCACAGATATTATGATACAACAAACAAAAAACTTAGATGAATATATCCTATCACCATAAACCAGACAACATACTTGTTCAACAAAGCACTTATCTCTCCTTGTCCATCCCCATTACTCTAGCATAATGTAGATTATACCATTCCACAGTATGCAGCTGTAATATAGTTCACTTCAATTAGGCTATTTTACCACTCATTAGTAATTTTTTGTGCTTTCTTGCTAAACCAGTTAATCACCAGTTCAGAATGAACCAGTTCCAACTCACTGCTTACAATCTGTTACTAACAATTTGCACAGGGGCCTATAGGTTACCTTACTGCTTCATCTGTTTTCTAGAATTATCACTTAACACTGTACACATATCAACTCTGAAATAAGCCTCACTGAATTCAACTGGACTTAACTGACAGATAAGTGTATGCACAAGAATGATGCCCTGGTCACCTCAAAATATTCCTATGGTATGTTTTTAAAAAATCAGAAAAACAAAGATGAATCCTTAAGGCCCATGTCTACTTTGGTACTATTTCTGTGATACAGGTAACACTGACAGTTGCTAAGTATTTTGTTCCCCTGTCTATTAAGGACCTAAACCATCAATACGTAAGAGGCATGACAAATGGTACACTCTTCAAAATATTCTTACCTTCACTCCCTGGATGAGTCCATTCATTAGAAATGTATGCTGAGGAAATGTTTCATGTAAAACCTAAAAAAAAAGATAGTTCTTATTAAAACTTTCAGCTGAGATGGATATTTATTTGTTGTTGTGTGCCTTCAAGCTGTTTCCAACTTATGGAACCATTAAGGTGATCCTACCACAGCCCTTTTCCACACTAGACTGTTATAGTGCTATTATTCCACCTTCAACATGCTATGGAATCTTGGGGTTTGCAGTTTAGAGAGGGGCGTGCTGGCCCTTCCCTAAACTGCAAACCCCAGAATTCCATAGGATGTTGAAAGTGGAATAATAGCGCTATAACAGTCTAGTGTGGAAATGGCCACAGTGTTTTCTGAGGGCTGAGAGTGTGTGACACATCCAAGGTCATCCAGTGGGTTTCCTTGGCCAAGTGGGAAATTGAACCCTGGTCTCCAGGATCATAGTCCAACATTCAAACCATTACAGCACACTGGTTCTCAGATATATATCCATGGCAAAAACCAGGTAAACAGGGCTGAATCCAGATTTTGCCACTTATAAATATAAAGTTTTCTTCCATAAATGGAGGGAATCAGTAGAAGTGTTTCACACTGCAGGAACAGGATTGGTAGAGATTTTTTTCAGATTCCCTGTTCCCACTGCAGCTCCAAATGCCACCTCTACCACTGTTCTGGAAGGTCTATCAAACTGACAGAACAATGTGGGAGGTTGTGCTGGAATACTAAGAGAGTGGGGAAAAATATTAAGAAATAGGGAGAACTGAAGAAATTATCATCCTTTTCCTTTCCTCTAGCTGCGCATCATCAGAACTCCACCAAGCACAAGTCAGGATCCATCCAGGCAGCCACCAACCTCTGTTACAGAATTCATTGTGGCAAAAAAGCATATAACTAGCCAAGCAGAATCTTAAGTAGCTCTCCAAGACCAAACAGCAGTATTGTTTGAATAGTTGTCCAAACTGGTTTTAATATTTTCAACAACTCAGCAGTTTTTGCACAAAAGCTATTTTTCCATTAAATAAGCTCATGAAAATGTTATTTAAACATATTCTCCCCCATCCTCCAATCTCTAGAAATGTGACAATACTGATTTGATGCATAAAAACTAAGTAAAAAAAACCTAGTTAAAACAATATTATTGTTACACTCTGCAAACTGTTTATATATTTTTAAATAGGAACTTGTGCTTTGAACATTTACTGAACACAGAAAACTTATTCCAAACCAGACCATTTGATCTATCTAGTCAGCCAACTCTGATTAGCAGAGTTCTCCACAGTTTCTGGCAGGATTCCATCTTTATGCTGCCTAAAGATCCTTTGGTTTCTCACTGAAGTATTAACAAAGACTAAGTCTGTGAAGCTTCCAAAATCAGATGAGACTGGGCATTCTCATGGTAGAACTGCACCTACTTATAACAGGTATATCAACAGCAAAGCAACTGGGGCACGGTTGGAGAACTGCAAAATTTTTATCGCATAACTATAAGATGTCCTGCCTCTAAGAAGGAGTCTGAAACATCATAAAAGAATCTCTAGGTGTTCTTTCAACCTACAAATCATAGTACTGTGATTCCACTTTTACTGCCATGGCTGCATGCTGCAGAATCCTAAAGTTTTTAGTATGGTGAGGCACTAGAGCTTTCTGGCTAAGAATACTAAATACCCCCCCACTACACTGCAAATCCCATGGCAGTTCGTGTAATCATTGTGCATTGTGTAGGGCGAAAGGACCCTAGAACTGCTGTTAACAGGATTGTGTACACCCTAAACTTTCCAAAACTCAGCTGACATTAAAAAGAAGCCACAGAGCAATAAAAGGAACTAGAACAGGAAACTGAAGAATTTTAGATGTATCTAGAGCTTCATTTAGGATTCCTTAAGTATTAATCACATGCATTTCACTCCTTATACCACACACTAAAATCAAATTTACCAGCAAACAAAGGTCCAAATAAAGAAGAAAACAGAGACATGCTGTTACTGTCCAAAATGGAGACACAGAATATCCCAGGATCTATAGGCCTAATTGTACAGCACTACATATGGTAGTCTGTAACAAGAACACTTCCCGTTGCACAATTTACAAAAACAAAATTTAAAAACAGTTTTCCTTGAGATACTGAACTTAAGACTTTCAAATTGAATCAAACATGTAAAGTCTTTCAATGCTTAGCAGTAATATCAACCACGAAATTTGTGTTAAAAGTCTAAGCTTTGGGTTTTCATTTTGGAAAGGTTAATTTAATTTAACAGAAAGCTGAAGCCTAAAAATGCTAATTCAGATTACTGACTAATTCTGTCCAAACCTTGTACACATTAGTTCCACATATACACTAGCCTTTCATGAATTTTAATGGGCATATTTGGACATCCATAATTGTTTAGAATTTTAGCTTATTTGGAACAAGGTAGCATGCTGGTACATAATGTCTGATCACTCCTCTTTTAAGTGGCAATGGCTAAACAGATCACAGATTTTCCATCCGTGATTCACTGTGACATGTAAACATAAGTTGTGTCTTATCTTGCTACAGTACCACCAAATACAACACTTATTACATTTATAGAATGCCAGCAACTTGGAATAATGGCTTGCAATCTAATCAAGGCAATGTAAAATGGAAGAAGGGGATAGTAGGTTAAGTCAGGTTAGCAGGATTATTTACAATCTTTTCAGAGACCTTCTTGAAACATTCCTACAAAAGCAAGGAGCCAAATAGCAGTTATTCAGCCAAGGTGAAGGAGAGGGCTTCATAGGTTTGCCTTTCCTTCTAATGAAATCATGTATAATAAACATAATAAAAAAAGCAAGCAGATGAGCTAAATGGCCATGAGATTCAGCTAAACCCACAGACTATGGTGCCTTCCCTCTCCCATCAAAGAATTACTATAATTAATATAATTTGTTCCAGAATTTGTGCATTTCACCAGATAAGTAATCTTTCTACAAGGAAGAAAATACCATGTGTTTTCTTCTATTGTGCAAAGATGACCACCACAAAGATGATGTCTGCTAAAATACATCTGGAGTCTTCTACTACATCAACAGTTAAGAGAGATTCACTGATTGGTACAAAACAGGTTTCCAAAGCATTACTGCAGATCTGTGCAATCTAAAGGTATATGTGCGTTGCTGCCTTCAAGTCGCCTGTCAACTTATGACAACCCAATGAATTCCTTAGGCAAGGAATACTCAGAGGTGATTTTTCCAGTTCCTCCCTCTAAACTGCAGCACCTGATATTCACTGGTAGTCCTCCATCCAAGTACTAACCAAGGCTGACTCTTTTTAGCTTCCAATATCAGACAGGACCTGGTGCCTTAACTAAAGGTAATCAACTATAACTCGAAACAATTATTTAAAAAAAACTTTGTTAGGATTATAGTGAAAGTCCCCAGATAAGAAAACTTACTGTGAGCATGGGTGTTGTGAGCAGTCCCCAGGCAAAGAACTCAAGGAAGATGACAATAACAGCATGGTACACACTTGGTCGACCAATACCTTGCTGTTAAGGAAAAAACAGTGTTAATACAGCACAGTTCTTAGAAAAAGGATTCTGAAAACACTTTAAATGACAGAAGGCAGCATTCTATTTTAATTTAAACACAGAGCCAGCAGGGATTTTTGGTTAATCAGAGTTAAGCACTTACATTAAACCAGAATATTACTGTAGAGTATCTGCCAATTAATGCAGCAACAGGGCATCAATTTTCACTGTTTCTCTTTCAAAATTTGTAATTAAGCCTATTCTCCAACTATGGATTAGGTATTTTTTTTAAAAAAATGACAGATATATCCTTGTAGATAGGAAAATTCTTGTTATATAACCCAAACCTCAATTCCAACTAGACTAAACTTCAACGAGAATAAAAGCTGTGGACTGCATATGAGGAAAATGTACAATATCAGAAAGGATTTTGTTTCCTCTGTTTTTTAGAAGCCAGGAGACTGAAAATACTCAGCATACTTACCTGGGATAAGTCACATGTATAACTTTAACATCTTCACCTGATGAAGAAGCCACTGAACTTTGAAAACTTGCATTGTGTATTTTATGCTTTGCAGTATAAAATTATTGCTGCTTGTGGATATTAAATTGAGTGAGATTTCTTTCCATGGATAAAGGCATAAGGTATATGCAAACAAATTATTTAACATATTCTCTCAGTTGCCTTAACACTTCTCAGGTTCTAAGCAAATTTCTCAGAGGCATGCAGTTTACCACATGGATAAGAGGTACAATAATCCGACAGCTAGTATGTTGTAGACAGTAGAGCAGCCTTCTGCTTTAACAGATTCTTGGACTGCAACACCCATCACCCCAGCAAGCACAAACACTGGGCTTACCGGCTGGGATGATAAGAACTGTCACCTAATATGACAACTGCAGGGCTCCAGGCTGAGGAAGTCTGTAAATCTACCACTGGATGACTTTCACCAGTGACTATTTGTGAGGCAAGTGTGGGTGCCTCTGCCCCACATCAGAGCAGGGAAGGCCTCAAACTTCCCAGTATTTTTGTAAAAAAAAAGAAAAGAAAAGAAAACAGTATTTGTTCCTGAAGAAAAACTTCCTTGGTGTGCCCTCTATGGAATAGTTTTTCCATGTTTTAGGGGCTTTATGCCTTGTTTTATGCCCAGGAATTGCTATCTGTCTAACCAGGAAGTTTTGGGGACACCCCAAACACACCATGCTCAGGAGAGAAAGGCAAAATTGCTCCTGCAGAATCCACAGTACTGTGGAAAGATACCTGCAAATTAACTATCTATCACTGTGCAATGCTATGCTATGAAAGAGAAGCAACTAAATTTTCTTCTAACCATCTCCCAAACAGAAACACAATTTTGCCTACAAGTGTGAAGAGTTTGTATATTGTTTCCTTTCAGCCATTACATTTTTCCTCTTCTCAAGAATGATGAACTGCAACAATCTGTTTTTAGTAGGTGTATAAAATCTGTTGCATATGCAGATTTGCTGCAGTCAGCAAGTGACAAAATGCTCTGCAGCATCACCAGCCGCTTATACAGCATTCACAGTGGTCTTCCTTTCACCAAATAAAATGCCTTAGTATATAAAATTTGCTAAAGTTTGTACGATTAAGAGCTTTAGGAGTATGTGTCCCAGCAGCAGATAGTTTATATGTAACTATTCAATATATTCAAGTTTAAGTTTATTTACACTCAAACAGAAACACTGCAGTTGTGAAAGGGCAAGTACTTCCTGAAAATTATAAGCTATTTCAATGAGCATACAATTTCAAATGTAATAATCAATGCCTGTAGAATATTAAATGTTATTTATATCCCACTGTTATCATAAGGACTTAAAGAAGCTGAAGCAATTTTATCAGTTATGCCAACCACAAATGATAAAAGGGCTGAGAGAGTAGAACTCAGTTTTTATTCTGCTGACACAACGGCTTCTGTTAACGGGATTGGAAGATATTCTCCCTTTCTACCTGCAGCCTGGCCAGACCCTCACCGTCTGCTCCAGAGGGCTGGAAACCACAGTGCAGATTTTTTTTTTTTTTTTGGCACTCCAGAGGGCTGCAGTGGTGAGGGGCAGGAGAGAAAGTCCCACTGAAGCAGATTTCTGCTAGAATGACACTGGATTTCATCCAGAATCCAAATAATTGGTGTGGGTGGCTTGAAAAAAAAATAATGCAGGGAAGCCAAAATTAAAAGGAAAAAGTAATGACTTTCTATTAACACCTTCCTGTTCCTATTATATTCCCCCTTCTAAAAATACAGCTCTCAAAATATATTTTTTCTTCTTGCTTCACCCAATTACTCCCTCCTCCTAATACCACGCATAAAAATTGCTATAAAGGCTAATTTACTACCACCATCACCCCAGAACCATCAATAATCTAGTATAAGGGATGCCCAATTGCAGATGGCAGTGACTGTTCACTTTGCTCTCCTCTCCATTAGTTTTAGGTGGCCAGTGAGAGGAACCTGGGTGGCAGCAGCTTGTCCTCCTCAGCTCTCTTCACTTGGCCTGCAACACTCCCTACCCTATTTAGCAAATATGATAAACAGAAATAATAACTCTATGCAGCTAAATTCACATTAACTATTTAAATTCAAAAAGAGAGGTCATACATTTCCCATGTCTGAATGCTGTAACGATTAACTGCTTTATGCACACTGCAGGCAAGGAGAGTGCGAATAATATACTCTAAGGCCCTTTCCGCACGAGGCTGCTGAATCGGTTCGTGCCGTTTCATACCGGATTTTCTGGGCTCAAAACAAGGCAGACTTTCCCTCATTTCCTTCTGCACAGCTACTGCGTATGTTCTATTCTGATTCGGAGGAGTACGAGTTCATAAATCCACACTGCCTCCGCCATGGCCACTCCTGCTACTCCCCTCACCTTGCCCTGTTGGCTGTGATTGGCCCTCTTTTTTTTTTTTGCATGGTTTAGTACATCATTGCGTACGTGAGTAAGTCCGTACTACCCCCTGCCCCTCCCATGAGCCCTCCCTTGACCACCAATTCGCATTGGCACGAATGTACGTGTTTGCATCACTGTGAAAGTACAAATTGGATCAATCTGGAAAACCGGAAAAACGATTTCTTCCAGTTTTCAAATAGCACACTTTACCACCACATGGGGACGCATTTAGTCAGAATTACGTGTGGAATGAAGGTAAATAAACCGAACCTAGTCCACTCCAAGACGCATTGGCCCGCCTTAATAACCGCGTCCACAAAGGGCCTAAATCATAGTTTGCATCTTTTGCCAGGACTGTAACCAAGGCAAAATAAGTTTTAATCTATTTGCCTAATACACAGAAACAACTGTATACAGTAAGGAATTTCTAGCACTTGTTTTATGACAAATTAATCATTAACTATCAGTTTCTCTCAATGAAAACTTTTGGTTTCACTTCCTCTGCATGTGTTATTCACACCCAATTCTCTCAATGAAATCTTTAGTTTCATTTCTTCTGCATGTGTTATCCACATACAATTCCCTTTTTGACTGAAAGTAATATTAAAAGACTTAAGAGAATCCTCTTGGCAATTTTAGCAAGCATGACTTGGAGACAAGCACTTTCTATCACAGAATTTCAGGAAAACTGATGGTCCATATCAACATTCATCTTCATATTAATAAAATCTTCTCCTGAGAAATGATGAGGTAATACCATGGTATCAATAAATATACCAGCAATTTCACAACAGAATGAAGGAAACTCAAGATTTTCAGTCCTGATGTTTCATTTCCATGGCTAATATCAAAAGGCCACACAATCCCAAAGTAAATCAGCATGCCAAAAAGGGAGAAATACTACTGTGCTGTAATTTTTAACACACTATAGCGCAGGTGGAGAACACACTTATTTCCTTTGTGATGCTCCAGTCACCCCTCATGAATGACCATGCAGACTGGTGCTGATGGGAAATGGAGCTTTGAGTTCCATGCTGGGAGAATAAATGAAATCTGCAGAGTCGCAGGTTCGTTCCCCTTGCATCAGTTTGCACTGAGTTCTAAAAACATGTCCTCAAAAACATTAGACAAATATGCTTATTCCTCATTGCCTCTAAACCTAAGAAACCAAACCAAGCAAACTGGCTGCACAAAGCAATAAGATGTTCTGAATAACTATTCTGTTGAAGCAATCACTGCAACTATGCTTAACTTAATTTAAAATAGTTGGTTATCTACACCGCCTTGAGTTAAACATTCAAAGCAAGCAACAGTTCATTCTCAATGAGCAGGTTACCAGATTTTATTATCAAAGAACTCTTTGACAATCAAGTGCAAGTTGTCTAAGTTATCCTTTTTTTTCCACTTCAACAAAATCAACTTCACAGTAGAACCATATTAGCATAAAAATTGCCTCAGGTGACAAAACAAACATTATTTGAATGCAGACACGCTACTGCAAAATGCTCCTGCACAGCAGTACACAATACAATGCAATATAATACATATTCCGCTATGGGATAATCCAGGGCTTCTCATTTGAGACAGACCCATCATGTAAGCTGTCAACATCACAGGTTCAGCTGATGGTAGATCAGCTCAAGGTTAAAGAGCAGTCAAGAAGTACATTTGGTGTTCTATCTTCATCTTCTGAATGTCTTGTTTCTGAATACATTTGTAGCCTTTCACAAGACTGCACACGCCAGTTGTTTCTGTGGTACTAGACAGCAAACTTCCATGCACAGATCAGATCACATATGTAATATTTTTTTAACTGACACTGAGAAAAATTCTCAGATATGAAAAACAAATGTTAATGCAACAGTTACTGCATAGGTCACTGCTACCAGCATCTGTAAAGCTGGCATTAACATATGATGGACTATCTGCACTGAACGTTTTAAGGTGCTGAGTGGATAGTTGAGCAGACAGCCTAAGACAGGTGTCCTGGAGGTTGCCTGGGTTCTCTGCCCCTGAATCCATCACTGCTAACGGGAATGTCCAGTGCTTACCTGAACATATTTCACATCTCTGGGACAGATCACATGATATCCACCAACCTCAAGCTACACTGCACAAACAGCTTCTACACAACTTATTGTGTAGAATTCCACTCTATGCTGAAGAAGTGATATTTGAGTTAGCACCAAGATACACTCATTCATAGTATATTACTCTAGCAACATGCATGGTGATGTAAGAGCTCAATTCTTACACTTCAAGGAAATCTCTGCCATTTTGTCAGCAGTAGCCTACGCCCCAAATAGGGCTCAATTAAAGAAAAGAACTAGTCAATATTTATTAATTACTGGCAACTAATAAGCTTTACAATAAGTCAATCCTGTGTATGTTTTATAAACTACAGGTATACCTCACTGAACGAAGTAGACATGTTCCTGGACTTTATTTCTTTAACAGAAACTTTAGTAGCAAAAGTAGTGATAATATGGAAAGAAAGAGATAGGTTCCTACACGACACATAAGAACAGTTTAGCAAGTTTCAGCAAAGTTTTTATTTAAAACCAATAGTATATACCTGTGAAATCAAACTACCAGATCAGGTAAGACCTGTATAAGTAAACAACATTTTGATTCTTCAAGGCTTCCTACAAAATATATCAAGGAATGACTTTTTTTCTTCCAACAGCCTCCAGTTTTTTGATTTTCATTCTGATGGCAAAATGTAAAGGTATATGCTTTTTCAGTATGCCAAGGTAGCTGGTAAAGCAGGCTAATCTGCCTTCCACTTTTCTTTCTGTTTGGCTTTCACAAATGCTCCACAAGCGATTCTGAAGGCAGCTGTTTCTTGCCTGTTGTATGTAAGTACACACACCTACAGTAGATCACCTAAAACAGAATCCCGTTCTTTCTCAGGTCAAGTTTTACTGCACTAATGCTGATGAAACCCAGAACTGGAAGTATGTCCACCTCCAGCCCTTTTGTGCCACCCTCTCAATGCCAATGCTGGAGGGAAGGCAATTCCCAGCCAGTCAGAAGATGAGAAAAGGGGGACTGGACTGGGCTCTCATACCAACACTTTGTCAGAGGTTTTGTCAACTTCACAGTGTGCTTGTACTATATATGCCTGGAGTAAAAGATTGTGAATTAAGATGAAAAGCACCAAGCATGTGACTGAGAACACTAAATAGTCTTAAGACAACCACCTCAAAGGATGCTCAATCAGGAAGCTTAATGTCAAAAATGAAATATAAGAACAGATTTCAGAATAGAGGAACAAGGAACACCACCCTACTTGACGGTAATAAAACATAAGATAAACAGGAAGAGCAAAATGGAGAACCGAAAATGTAGTCTAACTCAGTGACACTCAAAGTGGTGATTCCCGGATTAGTAAGGGTTGGCAAGCTATTGGCTGCTAGTCTGTGGAGTTTCCAGGAAAGAAACAGTTGTACCCAATGAAGACAAATTTGCTAATGGTCCCTAGAACAATGGGGAATAAAATAACTGCCGATCTTCCGACTCAGAAGCACTGGTTTAACTTGGAAGATGTAGCGATGGAGTTTCAGAATACCTGTGGGTTTAGACTTAACAAGAAATACAGAATTGGTTATCGATCCCACTTAAGCTCCGTAGATTTAATTCTTCATGTGTGTACAGTGGCCTTTTGTTACCAAAGAAACCAACCCAGGGAAAGGTGTACTGAAGCTCATAACTGAAATGCAAGGACTGGTAAGCCTTTTATGAGCCCCAACCGACCTTTCCAAGACACACCGCCCCCTTCATCAATGTATGCTGAGGGCAAGGCCTTTAACTCAGCCTCCTGTGCCGAGGCCAAGCCTTAACACATAAGGTCACCCAGGGGATTTCTACAGCCAAGCAGAGATTATGGCCATTTCCACACAAGCCTGTTATAGCGCGATGACTGCACTTTCAACCTCCTCTGGAATCCTGGGGTTTGCAGTTTAATAACCAGAAAAGAAGAGTCTGCCGCAGGCAGGTGTGTGGGGAGGAGAGTTTGGGGGCATTTATTATTATAAATGTGTTTTAGGGGGATAGAAGGGTTGGTGGGTGGGGAGGATGGGGTACATTTTAATGTTTTAATGTATTTATATATTTCTGTAATGCCGCCTCGATCCACTGGGAGAGGCGGGATAAAAATAAATTTTATTATTATTATTATTATTATTATTATTAGTGGTGGGCCCGAACCCACTTGCTCAGAGGCCCTTTAAAATATGTGTAAATTCTCAAGAAGCTACACAGGCCGTTTTGCAGTTATACTGCTATCATTCCACTTTCAACATCCCATGGAGTCCTGGGGTTTGCCGTTCAGGGAGGGGCCCCAAAGGCCTGCGAACCCCAGGATTCAACGGATGTTGGAAGCGGAATAACAGCGCGATAAGAGTCTGGTGCGGAAATGGCCGCAGTCCAGGGCAGGACGGAGAGGGCCTCTCTCATCCCCACGGAGGCCGCCGGCGACTCCCACAAATCCGGGAGGTCCTGACGGCGTGACAACGGGCCGCCTACTCGCGGGGAGCCCGCGGGGGAAACGGCTCTCCCGGCCGAGACCGGCGTCTTCCGCGGGGCGCAGACGGGGGCCGAGAGAAGCCTCCCCTCCAGAGCTCCGGAAGCCCACAGGGAAGGGACGGGGGAGAGGCGGGCCGAAGGGCGAGCGACCCCGCGCCCGCCCCGGACACTCACCGCCGCGGCGCCTCCGACGGGCTTCAGGCCGACCCTCCTCACCAGCATGATCCGGCTCCCGCACTTCTTGGCCCCGCTCGCTCCCACCGCCGCGGCCGCCGCGTCGCCCTCCACCACCGCCGCCACTGTCAGGGCCACCACCTCCGCTTCCCGGGCCGGGGCTGCGGAAAGAGGAGGAGGAGGCGGCGGTGGCGGTGGCGGCTCCGGCTCGGGGCTCATGGCGCCCCCATCCTGCCCAGGCGGCGGAGGGGGAGGAGGAGGCGGCGGCGGCGGCGAGGCAGGGGCTCCAGGCGGCCTCCCGCCGGCTCCTTCATCTGCTGCCACCGTCGCGAGGAGCAGGCAGCGCGCGCGCGGGGAAGGGACGCAGGGCGGGCGGAGGCGGAGAGGCAGAAACTCCCTCAGCTCCTCAGCCGAGGCTACAGCAGCGGCTTCCAGAGGCGGCGTCGCTCCTCCTCCTCCTCTCAATTCTGGCCCCCCCACCACAAAACTCCGCCCGGGACACGTGATCTCCAGCAGTCGGCCGGCCTCTCTCGCGACTTCGCGCCGGAGATTACGTCACACACGGAAAAGGAGGAGGAGCTTCTGCTCGGGCGTGATGACGAAGGAGGGAGGGGGCGGAGCCGGGGGCGCCTTGTGGTCTGTCTTGTGCTTGGCTTGGTTTTCGGGGAAGCGTTCCCGCGGTTAGTTTCTGAAACTGCTTTAGCAAAACAAAGCGGAAAAATCGTTTTAATTTCATTTAACCGATTTTCGCGTAGAGTCCTAGCCCGAAATGGGTTGGTGCTAAATGGGAGTTTTCTACCGCGTTTTTTAAACGAGTCTTTAAATTCATTTTAAATGAGCTTTTTAATTAATTTTAATTAATTAATTTTAATTAATTTTATTTTATCGCTGTTCCTATATTTACTGAGGACAAGTGCTAGAGATAGCGTGCTAGTAATGCAGGAGAGAATATCCTTAAGAGATGTTTTTATTTTTTGGGAACTGGGACCATTTCCGCACTACACTGTTGTACCGCTATTATTCCACTTTCAACATCCTATGGAATCCTGGGGTTTGTAGTTCAGGGAGGGGCCTTTAGAATTCTCAGCCAGAGAGCTCTTTGGCCTCAGTGAACTACAAGCCCCAGAATTCCACAGGATAATGGAATAAGGGCACTGTAACAGTACAGGGCAGAAATGGCCCAGATGTCACTTTCGGGGTGGGTCCTGGTCAGTGTGGTGGAGCGGTTCCAATGCTGGAGGTAGAACTCTGGCACCTTCTTATGGCGACCCTAAGGCGAACCTATCCCAGTGTTTTCTGGGCAAGATTTGTGTAGAGGCTGACAGAGTGGGACTTGCCCAAGGTCACCCAGGGGATTTCTATAGCCAAGTAGAGATTATGGCCATTTCCGCACTAGCCTGTTATAGCGCGATGATTGCACTTTCAACCTCCTCTGGAATCCTGGGGTTTGCAGTTTCGGGAGGGGCCGGCCGGCCCCTCCCGAAACTGCAAACCCCAGGATTCCAGAGGAGGTTGAAAGTGCAATCATCGCGCTATAACAGGCTAGTGCGGAAATGACCTAAAACCATGGTCTCCAGAGTTGTAATCCAACACCCAAACCACTACACCAGACTGGATCCCTAGAATTCTAGGGTCACCATAACCTGAAAACAAGTTGAAGACACATGATCACGACAGGTCAGGGTGATCTAACACTGCATTAAATTCAAGTAGATTGATGTTGATGTGTGCCTTCAAGTCATTTCAGACTTATGGCAACCCTAAGTCTACCTGTCGTGGGGTATTTCTTGGCAAGACTTATTCAGGTGGGTGTTACCCCAAAAGGACTTGTGCCTCCATGAAAAGGTGGGGAATTACTAGGTCAAAAAGGAGGCCTCTGAGAGGTGGGGTAACCTTATGGGATCTTTTCACCAGTGTATGCCATTACTAACTGTAAGATACCAGCTGGAGATTAAAAATAATGTTTTATTTGGGGGAAATGTGAAAACACATGCAATACTCAAGTTTTCTCACAATCCTATATGGGGTTGACGTTGCCTTCCTCTGATGCTGAGAGAGTGACTTTATCCATAGTCATCTAATCAATTTCCATGACGGAGCAAGGACTTGAACCCTGGCCTCCCAGAGGTCTAGCCCACAGTTTTATGAAACCAAATATTAGTCTTGCTTTTCTTTCTTTTTGTTTTTTTTAAACATAAAAGTATAGAGACTGAATGCTTTAATACCCTAAAGCAGGGCTTCACCTGTAGCAGGTTGGTGTGTCGCCTCCCCGGCCAAGAAAGACCTTGTGCCAGCCTGGCCCACTGCTGTCGCTTTTGCTGAAGCTTTCCCTGGCAAGAACAAAGGTACCAGGCAAGAACCGGGGGAGGGGGCTGCCTATTTATCTGCTGTCGCTCTTGCTGGGGTCTTTCTCTGGCAAGAACAATGACAGCAAGCAAGGACCAGGTGAGAGGGGGCTGCTTTTCCCTCTGCTGCTGGCAAAAGCGACGGCAAGAATGACAGCAGCAGGCCAGGATCAGGGTGGGTGGGTTGCCTCTCCCCACCCTGGATGCGTGTCTGAGTACCTCTGGTTTGCTAGTAAAACTGAATTACTGTGTCATAAAATAATGCATGTCGAAAAAGTGTGTCACCAACATGAAAAATTTGGAAACTTCTGCCCTAAAGGCACCAGATGCTGTCTGATCTTGGAAGTGAAGCAGGATCAGCTGTGGTTAGTGTTTGCATGGGAGGCCACCAATGAATACCAAGTGATATGGGCTGTATTTCAGAGGAAGGAATTAGCAAACTACCTCTCAGTATTCCTTGCCAAAGAAAGCCCAATGAAATTCATCGGGTCATTATAAGTTGACGTGCACCGTGATGGCACATATATACACATGCATAGGGATGGAACTGGAGGACAGCTATGTATGAAAACCAACTCTGAAGCAGTCTTGCTTCAGAAAGCCTTTATTCTGGCATCCTTCATTCTATTCTATTTTTTTTTCTAGTGGGAGAAAAAAACCCTCTAATTTAAAACCATATAATAAATATCCCATTAGTTAGGTAACTGTAGACCCCATTTAATAAAAAAAACTGGCCAATGCATACATGAGCACTTATATTAATTAGAATTTAGTGATCCAAGTTACATTCAGTATTAGATTTGTTGCGTAAGTTAGCTTCTCTTGCTTCAGCATGACAAAATTACATTTTCTAATAATTCAAGAAAAATGAAGATTTTACAACTGCAGTCATCACTTAAATATCATCATTATGGATTTGGTTGTTAAAGCTGTGGCTCTTACTTGGAAAAAAGTCAAAAGTTATGAAATTGAAAGGCTGAATAGAAAAGTATTATCATACGTTGGACTGCATCCAAATGTTCCATCCTGGCTGGTTTAATCCATTAGCTCCTGCCCAAGTGTGTTAGTGATGAGCAACAAGGAGTAGTGTTGCATTTTTCTTAGGGCAGGGGCTAATACTAATTAAAAGAGATCTGCAGACCACGTAGATATTTTAATTCTTTGTGACGTGCAGGGGGCGGTATAATGATGGAAATTGCTTTCTTATCTTCAAATAAGCCTAAAACAGCAAAAAAGATTTGTGTACAAATGTCAGTTTTTATCGGGTAGGAAGAGCTCTTCTGCATCAAAGACAAGGCATAAATGTGATATGAACAACATGATCCTAAGGGACCACATTAGCACTTGTAGCTAGCTAGCAGCTTCCATGTCAATGAGGTAAGTTTTAGACTGAATTGTTAAGGGCTATCCACGGTGCTGAGCCTCTTCAGTTTTCAGCACCCTGGATAGTACCTTTGAAGCTCAAACTAGAGCCTGGATTAGATCCGGCACTTCAATGATATGGAAGCCACCAGGTGCCAGTGTCAGTGGTGATGCCTGATGGCTGTGCTGCAAACAGAACAGGATCCCGGCAAGGGAACTGAAGTAGAACCATGCAGCTTCCCCCTGCTTCCAGTGAAAGTTCTGTACACTTGTCCTAAAAAAATAGAAATTGTTGCAGCACAGAGGACAGAAAGTCAGTTTTTTTGTTGCTGTTGGCCTTTAAATCATTCCTGACTTAATGGCAACCCTAAAGTTAACCTATTACAAGGTATTCTTTGCATGATTTGTTCAGAAGGGCTTGCCTTTGCCTTCCTCTGAGGCAGTTTACTAGCCCTCAAGTATTATCCATATAGGGAAACCAGCTGCCCTGTCACAGGGGCTGGTATCCTGTGAAAGTGCAGCAAACTTCTTCTTTTCCAAACGAATCTTATGTAAAGTATAATGATAAATTTTCTTCTAGCCATAGCAAAATTACTATGTAGTGCAGGGATCAGGGAAATGTGTGATCTAAAAATGTTGTTGGAGTGCAGTTCCCATCATTCTTTAGCATCAACTGTCCTGGCTTGGGCTGATCAGAAGTGCAGTCCAACAGTACCCAGTGGAGGCCCCACATTCCTCATTCCTGACTAGATATTTATATTCTCATTAGATTTAATTTTTGATCCAGTGCTTTGTAATAGGAGTCTGTATTTGCAGACAATAATTTGTTTCTGTTACAATTGTTTTACTTTAACAGTCATAAACTATAAATACAGTGTCTGCAAGGCAAACTATAGTATTATTTATTTCTGCACTAATGTTGCTGCCAAGCAGTTGCAGAGCATATTTATCTCCTTGCTGTCCACATGTAAATATATTACATGGAGCGTGGCTGCAGTCTTGTACATATTCTCTTGAGAGAAAGTCACTGAACTCAGTGGGACTTACTTTCAAGTAAACATGTAGGATTGTAGTCCATGTCTGATTATGCTCAATAGAATTTATTTCGAAGTAAAAGCATCCTGCACAACCTTGCTGAGAAATACACTTGTTTAAGTGAGAAGGATGTCTGCCTGTGTATATCTTATCTCTTGGTATTCCTAATTATATTCTTAAGTGAGCTAAGATCCCCTTTACTGCTATGCTTTTTCCTTGCATCTCCATCTTTTTCCTTGAGAAGGGACCACCATTTGGTGGCGAAGATGATTTGCATTTAGAATAGTGAAGATGGTTTGTGTCTAAGATCAGTGCCTGGCACTTCCAGTTAAAAAGCCATCAGGCACCAAGTGATTGAAAGGACTCTTTTTGAGATTTTGGGGAGTTCCTGCCAGTCCAACCAAATGATGCTAACTAGATGAGCAAACAGGGTCATTTCTACTGCCATTTTCTTCTAACCAACCCTTCTCAGACTTTCTTCTGTTGTTGCCAAGTTCTCCAGGCATCCTCAGTAACTCCTATGCAACCCCCTCCCTTTGTAGGTATATTTTTCCCTAACTTCCAAATCTAAACTTAAACTCATATATGATTACCCTCATCTACTCCAGTGTCATCTTCTAGCCACAGCTAGGACAGGTTCTCATATGAATGATGAGAGTCTTGTGATCTTTGCACCCTTTCAAATAAGTTACTTGAGGAGGTGGGAATTGATGCAATATCCCCTGTACCAGGGTGGAAATTATATTTCTCTCCAGATGCTGTTAGACTGTAACTCCCAGCTGCTCTATCCAGCATAGCCAATGATGAAGGATAAAGACTGCTGGCAATTCCAATTCAATAACTCCTAAAGAACCATACAGTTCCTGCCACTCCTGTATCCACAAAGAAACAGACAGATTGTTACTACGGTTATGATATGTCGGATGAGAGCACTAGATATCCTTTTGATATCAAATAATTTGGCCTTTACTTGACCTTTCTCTGCCATCCTACTCCACGTGTTTGCAGAGGTCCCCCGGACAAGCACGTATCAGGCGCGGCCATTAATGGTTGTACATTCCAAACCTCATTTAGGCAGGCAACTTAAGCCTCTCTGATGCTTCAGGGAAAACCTTCTTGCAAACTGGCCTTGCTCAGCGCGAATCTACACAAAGACACAGGGCCAAGTGCCGAGCCATTCCTTTATGTTGGGCCATTTGCATACTGGCCATACTATTGTCATCCAACGCTAAGCTCATCATGCAAAACCTGACCATTTCGAACGCCTTTGTCCAGCTACAAATTCTCTTTGTTCTCACCGAGCATGACATGGCCTGTAGGTAAAATCCACCCTATAAAAAACCCCATTTTTAAGTCCTCCTCAGAACACTTTGGATCACCCTGGACTTCGATCTAGCCTTGCTGCCGCTCTGTCCAGTGAAGTTTTCCCCTCAGTTCCCAATAATTGAGTCTGCCTCTCTTCTTGGATTACTTCGGATCCCCTTCAGCAAACCGCGCTGAGCTGTCTTCCCCTCAACCTCCGCTTCTCTCCAGGACTACGAGACCAGGTGTCGTATTACCCATTCCCCAAAGCTCTCTATTTCTATTTCTCAGTTAGCTAGTGTATGTTGTGTCTTTCGTGTTGTTTGTCTTCAATAAAATATGATTTGTTACTTTAAACTGTCTAACCGCTCTCTGACCTGACGCCGTAGACATAGGGTAAAAGATCCTAGCTAAAGTTACCCTGCCTCTGGTTAGCTTAAGAGAGTGCTTGAGTCTAATTTCCCCATCTTGTGTTGTTGTTTGGTTATTTGGGCGCCCCTTCCGGGACCCCCAATATACAGGGTAACAAGATATACTAAGCTGTAGAAAGATGAGAAATATTTTAAGTTTGCTCCTCAAACCAGTTAAGCCAGTAATAGAGGTAAGCCAATTTTCAGTACAAACCTACGCATGATTATACAAATGTAAGCTACATTCAGTGTAATGTAACATCACAGGCTTGGTTCTTTAGCTTTGTTACTAACAGTGGAATCCTATGCATATCTGCTCAAATTTAAACCCCATTGAATTCAGTGGGACTTAATCTCTGGTAAGTGGTTACAGGATTCCAGCCTTAGACTTTTTTAAAAAAATGGTCCTGTTAAGAAATTTAGCAGATTTTTCTTAGCACAGAGATAAAGCAATAGGAGGATTGTATATTGTGTGGGTTGGATATTACAGTACGAGAAGTATCTACTTATGTTGCCATGACTTCAAGTAACCCGGAAATAAGGCAGAATCAGAAAGACATCTGTGTGTGTTTCTGTCTGTGTACTTTAGTATCATAGCAACAGCTATCAAGGTAGGTAAAGAGTGAGATGAGGCTGGTGAATAAATTAGACTAGGAATTAATATTTGACGGCTTAGCTCTCAGACGCTGCTTCCTGTGCTCTTAACGAAAAATTGAGGCACTCCAGGTGAGTAGAACATTCGCTCACTCATTCATTCAGGGGGAGAACCAGTTCTGACTCATGCTTTGTCATTATTTGAATATTTTCATGTGCAAGTGGCTTAATTAACAGATCCGTTACAGCTGTAATTTTCTATAACCGTGCTAATATTGATTAAAGAAACAGAGTGAAATCCAAAAGGACTTCTGAAAGTGCAATTACTGCAGCTCATCTTGAACCTCCAAACCTGCTTCTAAAGGTTTGGCTCAACTCTCTCAAGTAGATTTCCAGATGAGAAGATACATTAACGATACATCCCACCCAACTCTGTGGGAGACATGTTTTCCATTTGCACATTATATGCTATTCAGATCCCAGGCACAATATGCATCTATAAAGCATTTTTGAGAAGTCTACCATAGATTGTCAAGGCAATTTATACCTTTTTGTCTGAATACAGTCTTTTGTAGTAGTTTCAAGATGGCATTAGCAAGTGGACACTGGATTCGAAAAGAAGTGATTGGGGAGCCTCCAAATCCTAGGTATGCCATAATGGAAGAAAAAAATGACTTCTTTTTCTCCTCATATGCTTGTTTGTTCATTTTATTTACATGTATTTTAGTAAAGCATAACAGTGAAATATTCAATATGTTTATGGGGGGGGTTCTAGATAACTTCAGGTGTAAAAAAAAACACTCTTCAACTTCTTGCATTACAGTCCAGCATCAAACAAGTTTTTGATAATATAATGAGAATAAAAATCTGATAATTCCACAAAAGTTTGCCTTAGCAATGATATCTGGATTTTCCTTAAAAAATCTAGCCATGTTGTTTTGTTTTTTCACAGCTTATATTTGTTGAACACACTATTTAGAAGAAGGCAGGAAATACAGCATCTGTTTGCAAATGTAGTTTGCATGTGTTCCATAACACCTGTTTGGTGATAATACTTATATTGAAGAGTGTATTTATGTCAATGAACATTTAGCAGTGAACCAATCACCACCAAGCAAACATAATTTGAAGATGGAGTTACACTGTTAGTATATTTAAGTTTTGGATAAAACTTTTTTAAAGGGAACACTGCACGTGCATCATGAACACACTGTGAGCAGAGGGTATTAATTTCCATTGTTGTTATATTTATTTCTGTCCCACCTTTTTCCTGTTTGGGACTCTAAACAACTTACAACAAGTTAAAAAACACATCATTTAAAATTCACAGGATGTAATTGTTAAAATTAAACAATAAAATAAATTAAAACCAGATTAAAACATATATCATTAGGCATGCAGACACACCCCAGTGTAACAATTAACAGGATCCCATACATTGTTTAGGTGAGATGGGCTTTATACGGTCACTCATCAAGTTCCTATTGAAATAGAAAAATCTTTCTTTGTCTACAAAAAGAAGATGAATTTTTGTTCCACTAAGACATGGACCAGCTAGAACCCCTTTCTTTTACATATCTAAAAGAAGTGATTAATGCACATTGCCAAAATGATTTGGCCTGAGTATATCCATTGTTAAGTAAAAGAAAGCTGATGTCTTGCTATGGGAACTAAACAGTTCTTAACAGTGACCTTGCTAATGGCCAGCAGAGGACAGGACTGATTATAAAACAAGGGTAGTACAAGGCAATCAGGAACCTTAGAAACATTCCTAAGGTGGAAGGCAGCCTACCCATTCTATTTTTAATTATGATATTTTAATTATGATATATTTGTATTTTGAATGGTTTTATGTTTTTAGTGTATTTTAGTATATTTTAATCATAATGTGTTTTTAATTGTATTTTAATCTCTATTGTACCCCGCCTCAAGCCTTGAGGAGAGGTGGGTAACAAATAAAAAATTATTATTACCATTATTATTATTATTATCATCATCATCATCATCATCATCATCACTATAATTGACAGAGAGGTTGTTATTAATTTTACCTACTTGCAGGTACTTCCAAGGGGAGGGCAAATTAATTTTCCTAACCATTATCATTTAACCTTCTTCAAATATGACACTGTCTCAATATTTCTTAGCTCTTGATCATTTAGTACTCTTCTGGCCAATGGTCCAATTTTCCCAGTTCATTTTGTCTAGCCTAGTCTGGGAGAGCTGAAACCCCAGCATTCTGATGTCCGTGAGGGGAATTCTGTGCATATTTACTAATGGGCCTCACGCCTACATAAGGCATTGAACGGGAGTCATTATCAGTGTTGTTTCTCAATTTTGTGAGCAAGAGTGAAACTAATAAAGCTCCACTGGAAGAATAGTGGCTCCATTAGTAAGATTGTCTTCACTGCAGCAGTTCCATCACCTGCCATCTATTTCCTTTCCTACTAGCAATAAATGCAAGTTTATTGATGGATTTAGAGGGGATTACACAAAGAGAGTTGAACATTTCCATTACTTTGAGAAATTTTGTTAATTTTATGTTATGAATCAATTCTTGGACCCACAATGAATCAATAGATTCATTGTGATTCTGGTGCTTACTATCACAATTCATTTCTGCTGGTGGAAAAGATCTTCTGAACGTGCAATGACCCTGTTGGATTCAGCCTTTTGTCCCTGACTGTGACTGCTTTAAGCCATGAGAAATTCTTCACTCACCCAAGTTACAGTGAATTGTCTGGTGTGCATTAATTACACACACTAGTAAATCTCTCTCTCTCTTTTTGAATACGATCTGAAATAGTAACTTGTTATTGACACATCTGAACTTATTTGCTGTTATTTCCATATTATACTTTAGACACGGGCATGCATTGGCTATTGCAGGAAATATAGCATTCATATTTGGAGGCTGTTCCTTCGATAATACTCCTGTAAGTACCATCAGTTTTGTTTGTTTTCTCTTGCTAATTTGATTGCCATTTAACATTTATAGCCAGTGTAGTATAATAAGTGACATGTCTCATGTACTTTTCCTGTTTGCTTTAAAGCTTCTCTCTTTTCCACTGAGCACAAATATTTACTTAAGAATTACAGCATTCTACTCATTGTCGCCTAATGTGCATCTCAGAGACATGTCCATTTCTCCCTGGATAACTCTTCAGCTATTATTTCTAGCAGTAGTCACTCGAGATAGGTTAAACTTGATTTTAAATTTAAAGTTTTCCTTATCTAGATGGCAATACTGATGCCCTGTAAATAAAAATATCAACTTCAATCTATCTCTCTTTCTCTCCTAGGATGATCAGCCAATATATTTCAATGACTTCTACATGCTGACAAGTGAGAAACCATTAATCTTTTCTAGCAGGCAGCTTGTTCATGAGTTTATTCCTCCCACTGGAGTTGCACATATTTCACTATAATGGGCGAGTCATTTGTAATGCAAAAAAGGGCTTATCGCTATAATTTTGGAGACATGTATTACAAACAAATTAAACTCTGGTTAATTAAAGCTGCCAGAGGAGGACTGGCCAGTTGGGTGGTGGAAGTTGTAAATGCTTCTTTGAAAAAGGGCTGCGTTCCAACTTCTCTGAAAGAAGTAACTTCTTTCTAAATTTTCAATTTTATTTCTAAAAGAAGCAACCTTTCTTGAAAAAAAATCTTCATTGACCTCACCTCCCTAGGTAACTACTGGCTAGTCTCTAATCAAAACTTTCTAGATAAGGTTCTAGAGTGAGTGGTAGCAACAAAACTCCAGGCTTTCTTGGATGAAACTGACTACCTGGATCCATGCCAATCTGGGTTTAGGCTTTGTTATGAGATAGAAACAGCCTTTGTTACCAGGAGTTGGACGGGGGAGTGAATCCTTATTCGTCCTCCTGGATCTTTCAGCGGCATTTGATACAATTGACCATATGGAATGTTTGTGGTTCGTCTAGCTGATATGGGACTTGGGGGCATTGCTTTGCAGTGGTTCCAGTCTTTCTTGGCTGAATGTTCCCAAAGGGTGGTGCTGGGGAACTGTTGTTTAGCTCTTTGGTCCTTAGCCTATAGGGTTCCACAGGGGTCAATACTGTCTCCTGTGCTTTTCAACACCTACATGAAACCTCTTGGAGACATCATCCGAAGTTTTAGGATTGGGTGTCATCAGTATGCTGATGGTACCTAACTCTGTCTTTCCTGTACAACTGATGTTAAGAAGGCTATGATAGCACTAACTTGTCATCTGAATGCAGTAAAGGATAGAATGCAGGCAAATAGACTGAGACTTAATACAGACAAGATGGGAGTGCTGCTAGTCATCAATAAAATCAACCTGTGATTGGGATCGCAGCCTACTCCTGATAGGAATTTGCTTGGACCCTGCTCCTGGAAAGCCAGGTTGCAATAGTAGCCAGGAGTGATTTTGCCTAGCTTTGGATGTATGCCAGTTGTGCCCTTTCTTGGGGAAGGCAGATCTCACCACAGTGGTTCATGCCTTAGTTATTGCTTGATTAGACTACTGTAATGCACTCTGTATGAAGCTGTTGTTGAAATGTGTTTGAAAGCTGCAATAGTGCAAAGTGCAGCAGCCAGATCGGTGTCAGGTGTACATTTTAGAGACCATGTAACACGGTTCCTGCGAGAACTTCACTGACTTCCAATTTGCTTCTGAGCTCAATTAAGAGTGCTGGTGTTGACCTACAAAGCCATAAACAACTTGGGGCCAACATATCTGAAAGACCACCTCCTCCCATATGAGCCTGCCACAAATCTGAGATCTTCTGAGGAGGCCCTGTTGTGTGTCACAACACTTCATAAAGTTAGATTGACATAACAGAGCTTTCTATGTAGCAGTGCCTCAGCTGTAGAACTCCCTGCCCAAAGAAGTAGGCTGGCCCCATCTCTTCTAAACTTCTCATAGGCAGCCAAAACAATATTATTCAGTGTGGCATTCAGTATTTGAAACTACTGTTTTAACTGTTTCAAAATTAGATTCTAAGACTGTTTTTTGACTGCTTATAGCAGTCTTTAAAGAGTATTTTAACATTTTCTAATTTTTGTAAAAAATCTTTGTATTGTTTTAATTCATTTTTATTTGTTCATTGCTTTGGGAGCCCTTGCAGGCTGGGAGGCAATACAGAAAGACTTTAAATAAAATACATAAGAATGAATGAATGAATATCAAAAATTCCTGTACCGTCTTAATGACAAACAAATGTGTTAGAGATGCATTTTCATTGGGTTTCCTACACTTGATTTCCTATACTTGCTGATTTTGAGTAGCAGTATTCCTTAAGGCACATGTGTCAACTACAAAGCCCATGGGCTGAATCCAGCCTGCCAGGCCATTTCATGTGGCCCTTGCACTTCTCTTGCAGCTGTGGCACTCCCCCTGCGTGACGAGACCGATCCCCACATTGCAGGCCCCTAGCTGCTGGCATTCTGAACAGGGAGCAGTCTGGGGAGCAGAAGGTGGCACAGAGAGGGTCTGGGGAGCAGAAAGTGGCACACTTTGGATATACTGACCAATTCTATGTCACTTTACAGAGGTATAAGAACTATAAACTACAATCATTTAGCCCCAAAATGTCCAAGGAAAGAAAAGTTGATGTAGAAGGAGGGCGATTTAAAAACCAGTAATAATCGAATGCAGAGGCAATTATTTAATATGATAAAAGAGTAGATACATTTCTATAGTCTTAGAGATACAACTGGCCCTTTGAGAGCAACCATAATGCTGATGTGGCCCAAGATGAAATTGTGTTTGACAATAAGGCATACGCCTAACTGTTTAGGGCACAGAGCTGGACAGAGAATTTTCCCTGTTAATTGTATCTTCACATAGTATAATTGCAAGTACAAGACTTCATATAATATTGTTTGAAGACATAATTATTCCTTTTGTGTTGCATTTTATCTCTAAGTTTTAGGCAAAGTCATTTTGGAAGCTCTGCCATGGTCACTAGTTCCAGTTGTCCTTAAAAAGAGCACAGTCTGGCTGGCCTCACAGATGTCTGTGTCACCAGCCTCCTGGGATAGCAGAGAGGAAAAATCATTTGCAAGGTAGCTGATGGCAGTGGAAGTGGCACTTAGTTCTTGCTAACCAGGGCTGGAGGTTATTCATGACAGAGATGTAAAACAGACTGGCTGAGATCCAATAGACTGTTTGCAGATCTTAAATATCCACTGGCATACTTACTGTAGTCATCAAAGACTTCCTCCCTCCCTCCTTCCTTCCTTCTTCCCCTGATGTGTAACAACAGCTGGGGAACTCCCAAGGGCAGGTCTGTCCTTTCAACCACCAATTGACTGTAGGGATGCACCCAGATGCTTTCTGGCTGCCCTTACTAACTCAGAGAGGTAGGAACAGCCTCTGCCTCCAGTTATAAGCCTAATCATTCTTCTCTAGGTACTGAAGGGCAACCAGAATGCACCAGAGGGCATCTCCCATAGCTAATCAATTGTCAAGGGGATGGAGCAGTGCCCAGGAGCCCACAGCTGATGTTGCACATCCAGGGCAAGGGGCACTGGCACAAGCAACTATTCGATGCTTCCTTCTGCAATGTATGCTGGTATAACAGTTTAGGACTGATGAAAATAATCTTCATTGATGTAACAGAGATTACACCAGTGTATACCATTGACAGGATTCTGGTGACAGTATAACTCTTTAAGCGTTACTGTGAAATATCCTGTTTCACCCTAATAGTGTTCCAAAATACCATCAAGTTCAATGGGGAAGATTTTTAAAGGAATACATTATTCACAATAAGAACAAACATAATTGTGATTCTTTAATGTGAAGAGAAAAGCAGTAGGGATGACAGTTAAAAGCAGCCACATATGATCTAGTAGCTATAATTTCATTTTCTTTTCTTTTTTTCAAAAGCTTTTGTATTCAGTTACTAAAACCACTCCCATATGTGTCTTTGTGCACTCATGATAATCTCAATATATCCTCATTTTCAGTTACTCCTACAGATCTGACTTGGGAAAGGATACCACAGGATGGACATATTCCTTATCCGAGACAAGGGCACTCACTTTGGTAAGCAAATGCTTTAGCAAAATGAATACTTTCAAGCAAACATGAGGAGCAGTCCACAAAAAGTGGGTTAACTCTTACATTGCTCAGATTGACTCATGTGATCTTTAAAATCTTTAGCCTCTTTGTTTCCTTTTGCACAAAATTTCTCCTTTTTCACTAAACTTCTGTCTTTTCCAAAAAGTTTTGAGTACTAAAAAAAAGAAATGATGGAGTAACAGGATTTAGCTCTGTACTAGTGAAAGGCAGAGCTATAAAGGATACTAAGAAGAATTAGGATGGAGTCAGTAAAATCAGTAAAATACTGAAGATCCTGTAACTTCAGCCTCCTTTGGGGCAATGCAAGAGTTAGTCCACGTTCTTGTGGATTATCTGCATCATTACCAATGCCTCATTTTGAAGAATAAATCTGTTACAGAAGGAGGAACACGCAAATGCTTCTGGTGGCTAAACCATTGTTTGGCGGTGTGATCTGAGCCCATGCACACTAAGGTTATGGGGGAACCAGCTATCCCAGTTGCACTTGAATGATTCTGTAGATCAAAGGACTGTAACTATATTTATTGGCCAGTGCTAACTGCCTGACCATAAGACAAAGAAAGTTTATGAACTTCATTACATACAGTGCCAGATTAATGCACAGACAGATTATGAGGGTCCTCTGAATCATAGAATCATAGAATCATAGAAATGTAGAGTTGGAAGAGACCACACGGGCCATCCAGTCCAACTCCCTGTCATGCAGGAACACCCTCAAAGCACTCCCGACAGATGGCCATCAAGCCTCTGCTTAAAAACCTCCAAGGTAGGAGACTCCACTACTCTCCGAGGCAGCAGATTCCACTGCCGGACAGCCCTGACTGTCAGGAAGTTCTTCCTGAGGTTCAGGTGGAATCTCCTTTCCTGCAGCTTGAATCCATTGCTCCTTGTCCTGGTTTCTGGAGCAGCAGAAAACAAGCCCCCTCCTTCCTCTACGTGGCATCCCTTCAAATATTTAAACATGGCTATCATGTCCCCTCTTAACCTCCTTTTCTGCAGACTAAACATACCCAGCTCTCTCAGTCTATCCTCATAGGGCATGTTTTCCAGGCCTCTCACCATTTTGGTCACCCTCCTCTGGACTTGCTCCAGCTTGTCAATATCCTTCTTGAATTGGGGTGCCCAGAACTGGACACAGTATTCAAGATGGGGTCTAACCAAAGCAGAGTAGAGTGGTACCAGTACCTCCCTCGATCTAGACACCATACTCCTGTTGATGCAGCCGAGAATTGCATTGGCTTTCTTGGCTGCCGCATCACACTGCTGACTCATGTTCAGCTTGTGGTCTATGAAGACTCCTAGATCCCTTTCACACGTACTGCTATCCAGCCACGTGTCCCCCATCCTATATTTCTGTATTCCATTATTTCTGCCTAAGTGTAGGACCTTACATTTCTCTCTGTTGAATTTCATTTTGTTCGCCCTGGCCCAGCTCTCCAATCTATCCAGGTCATTTTGAATTTTGATCCTGTCCTCTGGCATATTAGCAACCCCTCCCAATTTGGTGTCATCTGCAAATTTGATGAGCATGCCCTCTATTCCTTCATCTAAGTCATTGATAAAAATATTGAACAGCACTGGGCCCAGGACAGAACCTTGTGGCACCCCACTAGTCACTTCGTGTGACTAAGATGAATGATTAAGATGAAGATTCTCTTAGAATAACACACATTTTTAGTGATGCTGTGGGCCCTCAAATGATATAGCTTAGGGACTGAGCAGAGAGCTTGGAAAAGTTACTTTTGGAAGCTACAACTCCCAGAATTACCCAGCCAGTGCGGTCAGTTCCAAATTCTTGTCTTGGCATGTATTAATCCAGCACTGATCATAAACAGTCGGTCCTCCATATTGAATAGGGTTAGAGGTGCAAGACTCCCACAAAAATGGAAAAATCACAAATATCAAAATATGTGTGTGTTTCTGTGGGAAGGAGGGGGTGAGGCATGGTGGTGAGAATGGACACCCAGGGTCGAAACCAGGTCAGGGAAAAGAGAAAGAATGGTGACCATATATTTCCTCTCTCTTGTTCATCTCCTTCCTTGGCTGGGGCATTGGGAGACAGTTTATGGTGCTGAGAAATCTGGCTGTGAGCCACCATTAGCTGGCCAGGCAGCAGCTCATGGAGGAGGAGAAGGACCAAAGGCAGGTTTTTAAAGGGCTGCACAGCTGCTGAGAGGGAAGGCTCCCCCAGAAAAGAAGTGCCTGGTGGGAAGGGGAGGGGTTGGAGAAACACACTAGTTATCAAATCCTTGCAAGTTAAACCCACAGTATGGAGGGCTGCCCGTATTTGAACTAAATGTTTCCTTTTCAAAAGCAATTTCCTTCTACAGCCCTGGATGAGTGAGCTGCACATCACTATGTATTCCTCATTGTTTTCAGTTGTTTGCAAGAAACTAGGCTATTTGGTGTTTCTTTTTTTAGCAGTTTCTCATGTCCTCTCCTTCAACTACATCATTTGCCCACGTTTCCTTTGTTTCATCCATTCTTACATGTGCCTTGATCTCTGTTTTTAATCTTAATTCCTGGACAGTTTTTCCCCCTGCTTGCTGTTTCTCCTTACCCACCCACTGAGTTGTTTCTTGCTTTCATTTTTCTAGCATCTCTGGACTTGTTAGTTTTTTTTTATCCCAATTTTGTTTCAACTTGAGTCTTATTACTTGAATCCTCTTTGTCACTATATCCTTGTCAATCCCTTTGGAAGTAGCATTATTAAATGCTCTCACGTCATTAGTCTACCAATATTATTGCAGCTTTCATCTCTTAAAGCCTGGTCATGTTCTGACTTCATAGAACAGACATTTCTTTGGAGGGAAAAGAATTTGGCGCTGGGTGATGTCATTTGTTTTCCTGTCTTTACTGAAGAAGTAGGTTTTCTTTGATGAAAAGCAAGTTTTGATTGAATTAAACAAAATGGTCCTGTCCTTGGGTGCCCAAGTACCAGTGATGGCCAGGAGTATTTTTTCAGTTCCATTTCTTCATTTAAAAAAACAAAAACAAAACACTAGCTGGAGCTGTGCACAAACAGCACTTTAAATTTCTCATCCTATTTTTGATTAGAGAAATACAGTCTATTGGCATTATTATGGATCATGGGATGGGGGTGGTATCTATCATACATACACAATGGAAAATATATTGAGAAAAAGATCTGCAAAGTGGCTGCCTTTTTCCACAGTGTGTGTGAGAGAAAACAAACAAAGAAACAAACAAAAATTAGATTCTACCTCCCCCAATTCCATCCCTCCCAAATATATTTTGAGTCCTTGATCTTCATGGTTAAATTACTTTAACAGCCTCTGCATCAGGATTCCCTCAGACAATACAGATCTATCCACAGGTTCAGAATATTTCTGTCAGGGTAGAAAAGAGGTGTATCCTTACTGCATAGTTCAGCAGTTTGATGATTCATTAACTGCCATTCCTCCATCCTGTGGCATCCTAGGATTTGCTCTTTGATGTACTTAGAATTCTATAGTCCACTCCACTGAACTACAGCAATGGAGCTCTCTGGCATAGAATTCAAACATCTCATGAAGCAACATAGGATGGATCCATGACAGAGTGGTACCAAACTGCTTTAGTTGTGTAGTGTAGATACACCCCTGATCATTATATACCAAGATTTTACCAGCTCCACTGGTTGCCAGTTATTTTCTAGAGTCAGTTCAAGATATTGATTTTGATCTTTAAATGTCTTGAGATCAGATTATCTGAGGAATTGCCTGTGTCCTTCTAAATCTGCCTTAGAATTTTGTTTCTCCATTGAGGCAGTTCTACAGGCCCTTCCATCAGCTGCATCATAGGTAGGTACCAAAATTAGGGCATTTTTGTTTTAATGCAGCAGGGTTGGAATGCCCTGTTAAGAATGGTACGCTTATTACCCTCACTGCTTGTTTTTAGAGGAGCAGATGATCTTATTTCAGCACAATATTACAGGATTATTTTCAGAGGATACATTTGTGGTTTCTTTTAAATTCATCATTGTTGGGTTTTGCTTGTGATGTTTTTGTCTTTGAACATTTATAAACAGTCTTGTTAATGTTTTGCTGCTGATGATTTTGTTTTAATATTTATAAGCTGCCTTGTTAACATTTTAGGGAAGATGGTGTAAACATTCTAGGAATGAATGGATGCATGCATAAAAATGCATACATATATTCACTAGATTGACCTTTGGACCCATATCATTGTTGGTTTTCTGTTCATGTTCTTATATGGGTGATAAGAGAAAAAAAATTGAAAAAAGGACGGCTCTTCAAGCTGACAATTGGTGTTTACTGGCTTCCATATCATGGTGGGCAGTGCATCGTAACCCAGAACTATCCAATGTGCTAAATCTATAGGCTAGGGTTTGGCACCTTGGTTACCTCTATAAAGTCAGGACTGAAACTGTGAGCAGATTCACCATGGCCACCCCCAACTTGGAAGACACCATCTGCCACTAATTAGAAGACACCATCCAGCTATTCTGTTGTTTGCTCCTTGATTGTTTGCTTCTTCATTGATGTTTCTGTAGTAAAGGAATTAAAAACCAGAAGAATCCATTAGGAGCAAAGGAGGATTGCAAGCACAGGACAACTTCACCAGAAATCCCTATAAAACTTAATGAAATAGGCATAAGCAATGGCGTGATAACAGTCTTGTCTGACTCACTTCCATACATATATATGGAGAGAGAAATGCCAGATGTCCAAGCTAGATTCAGGAAAGGAAGAGGCACTTGGGATCATACTGCAAACATATGTTGGATAATAGAGTGCATCAAAGAATCATGCTTTATAGATTATACCAAAGCATTTGATTGTGTAGATCATGAAAAACTTTGGAGAACTCTAAAAGGAAGGGGTGTGCCACATCATTTGATTGTCATGTTGCATAACCTATACTCAAGACAAGAGGATACTACCAGGTTAGAATATTGAGAAACAGAATGGTTTCCAGTTGGTAAAGAAGTCAGGCAAGGATGCACATAACCCATCTATTTAACTCGTATGCTGAACATATCATACATAAAGTAGGATTAGACTCAGGTGAATGAGGTATGAAAATTGGAAGAAGGAACATCAACAATTTCAGATACACAGATGACCCTTACTACTAGTAGAAAGTAGCAAAGACTTGGAATGGTTACTGAAGAAAATCAAGGATGAAAGTGCAAAGGCAAGTTTACAGTTGAAAATAAATAAAACAAAAATAATGATGGTAGATTATTTACATACCTTTAAAGTAAACAGTGCAGACATTGAAAATGCTCAAGATTTTCTTTATCTTGGCTCAAAATGCAGATTTCAGTTCATCAGAAGGCTAGGACTTGGAAGGGCAGCTCTGAGGGAACTAGAAAACATCCTGAAGTATAAAGACATATCATGAAATATTAAAGTTGAGATTGTTAATGGCATCTTATTTCCAATTTCTGTGTATGATTGTCAAAGCTGGACAGTGATAAAAGCTGATAGGAAGCTCATTTGAAGTGCAGTTCTGGAGGAGAGTTCTGTGGATTCCACAGACTGGTAGAAAGACAAATGAATGGGTCCTAGAGCAAATCGAGCCTGAACTCTCCCTAGAAGCCAAGATCACTAAACTGAGACTGTTGTAGTTTGGCCATATCATGAGAAGATATGATTCACTACAAAAGACTTGCTTGGCAAGATAGAAGGCAGTAGAAAAAGAAGACGACTGTGTTGCAGATGGATAAACTTATCAAGGAAGCCACAGCCCTGAGTCTGCAAGACCTGAGCTGACTGATTAACGATAGAGTGATTTGGAGGTCTCATTCATAGGTTGCCATATTGACTTGATGGCAGTTAACAAGAACAAGGCATAAAATAAACTAGAACTCTGAAAGGGGGATCAGCAACTGTGTGACTGTTTCAGGCACCAAACATTAGCTCATTCAGCTCCACTGGTATGCCTTTTTAACTGATCCCATATGTTAATCACTTGGGTTCTCTGAAAGTTTGCTTGACATTGCCTCTGATTTATGCTGCTGGTTTCCACACCAGCATTTGCCCATCTGGAGACCATATTAGCTATATCAAGGTTTTTTGTTTTTTTTTTAAATGTCAAATGTAGGGGGAGGGTGGAATTAGAAAAGGGGGTGCTGTGAAGTTTCTTTGTGACCTTACTTCCAATTAAGCTGCAGAGTTCAGCATTGAAAATGTTGAGACTTACCTGTTCTTTCCAAAGAGAAAGAGCACGAATGCCTTTGTAAACCTGAGCTTGTTTCAGAATGCTTCTGTTGTTCATTCCTTAACCTTGCACCAGGTAAGATTGTACTTGGACATTCTTTTTACCTTTGGAGATCTGTATTGACATCCTAGACCTAAAATGGCACAGGAGAGTCTCCAAACATGGCAAAACTGCCCTCCTTGCATGCAACACATTTGTGGGCAATTAAAAAAAAAGTGGAGCTGGGGTAGCATGGGATTGTGGCCCTCTAAGGTGCCCTTGGGGGCAAATACAGCCCTTCAACCCCTGACAGTTGCACATCCTGATCTATAAAGTTAGTGTGAGAAGAACTTCATGGGTTTCAGTGATGAACATCATACCTTTCTAATCCTAATTCCAGGCCCATTTGAGAGTAACAGAATGACGCTCCTGCAGTCCAGAGATCAGAAAAGTTACTTTGAGGAGGTATATCTCCTAGAGCCCCCCCACGGTAATCTTTTTCTGGGAGTTGTAGTCCAAAAAACTCTAATGGTTCCAAGTTGCACTTGAAGCATAGTTAGGCTTCTTCTGACCCCAAAAGGTAGCTGCGCCTAAGGAAGCAACTACATAAGGTCGGATCAGGGATTGTCAGATTGAAACACTTTTCCTCCAAACATCAGAGCTGAAAGGACTTCTATGTTTATAAAAAATAGTGGTTGCATTCTTCCATTCCCCACATACAAACACACACCTAAATTGATTTGTAATTCCATTGACATTTTGGTACTTGTGGTTTAAGCAATTTGCAACATAATCCTATTCGAGCTTGTAGTATTTGTTGAGGTTTGTTCTTTAGTAAGTGCATTTGTAGTAGCAGCCTTAATAAAACAATTACTGGTATGTTCCAGTTGATTTGTATTACAATGAAATTATTGATATCAGAATATATTCAAAATCAACTATTTTCTTTTTTTCAAACAAGAGTAATGATACTTGTTTTTCTTGTCAAAAGACGATTACAGAAAGATGCCTATGTATACCTTATTTTGCTCACACAGTAAAATAAAATATAGGGAAAAAAGTTTCCTGGCCTAGAATGTGTTTCATTTTTGGATACCCTAGTGCTTGGCAATTTATTTTTCTTTGATTTATTTCTCTCCTTTTCTTTAATGTTTGAAAATTAGATGCATACCCCTGCCAGCTTTAGCAAGTATAAGTTCTACAGACATTTGTGAGCCAACAGCTGTCAAAGTCACATGGGGCATTTCATGTCACCCCCTGCAAAGATGTCATCAAGCTCCAAATAATAGTGAGAATGTATGAGTTTGTATTTCCTGATAGATGATTGAGTTGAATATACATGTCATTGTGTCCAAAAGGCACAGGATGGTTTCCACCATTTAAAAATGTGCTTATTTCTCTTTAGTGCATTTTCTCCCCACCAGTAGGCATTATTTGCTTAGGCTGCTTTACATATGGGGACTGCACTGTTGATTGCTCTTCATGTCAGCAGTCATCACTGCATCCTTAGTTATTGTGTAGCACACCTTATAAAGTGGATTGTGTGGTTTTCCCTCATAACACTGCAAACCTTTAGGGAAGAATGAGGGTAGACCAACACAGAGAAAGCTGCCTGATCTATATAGTGATCTGCTGTGTGTTTGTCTGTGCCTTCAAGTCACATGTCAACTTATGGGGACTCCATAAATTTCATAGGGTTTTCTTAGGCAAGGAATACTCAGAGGTAGTTTTGCCAGTTCCTTCCCTGAAATATAGCTTGCAGCACCTGGTATTCATTGATGGTGTCCCATCCAAATACTAACCAGGGCTGACCCTGTTTAGTTTCCAAGACCAGATAGGATCTGATGCCTTTACAGTATTTAGACTACATATACCCAAGTGTGTCAGGGTGACACCATGTGCCATGATTGCTACCATACGAAGGCCCTGAAAAGGGTTTCTATGTGTGAATACCCCTATTCATTACTAATCCTGCTATATTATTCCTATTATTTAAAAACCATTGCTTCCCCTAGGTCTTATATCTTTCAGTGCCTATTTCATAGAACCATAGAGTTGGAAGAGACTCCAGGGGCCATCCAGTCCAACCTCCTGTTATGCAAGAACACACATCAAAACATTCCCAACAGATGGCCATCCAGCCTCTGCTTAAAAACCTCCAAAGAAGGAGACTCCACCACACTCCAAGGCAGCATATTCCACTGCTGGACAGCTCTGACTGTCAGGAAGTTCTTTCCTGCAGCTTGAATCCATTGCTCCTTGTCCTGGTCTCTGGAGCAGCAGAAGACAAACCCACTCCCTCCTCAACATGACATCCCTTCAAATATTTAAATATGGCTATCGTGTCCCCTCTTAACCTTCTCTTCTGCAGATTAAACATACCCAGTTGCCTAACCCGTTCCTCATAGGACATGGCTTCCAGACCCTTCACCATTTTGGTTGCCCTCAGGGCCTCTCATTTTAGAAAAAGGCAACAGTGTGTTGGTGGGGGGGACAGGGCGTGAAAGAGCCAGAGCTTAGGCATGTTTCTTTTGGGAATATAAACCCCAGAGCACCCACAGAGTATGACTGGAGCTGTTGCTACAACTCATCATGGCTCAGTGTACTATGCTATGTTCAGAGATAGTAATCCATGGATAATTGGAGAGTTATTATTCTCCAATAGCTGGACAGTAATAACAAAAAAGAACCTTTCACATCCTCCTTATGGGCTTCCCAGAGGCATCTGTTTGGCCACTGTAGAAAACAGAGTACTACCTTTACATACATACTTTAGTATGATCACTCAATGCATTCTTGTTTGAGGCTCTTTCTTTAAGCTTTATTCTCAAAAGTCTGGTTTAAGATTCATTTCTCAAAACTGAAATCTTTCATCTTATCCTCCCAAAGCATTTTCCTTTCCCTGGCCCCTTTCTCCCAGCAGGTCCCAATTTTTATCTAGTCCCAGTGCTACTGATGTGCCTCATCAAAGATAGTCTTGGCTGGCAGTTGGTGCTCAGCAACCATTGCAACAGTAGATTTTACCTTGTTCTACCATTCAGATTTTTCATAGATAAGCTCAGTCACCTTCCTGTTGCCTCTAAGTGTTTTCAACATAGCAAGCTATTTCAAAGCTTGGGAAGTTCCTTTTTGAGAAAGTATTTCACTCTTGGAGCATATCACAGTGTTTGAGATGTGATTCGCTACCATTGCTTATTGCAAGTGCTAAAGAAGTGGCTCTTCAATGTTGTTTGCTACTTTTCCGTTTTTTCTTACTTAAAAAAAATAAGCCCTGGGTATTGATAACAGTAGGGATGGGGAAAATGTGGCCTGTAGCCCCCATGCATCTCTTCAGACCGCCCCCAAAAGATATCAGAAGCTGAAAGAACCACAAATTTAAAATTTCACAGGCTCCCCACACACACACACACACACACACACACACACACCATTCTCCCAATACCCTATAACCTCAACAAAAGAATGGTCAAAAATCAGCTGAAAATGAAACCCAAAGTGACATGGCATTGCCTCTGGTCAAGCCATGGGTGCCAGTGCAGCCTGTGGGAGGAGAAAGTGCCTGGGGAAGAGAAGGTTAAGAGACAACATGATAGCTGTGTTTAAATATTTGAAGGGATGTCATATGGAGGATGGAGCAAGCCTGTTTTCTGCTGCTTTGCGGACTAGGACATGGAGCAATGGCTCCAAACTTCAGAAAAAGAAATTGCATCTAAAAATTGAGAAGAACTTGCTGATGGTAAGATTAGTTTGACAGTGGAATGTGCTGCCTTGAAGTGTGGTGGAGTCTCCTTCTTTGGAGGTTTTAAAGAAAGGCTGGATGGCCATCTGTCGGGAATGCTTTGATGGTCTATTCCTGTGTGGCAGGGGGTTGGATTCGATGGCGGTTGTGGTCTCTTCCAACAATATGATTCTATGAAATGGGACAAGAAATGACCCCCACCCCCTTTTCAGCTGCTCACCCCTGAACTAGAAGATGGGAAATAAAACATTAGCATTCTTCTATTGAAAAGCCTCTAAAACTGGCCTTTCAAGGTAATGTTTAAAAGTAATTAGAAAACATTACTCGTTACCCCAGTGAATTAATTTCATTCTTGCTTGTGCTATTGTTTTTGAAATGTGGCTTCATTTTATCCTGGTCCTTCTGTTTTACTGCCCCCCCCATACACACACACATAACTTGTTTTCTATATTTTGGTCTGTTTATGAATGTACACACAAAATCAGCCCACTGCCAGGAAAAGCAAACCACACTCTTGCGCAGTTGCAGGTGGACAGAAGGGAAAACCAGTCAGGATCCAGATCACATATAGGTAGAATATGGCTAACCTCACCACAAAGCAGATTTTGGCTGCTGTGAAGCAGAAAATTGATACTTATTTAATTTATTACTATTATTGAAGGGCGTTACTAGAAGTATTTTTTTGTACCTTGAGTGACAAAATAAGTCAGCTGACCTTGTATACTATGCACCTTGCTTTAAGGGGCTGGGGGAAGGCCTCATTTCTGTCTCGGACAGTCTTCAGCCAGCCCTGAGCAGACCTATATCCAGATCTCAGCCAAATGCCAAGTGGCCTGCAGACCTCCACCACTGCTGGTTCTCCTCTCTGCTGCCCTGCCAATTACCACTGGAAATAGCTAAGAGGAGCATCTTTTGGCAAGGTCTTCAGCTCTTTGGAGAGCTAGTGGAGGTGTAACCATTACAGTACTGCATTGGGAACTGGGGAAACTTGAGTTCTGAATGAAAGCTCACCTTCGGCTATAACCTTTTCGTACTACATAATTATAGCACTACATTCCACTTTAAGTGCCATGGTTCCATCCTATGGAATCCTGGGATCTGCAATTTAGCGGGGGGGGGTGTTTAGAATTCTCAGCCAGAGAGTTCTAGTACCTCACCAAACTATGAATGCCAAGGTTCCATGGGACGCAGCCATAGCAGTTACAGTAGAGCTATAATGTATAGTGCATAAGGGCCCTTAGTTACTCTCTCTCTCTCAGTCTGACACACCTAATAGGATTGTTCTAAGTAAAAACTGAGTAAGAACAGGAGAGCCATGTACACCACTTAGCGCTCATTCAAGAAAATGCATGTAAATGTAACTCAAACATGCATACATAGATATGCACATGGGGGAAGGCTACAAAGGATTCCCACTGCCCACTACCATTTGTGACCCTAGGGGACAAAAACTTGCCCACGTCAATGTAGCTAACAGATCTGTGTGGCAGATTGTTATTAGAGCTCAATAATATCCAATGTGAAACAAAAATGTCTATTATTCTATACAAAATCATAATCATGAGGGAGATGCTTTATAGCTGCCTATAACATTTCAACTTTGCTTTATAGCATCGTAAAAGGCAAGATATATTTATTTGGAGGTTGTTCAAGCAAGAATGCTGAGCACTGCCTTCCAGGAGTCTACATATTTGATCTTGGTGAGTAAAAACATAAAATTAGATTGCCAGGGATTTATAGTTAATTTAGTTAATGGCAAGTCAAAAGGGCTCTTGCTTGTGTGTTATATAACCAGCATTTATTATCATAATTTGTTATTGTTTAGGGTCAACGGTGACAGCTTGCAACAATGGCTTCTGATGGTCTTGGTCTGCTTGGAATGTGGCAAATTAATCTTTGCAGTGTTATCTTCAGTGTAATGGTGGAGGGATCTTCACAATTCCCAGCTTTGCTGTTATAGTCATGGTCTCTTTTAAGATTATAAGCTTTAAGCGATGGATACAAACATCTCTTTGGATATCTTGAACTTCTAGTTCATAACTTACAGTTTTCCTCTGGTAGGTTTATTTATTATTTCTGTTCATGGAAAACTGGAGCTAATTCTGCGCATATATATTACCTAGTGGCTGAACAAACGAATGAAATACCATTTGATTAGGTCTATTGCCATGGAGCTCTGGAGCCTGCTTTCCCATGGCACCTACAGAACTGAAAGGAATGTCACTCATTTAAAACAGCTCCTTATTTCAGATGTATCTTTGCTTGTTGAAGGTAATTTGGCTCCTAGGTTAGGATCCCTGCTGAGAACATTCCAAATCAAAAGCTTACTCAGTGCTGCTGAATGCCAGTTCATAGTACACCATATTTTAAATCCCATTTTAGACTGATTAGTTCCAGAAATCAAAGCACTTCAGTGTATATGGATTTAGCCTGGGGCAGCATCTGAGCCCTAATCTGAGCAATAGTCAGATGATTTTACAAAGAAAACAAAGGCTGACTGCCTTCTAAAGGACATGTGTATGTTTCCTTCCAGACCTACTGCACAATGTTAATATGTGTAGACAGTTTATAGAAGGGCTGTCTCAGGGAGTTCATCCACATGGTTCATATTTCAGGATGGAGTACATGCTTTCATGACTCTTGAGTAGCATTACCTCATAAGCCAGTTCCCAGGATTTGGTAGTAATTGCTTTTAAATGGAGAAAGGAGGGGGACCGGTGACCTTCCTAGAAAATGTTGGCAGGCAGCAGGGAAGTTAACTCAGCACTGTGCAGTCAACTGGTAAGTGAATGTCTTGCAGCACCCAAAGTGGACATTTGGTGTGAATGGCTCATGCAGGGAACGAATGAGCACTCCTTACCATGAATATTCAAGATTGCTGAGTTAAGAGCCTCTAAGAAACAAGAACAGTGTTATATATTCTTCTCACTGCAGAGGTACTCAGTGGTGGCTCCTGGTAGTGTAAAGCAGTGGTTCACAACCTCCTGTTCTCCACAGGTTTTGGACTTCCACTGCCAGAATTCCTGACCAGTCAGCTATGCTGACTGAAGCTTCTGAGAGCTGAACACCAACACACTGACCAGAAGCTGAGAACTGCTGGTCTAAAATCAAACCACCTTATTGAAAACTATTGCTCCTGATCCTTAGCCCAGAATACACAGTTATTTCAGGGAATGCTGGTCTCCACTATTCCATGGGGACAAGTGCAGGACTAATACAGTTGGAAAGCCACTAAAAGTGATGTTGGGAGAAAAATATCCACATGCTCTTCGCTTAGGCAGAATGGGGCAGCTGCCTCAAGTGGCTGATTTGGGTGCCATCAAAGGGCAGCAAATTGTTAATTATTTAATTTAATGGGGTTTTTCTAAGTGCAAGAGAAAAAGGGGTTGCTTTAAGATTATTGTTTTTCTTAGATGCCAAAATAACATGTCCATGCTTGCTTACCGTGATTTGGAAGAAGGTGGCTCCTCTAGCACCAAAATGGAACCCTGGATATTGAACACACCAGGGTCTAACATAACAATAAACTCTGATTAGCTAAACACAGGAGAAAATGTATGATGTCTCACTGTGGGGCCAAAACTAATTCAACTAATTCAATGTAATTGATTAACCATAATTAAGTGCCACATCTGAACAAGGCTGTTGCATTTGGCAAAGGAAAAAAAAAGACCAGATCAATGCATTTGACAGCACTGTTTTTTGCAGAGTGTGTAAGGGTGACTTGCTTGGAGTACAACTCCCAGAATTCAGCAGTGGCCATGCTAAATGGAGGATTATAGGAGGTATTACCCAAACAATCACTTTTCCAAACTGGTCTAGAACATTGTTAAGCAGTTTGGTGGACAGGAACGTGGAGGTAAAGTTTGCTCTACCTTCTCACAGAAAGAAATTAGGTGGTGCAAATATACCCTAGTATAACACATTAAGACACAGTCTCTGGGCATTTCCACACTACACTGTTATAGTGCTATTATTCTATCTTCAACATCCTGTGGAATTCTGGGGCTTGTAGTTTACTGAGGCCAAAGAGCTCTCTGGCTGAAAATTCTAAATGCCCCTCCCTAAACTGCAAACCCCAGGATTCCATAGGATGTTGGAAGTGGAATAATAGCATGATAGCAGTGTAGTGTGGCAAGGCTCTCTGTTGTCTTCTCAGATATTGCCCAGAACACCTCATTGTCTCAGTTCATTATAATAACATTGGAACTACTCAATTAAATAGTAATTCTGTGATTATATACCACATTAAAACAAAATGAAGAAAAAAGTCCTATCTTAAAAGCCACAGTTTGCAGGAGACATGAAGAAATCTAAACAGCTCTGCACTGTGGACTTTTATAGCACACTGTGAAACAGGCAAAACTAGAATGCATATTTCCCTGTCAGCCCTCTTTAAATCGGACAAGGGACTACTAACATGCTGTTATTCTTTATCTTAAGGTTCTTTAACATGGGATAAAATTACTACCACTGGTATTGCACCTCAGACTCTCAAACATAGTTCAGCCATTGTAGGGGAAAACATCTATGTGTATGGTGGTGTACAATCTGGAAAAGCTGTCGATGACCTGTATTTGTTCAATACAGGTGAGTAGAATCAAATTCTCGCAAAATAATTAAGTTTGGTACCATCACAGTGAAACCAAAATTATTTAATTATGTTTTTCATAGTTATGAAAAAGTATAAATAGAACATCATAAATATATAGAAGTTTCCAGCTGTTTTCTTATTGCTGTTGCCTGAGATCCTGCACTGTCAGAGTACCAATGATGATGGAGCTCTGTTGTCCTAGTTATGACTGATGATGTCCCCCCAGCTTTGCAGCCTGGCAGCACCCTGACTGAAACAAGTTCTGGAGATTGGGACACTGGGAAATGACATCCAGAACACATTTCCATTGGGGGGTTGTCTTGAGAACAGGCAGTTGGAGAGAACTCTCAGGGTCCCACAACAGCTGCTTGTCCTAAGGCACGATAACTAGGAGCATGCTGTGAAAGTCATTTCCCAGTGGTCCAGTTCTCACCACCTCAGAAACACTTTATTCAGGGCACTGTCCGGCTACAAAGGTCAGTTTGGAGAGCTACATTCAGACATTCATGACTGTAAATGTAAATCCCCAGTAGTTATAAGTCCTTTTTACCACATAGTAAGTGCTGAACAGTTGTTGATTGGCTACATAGCACATCACTATTGACAGCAGTTGTTGAACCTCATTATTTTTTTGATAGTGTTGTCTGTGTTTATCCTTCAGACTTTTAACTTTTTGATGCTAACTCCAACTGATTATGCAGTTAATCACTAGAGAAGACTCTGCTTCTGTAAGCGAGCCCTTTTCTGTAGAAACTACTATGGTTTAAAAATTATATACACTCAGTTTGTACTTTATGTGTTCCAGTTTTGAAATACACCAAAGAAATCTGTATTCTATATATCCCACCACTTCTATGCATTATTGTTTATAGCATTCTAAAATACTTTTTGTTGTTGTTGTTGTGACATAATATCTTTCAGTATCCCAGAGCTGGACTCCAGTCAAAACATCTGGCTCGGCCCCAGGTGCTCGGTAAGTTACTCAATGTCCATCTGTATAGGCAGTTGTTAAGAGCTGAACTAAAATGAAATAGCATGAGGAAATAATAATTTGACCTTGGGCTTCTCTTTTCTGATCACCCAAGAAACTGCAAATGAATAGAGAAACAATGTTTAAGTCTCTAAAGTCTAATTCTCAGGACCAATTCAGACATAACGGGGTCACTATTCACATGCCCACCGCATTCATATAGAGAGAGGAAGGATGAAGTGAGTGGGGTATGTCAACAGTGAAAGGAGCATGCAGGAAAATGAAACTGAACACATTTTGTCTTATGGGTTATTTCTCTACAATTGGTTGCTCCAGGCCATTTTCCTTTGTTTCTTATTCTTCACTCCCATAGTGGAAAACAGCTCAGAAGAGAGGAAAGTTAGGACAAAAAGTACATAAGAGACGAAAGAGGTTAGTGCAGGGAGTGCGTTGGCCTTCTGTGACAGTAACCAGGCCTCCTAGACCAAAATATTCAAGTACTAATGTCAGCACTTGCACACCTACACATTTCCACAGCCAAAGGTTAGCTGTTTTGTCTGCCATTTTAAATTTCCTGTAAGGCTTAAATCTAGCTGTGAGAAACAAAGATATGCCTACTCTCAGTTCCATTGACAGAAGTAACTCTGTCAGCAGATATACTGTTTGACTCCGCTTGATGCTAAGGCATTATGGCAAATTAAAATGGTGGAGGAACACACAGCTGTTTACCATGCTACTGCTGCTAGGAGATCTGGTGTTCTCTTAGGGAAAGTGTATAAGGTTTTGATTTGGCTACAGCTAACAGTTCTTTATTTTTCTAGAGTTCTGGCCATCTATTCAAATATCACATTTGTCACATTCCCTGAAATCTGAGTTTATCATCTTTTCAGACCTGTTTCTATGTTTCTATTCCATATGGAGAGGCGGGATACAAATAAATATGATGATGATGATGATGATGATGATGATGATGATGATGATGATGGTGATGATGATAAAGAAGCAGTGATGGGGATCGCCATGGTGGGTGGAAGTGAAACTGTGCTTGTTCCATAAAAAACCAAAACCTCATAAAGCAGAACAGTACAGATATGGCACTGCTAGGGCTCTGAGAGGCCAGGGTTCAAGTCCCCATTCAACCATGGGATTCCATTTGATGATCTTGACTCTTATCACCCTCAAAAGAAAGCAATGACAAACCTCCTGTGAATGATAAATCCCACCCAGCAAACCTTAGGAAGGGGTCTCCATGAACTGGAGTTGAGCTTGAGTTTGGACATCCGCCTTCTTGGGCACGGCTTATAAGCTTTATTCAATATAGCTTTTCTATATGAAACTTTATTCTATTGTAATTATCAGATTTTAAAATTGTGTAGCAGTTATGTGCAACATGAGATTATTTGTTAAAATAAGTACTTGGAAGGTACACTCCTGCCACTGCACATTTTCAGTGGTAGCTAGTGCCATGTCATTGGGGTGATTAATCTGCTCTGGGGTCCAGACTTTATAGGAGCTGTCCAAGGTGATGAATGTATTCTGAAGATAGGGTTTGGCACTCTGTAGTAGTTCTTTAAAGTTCAGACTAAAACCGAGACATGATTCACTGTCCCACTGACATGGGAGCTACCAGTCGCTGCTAGATGTTTTTTAAAAGAATTAAAATAGAGCCTTCAAATTCTAATTCAATGTTGCAGAATGTTGCTTTTCCTATTGTGCAAGGAACAAAGTCAGGTGCCATATTTCCTACGATCAGGACATTACTAGCCCCTTCACCCACGCCATGCACTATCCACAGCTAAAGGGCTTAACTGAAAACTCAAAACCAATTTAATTCTTGGTGTTAAAGCAAGCATAAAGCTGCCATAGCACTGCATAATGCATAATGTGCCAATTCATATGCTCAACTAGCTAAATTAACAGCTATTTTTTAAATGATGGATGGCATCTTACATTACAGTTAACAGATTTGTAACCTAGAATTGTGGATCTGTAACTGTTCTATCTTCAGCTGTGCTATACATTCACGAGAACCACCATGATGTAGTGATTTGACTGTTGGACTATAACTCTCGAGACCAGAATTTGATTCCCTTCTTGGCCATGGAAACCCAGTGGGTGACCTTGGGCATGTCACACACTCTCAGCCCCTAGAAGACCCTGTGATAGGTTCACCATAGGGTTGCCCTAATTCAGAAATGACTTGAAGGCACACAAGAACAAGAACAACAATGTATTCATGATACCGGCACTGATGCCATGATCACAAAGGCCCCCCAGCCTACCTTAACAGCCAGCAGCTGCACTGAGCAGCAGAGGTTTGTTCTGCTGGCAATCGTGTTGCAGTAAGACAGCATTTCCAGTCCCCTCCCACCAGTGTTCTGCAGTTCAATGAGGAGTTGCAACAGAGATCTTGCTTCCAATTGTCACACTGTAGCTCACTGACAGGAGGAGAATGGACATGTCATAGAATCATTGAGTTGGAAGGTATGACAGGGCCATCCAGTTTAACCCCCTGCCATGCAGGAACACACATCAAAGCATTCCCAACAGATGGTCATCCAGCCTCTCCTTAAAAACCTCCGAAGAAGGAGACTCCACCACACTCCACTGAGGCAGCATATTCCACTGCCGAACAGCTCTGACCATTAGGAAATTCCTCCTGAGGTTTAGGTGTCATTTTACTGCACCCCAATTGCCAGCAGAAAATAATTCCATCACTTGTTACAGGTGCTTGCTGTTAAGGTAGGTTTGAAGAGTTGGGTTGGGAGATGAGATGTATTTATGCATTCATAGATATATCTGTGATGTAGGATGTGGATGAACATTTTGATAGGAGTAATAATTTAATGCTTTTTAAGTATACCTTGTTTTAGCTGTTTTGGTTTTAATTTACATGGTAAGCCATTTTGAGTTCCATCTGGGAGAAAGATGGGATATGAATCAAACAAACAATCTTTGGTTCTCCAGATATTTTGCACGTCACCTCTCTGAAGCCCCCAGCCAGACCACCCATGGCAAAGAACTATAGGAGTTGTAGTCCAAAGCATCTGGAGAACCAAATACCCCCCACTTCTCTCTTACATCTGCTAAATTAGATCTTTATACCTAATTTATTTTCACCTGATCCATTGCCTCCACTGATGCCACTATAACTCAGGGAACTAAGACCAATTTATTAAAACTTCTGAAGTGATTCTTTCCTCACTCAGATAATGGAGAAGAGCACTTATTAATTTTCTGGAGAATGCATAGAAATCTGAACATGACAAATTGCAGTCAACTTAAGACCATTAGAGAACACAAGGCACCAGCACAAAATGCATGTATGACAAATGAGTAACTATTTTCCCACATCCTCAAATAATTCTGATACATAAGCCAGAGAAGCAAAAGGAAATCATAGTACTACAACATGTTGGGGAAATGTTGCTATAGCCACTACAAATGTGAGAAGCTTCCTTTTGCCAGCAGTCTTTGTGGATTCTATTTTATAACAGAAATATTAGAAAATAATGTGTTCGTTATCCATTTGCACTGGTTTTTGTTTTTTTGTTTTTTAAATACCCTAGGATCCAATTTGGATACGCTGGCTTCTAATCAAAAAGTGTGCGGGTTTTTCTTCTTCCCTGCAGTTTAACTCATAGTGAAATAACTAAAAATTTTGTTTGATCTGGCAGCTGCCAGCATTTCAATAAAATAAAAATGGACAGGATTTGTTGTCAATGGAATCTAAGTCTCTTGGATGAGTTTTGCCATAAATTTGCAATCACACATGAACAAAGATGTCCCACGGGAAAATTCAAGTTGACTAAAGTGGTCAGACATTTGATTAGTCAGTGAAAAGATCTGAGCCATGTCACATGTTCGGATACTTGCAGATTTATATGGTGTTGAACTATTAATATGAATGCAGCTGTTAGGAATTTGGACAACAGACCTTGTGCTAGATATTGATATATTTACTAATGGAATGCTTAATATCATAAATCTATGGATTGTGTTTATGAGCTAAGCAGTTTTGAATGAAATTTTGCCTTGGCACAAGCAGGCACCAAAATGGTATTATGCTTTGCCTTGACTAGGTTTGATTTTGCATTTTTCTGTGACTAAACTACTTTAATAAGCACAATAAGTTTAAGGTATTGACAACTGGAGCTCCTCAAATAAAAATAATAGCTATTTTTCCCATTGTATAATCACATTCCTTATTACAAAGTCAATGAACCAGTTATTGTAATGGAAAGAATATTCAATATACTTATATTTTCTACAAGGAGAGAATGTCATCTGATCATGAGAAAAAATGGCCTTGCATCCAAATGTATCTTATGTTTGTTCAAAGTGCCTCCACTTTCTACCAGTTACTCCTTCCTTCTTCAACCCACCACACTCCATCCCATTTCAGAGCACTGTTTTTAGGGGGTACAGGTGTCTTCTTAATGGAAAAAGTAGGCTGGTAATCCCGATTACTCTAGTGAAGGTCTGCTTGCTTGCTTTAGGATTCACACACTGTGTTTTATTATTTCATACACTAATACACTAATCCTCAGCAAATTTAATTACAGTGATAAAGGAAATAGTAAACACATTCAGATCTTTAATTTTTGAATAATGCAGGATTAGGCTAAATAAGCTTTCCTCAGGAAATAAGCTCCTCCAGAGGAAAATGTTGAGTATCAAGTAGGCATTTGATATGTATGCCTCTTTAAGCCAGAGGTATGCAACCTACTGTCCTTCATATGTTCTATACTACAACTCCCATCAGCCCAAACCAGTGAGTTCAGTGCTCTTGAATTACAGTACTCGTAGTGCCATCACCTTGTATACCTTTGATCAGTTTCATTGTTCCCATTGTCCTTGGTAGCCCTATTCAGCAGCTGGAGAGGGTGTGGCAGAGCCATGGGTATTAGCAGCTTCTAAGCGGGCAGGGCTCAAAATTGTTGGTGTCTGAGGTAGATCAGCAAAGAAGCACAAAGGCAAGGAGGCAGGCAGATAGCATGGCTTGCTTTGGGTACAATGAACCCTATTTGGTACCTAAGACATAAATTTCCATAAATGCCTTCTACTCTTCCTAATTGCAGAGTAAGTTGAATAACTACCATATCTTCATCCTTTTCAGTTCATCACACCCCAAAATCATTCACTCTGCTTACAGATAAGACCAGCTTTTAAGGGAGCTAGGAGTCAGCAACAAACTTGGGAGCTGGTGGTAATTGGATAGGATAGCAGAGCTTGGAAGGGTTACTTTTCAACTACAGCTCCCAGAATCCCCAGTGCCCATGCTATCTGTGGGATTCTGGATGCTGTAGTCCAAAATTAACTTTTCAAAAGTCTCTGAGAGAGGAAAAGAGAGACCAGGACCATGGCACACAGGCATAAGGGGAAGAGGCTAGAAGGAGAAATGGAAACATTGAGAGTTGGGAGAAAAGGACTGAGCATACAGTAAAACTGCCCCTTGAGATGGGATGGCTCAGGAACCAACAGTGTGGTGACATCCATTGCTCAAAGCCCACAACCCTTTCTCCTACATCACTGAAAGGAAAAATACCTCTGCTGTTTCTCATCTCACAGCACCTTGGGACTTACTCGATACAGCTGTTGTGCACTTGAAATCCCTGAGAGTTAATTCAAAGAATCTAGATAGCAGACAGCAGAAGAGAATAGCAAGTGGCAGGTGTATCTGACCCCTGTTGACTTGCTGCTAGAGTAGATGACAGTAGTTACTTTTTCTAGCAGTTATTTCAGCAAAACATACTTGCCGTTGCTGTATAGATGTCAGCTTCACTGCTTCATAGAAAACTAGTACAACAGCTAAGTAACTGAGCTGTGAATCAGGAGGAAGCTGCTGGCTTACATCTTTCATTTGACACATGCTCACTGACCATAAGCAAGCCTGTCTCTCCTCAGTCTTCCCATCTGCAGTTGTTACCCTGTATTGTGGGGGTCCCGGGAGGGATGCCCAAATAACCAAATAAAAACACAAGATGGGGAAATTAACTCAAGCACTCTCTTAAGCTAACGAGAGGCAGAGTAACTTAGCAGGGATCTTGCAACCCTATGTATAGAGCGTCAGGTCAGAAGAGCAGTCAGACAGTTTTAAAATAGTAAAAATAATAGCTTTATTAAAGGACAAACAACAGAAAAGACACCACAAGCACGCAGCTAACTAGGAAATTAGAAATGGGAGTTTTCGGGGGAAATGGGTGATACGACACCTTATCTCGTAGTCCTGGAGAAAAGCAGAGGATTGCAGGGAAGAAAGCTCAGCGTGGTTCGCTGAGAGGAGCTCTCTGGACAAACCAACAGCAAGGCTGGATGAAACTCAGGAGCGATCCGAGGAGGACTCGGAATCGGGGACTTTTTATAGGGTGGATTGTGCCTACAGGCCATGCCATGCTTGGTGAGAACAAAGGAAATTTGGAACAGGACAAAAGTGTTGGAAAAGGTCAGGTTTTACATGATTAGCTTAGCGCTGGATGACAATAGTATAGCCAGTATGCAAATGGCTCAGCATTGAGAGGGTGCCGGCTCAGGGCCGTGCGTCTTTGTGTAAAGTCGCGCTTAAGCAAGGTGTGTCTGCAAGAAATGGTCCCTGAAGCAACGGAGTGGCATTAATCTGCCTGCCTAAGTGGGGACTGGAATGTCCAACCATTACTGGCTGCGCCTGTTTACATGCTTGTCCGGTGGCCCTTGCGAACACGTGGAGCAGGGTGCAGGGAAAGGTCAAATGAAGGCCAAATAAGTTTGATATCAAGGCGATATCTAGTGCTATCACCGGGCATGTCAGAACCGTGGTAACACAGTGTTGAATGGGTTGATGTAAGAATTACAACAGAAGCCAGGCAGCCTAGGCTACACAATCCTTGACATGCTTCCCTGGTAGTAAGTCCCAGTTTGGAGATAGGAAAGTCAAGAGAAAAGTGTTGATGTGTTTAGTTAATCATTAACAAGCTTTTAAGAATCTAATTCAGTTGCATTTATGTTAAAAGGGACAGAAATTTAATATTATATTTAACTTAATTTGCCATTTAAATTTAAATGAAATGCCTACATTAAAAGCCTTACTAACATGAAGCTGAAAAATACCATCCATTAATACACACATACGCAACTGCTTCTCCCTGATTTGAGCTTGTGAGAGAAGGAAATAGCTGCATGAATTTTTGAAAACTAGGTTTCTCATCCACCCCACCAAAATGTACTTTGACAGGCTCTCTGGCTCCAAACAGCAACCTGATTGGATTAAGCCAAGGACTACAAAGGAGTACATTTGCCCAGTGACTGTAATGGGCTGCACATTTTCTGGTGATCAGGAAGACTGAAGAGCTAAGTGAACCTGCAACTTCTCTTGAGAGTTGTAAGTAGGAAAAGAATGCCGTCTGGACACTCAAATGATAGCTTTCTACAAGCTTACAACAGACCCTGTAACTGGAGCAGTTCTGGCTAGTCCTTCCTGGTCTGATGGAAGGCATAGTCAAGCCAATCTGAGGACTTGGATGACACCTTCCTAGAACTGATGACTAAACATTGAGAAAGGAAAGCTGTCATAGTAATGGGAGATTTCAACTATCCTGATATTTGTTGGAAGTCTTGCCTTGGTCTTCTCCCAAAAGTAAAAGTGCTTGATCTGGGGAAAATGGAGCATATGATGCAGTAGGGGAGATGCCACACAGAACAGGTAAAGTGGTGATACAGGAATATTTGGCTACTCAAAATGAATTCAATCTCTAGGGCTAGATGAATTACATCCAAGGATATTAAAAGAATTGTCAGAAGTAATCTCACAACCACTGGCAATAATCTTTGAGAATTCCTGGAGAACAAGTGAAGTCGCTGCAGATTGGAGGAGGGCAATCATTACCCCCATCTTCAAAAAGAGAGAAAAAAACCCCTAACAATTACCTGTCAGTCAGCCTGACATCAGTTGCAGGAGAGATTCTAGAGCAGGTCATTAAATGGACAGTCTGTAATCACTTAGAAAGGAATACCATGATCACTAAAAGTCAACATTGGTTTCTCAAAAGCAAGTAATGTCAGACTAATCTTCGCTCTCTCTCTCTCTTAATTAGAGTTACAAACTTGGTAGATGAAGGGAATGCTGTGGAATGAGCATATCTTGATTTCAATACGGTTGTTGACAAGGTCCCCCATGATATTCTTGCAAACAAACTAGTAAAATCTGGACTAGACAATGCTTCTATTAGGTGGATTTGTAATTGGTTAACAACCAAACCCAAAAGGTGCTCCTCTTCATCCTGGACAGAAGTAACATATGGAATGCAATAAGGTTCTCTCCTTGATCCAGTGCTATTCAACATCTTTATAAATTAATTGGATGATGGAATAGAGGCTTTCTTGTCAAATTTGCAGATGACACCAAATTAGAAGGGATTGCTAATCCCCTAGAGGACAGGATCACAATTCAAAATGAGTTTAACAGATTAGAGAGCTGGGCCAAAACTAACAAAATGAATTTCAATAGCAAGAAATGTAAGGTACAACAATTAGGCAGAAAAAAAATGAAATGCATAGATATAGGATGGGTAACACTTGGCTTGGCTGTAGTACATGTGAAAGAGATCTAGGAGTCTTAGTAGACTACAAGCTGAATGTGGTACAGCAGCTAAAAAAGCCAATGTGATTCTAGGCTGCATGTATAGGACTATAGGGTCTAGGTTACTCTATTCTGCTTTGGTCAGACCTCACTCAGAATACTTTGTCTAGTTCTGAGCACCACAATTTAAGAAGAATATTGACAGGTTTCCAGAGGAGAGCGACCAAAATGGTAAAAGGCATGGAAACTATGCTCTATGAGAACCTTAAGGACCTGGGTATGTTTAGCCCAGAGAAGAAGAAGTTAAGAGGTGACATGACTGCCATATTTAAATATTTGAAAGGATGTCATATGGAGGATGGAGAAAGCTGCTTCAGGGACAATGATATGGAGCAATGACTTCAAATTACAGGAAAAGAGATTACACCTAAACATTAGGAAGAATTTCCTGACGGTAAGAGCAGTTCAACAGTGGAATATGTTGCTTCAGAGTGTGGTGGAGTCTTCTTCTTCGGAGGTTTTTAAACAGAGGCTGCATGGTCATGTATTGGGAGTGCTTTGATTGTGTATTCCTGCATGGCACAGAGTTGGACTGGATGGCCCTTGTGGTCTCCTACAGCAATATGATTCTATGGTTCCTTGATAGTCCACGTTCCTGGATGTCCTGTGATGATGAAAAGAAATGATATCATTAAAGTTCTTTATTGTTATTGTTGTAATGTGTCTTCAAGCAACTCTGACTTATGGTGGCCCTATTATAAGTTTTTCTTGGCAATGTTTATGAGATTTGCCATTGCTTTCCTCTTAAGAGTGACTTCCCCAAGGTCATACAGTGAGTTTCCATGGATGAATGGGGAATCAAATCCTAATGAAACACCAAACCGTTATACCACATTGACTTTATAAAGTTCTTTATCCTTAAGGGGAAAAATATTATGGCCAAACTATGGCCATTTCTGCACTACACTCTTATAGCACGATTATTCCACTTTCAACATCCTATGGAATCCTGAGGTTTGCCATGTAGGGAAGTGCAAACCGCAGGATTCCATAGGATGTTGAAAGTGGAATAATCGCACTATAAGAGTTTAGTGTGGAAATGGCCTATGTCTAACTAGATGTGGTTCTTTTGGGAGATTTTCAAAGGGTCCTGTGAATCAGAAAAACTAAATATTCTTTTCTGTTGATGTTTCCCTGCCTTGTTTCTTTTTCTCCTGTTCACTTCTCCTTTCAGCCAGGAGTGCATGGAGCACAGTTCAAGGTTAAATCATTTGTTTCATTTAGTTCCCACATGCCCCAAGTACTTAAACTTGTTCAAATTGTTTCCTAAATTCAGCACTTTTCAAAATCAGGGAAATTCATCCCATAAGAGCAATTTAAAATTGTTGAAAATTTTCCTTCAGGAAATGGATTCAATTATTCATCCAACTTTCCTCCTTCAAAGAGAAAAGAGTTTTATATATGAATGAGCCTAAGCTTTATTTTTGTTTTCTGGCTCTGTTTTCTATCTTTGTTCATATTCTTTTGGTTTTTGCAACATTTTTGTTTGAATGAGCTGTAGCACACTGTTCATTTCAAGTGGTGCTTAACTTTTCAGGTCAGGTCATGCTTTTGCAACAATTGGAGAAGTCATCTATATGTTTGGAGGTTGCTGCAGTGAGGATGAATATTCTACAGATGTGTTTGCACTGGATACAGGTGTCTTTTATTATTACACATCATTTTCCATTGCCCATAAATTTCTTTTATAAGTTAGCAAAAGTTCGAGTAGTGGTTTGTTTGTTTTATTTTGCTTTTGAAAAATAAATAGATAAAAGATAAAAGGCAGATGGGGGCAGAATTCAGAAAGACTTAGGTAAACTAGAAAATTGGGCAGAAATCAATAAAATGAAATTCAACAGAGACAAATGCAAAATTCCACATTTAGGCCACAAAAACCAAATGCACAGATATGTGATGGTGGAGACATTGCTCAGCAGTGCTGCATGTAAAAAGGATCTTGGGAATTTTTTTTATCATAAGTTGAATGTGAGCAAAGAAAACAAATGCTATTTTAGCCTGTATTAACAGAAGAAATGTTTCCAAGTTGAGGAAAGTAATAGTCCCACTATGTTCTGCACTGCTCAGGCCTCATCTGGAGTACCGTGTCCAATTCTGAGTGTCTCATTTTGAGAAAAATATAGACATGTTAGTGCAGTTTCAGAAAAGAGCAATAAGAGCAATAAGAGGTATAGAGAACAAAACGTAAAAAGAAAGGTTGAATGAGCTGAGGTATGTTTAGCTTGATGAAGAGAAAACTGAGAGGGTACTTGACTTTTTAAATACTTCAAGGGATATCACAGAGAGGAATGTATAGGTTTGTTCTCTCTTGCCCTAGATGGTAGGATCACATCTAATGGTTTTAAGTTACGGGTGGGTAGATTTCAATTGTACATTAAAAAGAACTTCTTGGCAGGGGAACCAATTGTCTAATAAGATGGTGGGGTCTCTTTCTCTGTACATCTTAAAAAAGAGGTTGATAGCTGCCAGCTGGGGATGCTTTAGCTGGAAAGCTTGCACTGAGCAGGGGTTGGGTTTGATTACCCATGAGGGCTCTTCCAACTCTGCGGTTCTATAACAACCCCAGAAATATTAGGGGTGCATCTCAGTGCCAGCTGTCAGAGAACACTACCCTCCAAAAAATCTAAACCATATCTAGATTTCAAATCTAGTTAAGACCAAAATTAATTTTGAATTCTATTCTATATGCTAGGAAATAATTCATAGAGATAAGGGGAAGGAAACAAACAGAAGCAGCATTCTGCCATATTGCTCTATAGGAAGTTGGTATGTTATGAATTTCACGTATTTCCAGCCAGTGAATGCCACCATTCTTGGATAACTGACAAGTTATTCAAGGGACTTCAGCACCTATTTTCAAAAACTGTATTAAGATATGCTTTGCTAAAATGATTCAATTAACAGCAAATGTATTGGGCTCTTTAGAATACATCCGGTTAGTTTTATTTAGCCCCCACTGAAATCAGTGTAAAAAGTTAGCTGTGACTAATGTTACATTTACTGATTTCATTGGGAACTAAATGTGACTAGTTTGGTCTGGGTCTACTATTTCTCCTTAGAGTATTTCCTTTCCTGTCAATCTCCTTGAAGAGTCAAGTACTGCAGCATACTTCCACAAAGGTTAACTCTGTATTATGTGGACTGGTGTAAAATTCTTAATGGCAGCCGTATTCCATATTGACCCTCACTGACTGATATGTTGGGGAAATGGCTTTTCTAATGTCTTCCTTTGGATAAAAAATGCACCACATTGTTAAGACATAGTACTTCCACTTTCAAAATTTCTCTAAATAAGGCTGTGCAAACCTGTTTCCTTAACGTCAGTACTGACTAGTGCTGTTGAATATTTTGTTTATGCTCTTCCACAGATCTGTAGTTTGTTATTCCAAAGACTATGGTTGTAAAATTCAAGTTAATACAGCTCAAGTTAAGAATCCTATCAAGAAAAACTTGGAAATTACATAGAAAAGTCTAGTTTGGGGAACTGTAGTATATATTATGACTTATATTTTCAAGAGTCCCTGTCAAAGTCTGTGAAGAATATCTGCTTTCACAGATTGTGAAAGATAACAGAAAATGTAAGTGTGTATATTGTTTTCTCTCCTCCCACTGCCCAAGTATCTTTAACATGGCAAAAGTGTGAAGTCAAAGGGGAAAAGCCTGTTGGAAGGTCACATCATACCTTTACAGCACACCATGATAAGGTAAAAAAAAATCCTGCAATTTTTTTGGAATGATGTTGCTTTCAATTTTATTCTGTTTGGAAAGGAGAATAGGAAATCTTACTTGCAGTAACTGAATGTGGTAAAATGTCCATTGCAGAAATAGGCACACTACAGACTTGTAGGATATTCACTAGATTCTTCTGTAGCTGGGTGCAGAAGAATTAAGGAATTTTTAACTGCGGAATTTGTTTTGATGGCAGAAACTGAACAGAGTTCACAGTCTTTCCACACACAAAGATCTGCTCCTTCTTAACACCAAATTTTCTTCACTGCATCCACATAATTTATGGAGAAAGGAGAGGGGAATAACTTTATTGCTGCTATTGTTGAGCAGTCAGAAATCCTTACATTTGTATTGCACCCACCAGAATCAAGACTGACTGCCTTGCCCACTGTTGGCCAATAGTAGTGTAGAGTCCTTTGGCCAGGGCAGGAGAAGGCACCCAAGAGCTGTCCGCATCTCCCAAGAAGCAGTCTCGGCTAGGACTTGCATCTGCTCTCCACCCATTCCTCTTTTTGTACATCTCCCTTTGGGATCTAAAATACCCTGTTTTGCTGCTCTTGCCTCCCAAATTCTTTTGCTTTTCTCATATGAATAACATTACAGAGGGAAACCATACAGTATGGTATCATCAGTTGCCCTAGCTCACTGTACATAATGATTTCTCAAGAAGTATAAGATTTTTTTTTAAAAAAAGAAACCATGTAATATAGCAGGTTAGAGTAGCAAAAGATATTTCAATCCTCTGTGCTCTGTCACTTCTTCAATCTTAGTTTCTTTTTGTGGGAAGGTGGAAAGAGAAAGAAATGACAGAGTAAGATGGTGTCCTTGGTGTACTTCCAGCAGCAGGTAAAGATAGTTTAGTTTAGTTTAATTTAGTTTAGTTTAGTTTGGTTTGGTTTTAACAGGCCTTTGAGAACTGATGGTTTATTGGGAAAGGGCTTTTAGTAGTGTGATGTGTTGTTTTTATTTCTTGTTTTTAGCCACATTAAGTCCTGTGGCTGGTGAGGGACGGGAAAGGCAGGAAATATAAATAAAATAATAAAAATAAAATGTGGGCTAATGTAGTGACTTCTCCTTTCCCCATTGGAAGAGGAAAGTCTTCACTGCCCAGAGAAGGGAAGTTTTAAAATAGAAATTCAGGAATGATGGGAAGATTACAGTTGTTGCGGGGGGGGGAGTGTGAAGCTATTTTCTCAACATCCCTCCCCCTTCTTTTATGGTGTTTGCTGTTTTGTTCAGTTATACAGATGGTATTTTACAGTGTCCTTGAGACCCAAGTATGGAGAAGCTTCTTTATTCCTTTGCCGGTCTATACCTATCATTTGTAGTCCTTTGAAATGTGAGGTGAAGAGATAGGCAGAGGAATTGGCTGCATTCCAAGCCGGAGTGTTTTTAGCAGATTGTTAATTAGCAGACACTGGCCATTTCCAAGGCAACCAGAAATAATGGTCCACACGTGTCCCCAGAGGTTTAGGTGAGGCTTGCAGGGCAAGACAAAGGATTACGGCAGAGCCCCAGACATCAACAATTGGAGCCAATCAAGGTGTCCCCTGGGAGACTTGTTTTGTAAGATGAAAGGACTGTAGAACAATCTGTCTTTTAAATTGGCAAAGGAATTCAGATTAGGAGATAACTACTATTCCAGAAGCAAAAATGGACAAATTACCATAAATGCTGAGAGTTATGCCCAATCTCTATATGAAGATGAAAGGAAACAATTTAGAATTACCAGAAGTTTCAAATATTAACTCTTCATCAGAACAAGGCATTTAATGGTACTTTTTTTTAAAAAAAGATTTTTTAAAAAATTGAAGTCCCTAAGAGAAAACAAAACAGCACAAAGTTTTGGGTCAAATTAATTACTACTTCTACATCTGGTTTTGTTTTTTGTTTTTCTTTCAGGATATTTATTTGTTTGGAGGAGTTTCTGAGTCCAAGGATGGTAGCAAAATCCTAAAGAATGATCTTATGAAATTAAGTTTAGGTGAGTAGGAGAAACAAGGGAGCTACACCTATTTGAAAAGTACTAATTCTAAGCAAGAATTTTGCTATTATACTTTAAAACTGCCTTTAGAAGTTTAAAAATATGCAAAGTTATTTTAGTTTCTCCTCAGTTTTGAATGGCTTTTCCGCATACTGCTTGCTTTCCTTTGATCTTTCTGTACTTTGTTTATACTGTTATTTTAAACATGTGGCAAGGAACATTTGATGAGTGAATAGTTATTCAAATCTAACGTGCATTCTAAATTTCAATTGACTTTTTGTTTTCCTTTTAACTTCTCTGGTCAATCAGAACTCAACTGGGGCAGTAATACAAGCAAACAAGCAAAACTGTTTTTCAGAGGGGTAGCCATATCAATCCTTTGCAGCAAAATAATAAAGAGTTTAAGATTAACAGATTTATTATAGCGTAAGTTTTCATGGATTTACAGTTCAATTCTTCAAACGCAGAACAGTTCAGTTTTGGAATAAATACAGTATGTGTGGTCAGAAATGAAACATAGACAGTAAAGTGGGAGCAAGTTTAAATTTAAAAATTATATTTTAAATAAAATGTAACTTAAAATCAGGATTTTATTTATTTTAATATATGTGTGTGTGTGTGTATAAAAACACATTATTATTATTATTATTATTATTATTATTATTATTATTATTATTATTTATTTGTATCCCACCTCTCCATATGGATTGAGTTATAGCGATATCTCCTAGTGCTGCCAGTCAAAAGATACTGTGGAGCTGCTCTGTTCTTCCACTATAGACTTCTATGAATGAAGCAGGATGAATCACAAAAGCTTGGTCCGAAAGCAACCTAAGATCACAGCACGTATCAACACTTACTGTGTCAATTTTTTTAATCCTTATGAAATCTCATGGAATGTGGATTTGGCTGGAAGGCTGGCTATCAGACAAGTTCTCGAGAGAGAGGCATTAACTTTGAGATAAAGGTCTTCCTGCTCAGGGATGCAGGAGTGGTGAAGAAGGCAAACTATGCCAGTGTCCCACAAATTTTTGTTCTTTCCAATTAATATAAATGCTATTGATTTATATTGCCTAAGTTTAGCGAGACAAACCAGGTTGCCATTATTGAGCCTTTCACCTCAAAGCTGCTAGTTTACAGATTTAAATGAAAACTCTTTTCCTAGAATGTCCATCAGAGAAGTTGGAATACTTTGGGAGTTCAAGTATCCAAATATCTTTTAAAGCACTAGTGTCAGGTAGCCCTCCATATTTCAGTATGGGACATGTAGTAGTAGTTAATTAGCTGCTTGCTTGTAACCAAGGATGGGAACCAGAGACCATTAGATAAACAAAGCTAGAAATGCAGCACTGATAAGAACTACCAGCCTGAGCTGGGCTCTTTCAAGGTCTCTTGATGTCTATTGCTGTGGGAAAAGAATCTTTTGCTTCTAATGTTTGGTTTCTGCTAATTGCCTTTAGTTCGCTCACTGAAGTCCTGTACAACGCATCATACTCCTAATAAATAGTGTATTAGCATTGTTACATTTGTGTGTGTGATTTCGGTTCCTAACAATTAGGACTGTATAGTTTGCCCTTGTTTGGAAACACAACAGTATGTGTCAGTTGCTCTGCACCTCTCCCTTTACCAGGCTTCCTTCATGTAACTAACTTCTTTAAAAGGGAGCTATGAATGCCAGAGATCTTCAGTTTTACATGCACTCTGTGGAAATAATATTGGCTCTAGAGTTGGCTATAGAAGCAGACACAGGAACTGGAAGAGTGCTGAGGATTCAGGACACTAAGATAAAAGTAAAATATATAAATAAAGCTAAAAACTCTTTCAGGTAGGGCCCTCTAGGACACCACATTGTTGTTGTGTGCCTCCAAAGTCATTTCCAACTTATGGCAACCCTAAGGCAAACCGAACCTATCACAGGGTTTTCTGGGCTGTGTGTGATGCACCGAAGGTCACCCAGTGGGTTTCTGTGGCTGAGCAAGGAATTGAACTCTGGTCTCCAGGGTCATAGTCCAACATTACACATGTGGGCTCTCACAGATGACCATGCATGGGTCAAATAATATCCCCTTGAGGAGTCAAACCTATGATGGAAAATAATCCTTGCTTATCTTGTTCAAACACATGAGAACAAGAAACCACAACAGGTTTTATCCTCACTTGCAGGCTGGCAAAACACACTTTCCAGATCTCAGTGAAAGTTTGCAAGAAAGCTTTCCCCTCCCCACTTCAATATTACACTATCACTCAAAACTACAATAGCTGCCTTGTTGCATGGACTTTGAAAAAAATTGGAAGTATTCAGTAGATTATTGGAGGCAGTCCTTCTCTGTGCGCAATTTGATTCTCAAAGGGAAAAGATAACAGTTATGTGCAGAAAAAGAATTTGCCCTTCAGTGGAAAAAAAAACACATCTCATGTGTACACTAAAGAAAAGAACTCCTGCAAGGGTTAACAATTCCTTGACATTTTTCAACATTTCAAGCCAGAGAAATTTTGTGAGTTTTCTTCCCATCCCTGGTGCCTCCTCCCTATGGTTGCCATCTTCTCAATTTGATCTATGTAGCTTTATTTTTAACTGTGGTTTGATCTACTCCAGATAACAGGTTATAAAAATGTCTCTCCATTTCATGAAGAAACAACAACAGCTAATTCATTGCATTGTAGCTCCTTTGAAACAAATCATTATAGTTGTGAATGGGTCATCATTTCTGTACTTGAGTGAAATAATGTCTATGGATGTTAAGATAAGTTTTAATTTCCTGAGGTTGTTAGATATTTCTTTTGTATTACATAAGAGTAGAGAAAGTGTTGTAAATTCATTAGTAACCATGAATGTCAGTTCAGTAGATAGGCGACTCATTTGCCTACTTAATGAATCAGCATTCATGATTACTAAATGATCTTATCTTCATTAGATGCAATCTATTAGGCTATATTGTACATTAAGCTGATATTCCATGTACTTTAATAGATTATCTATCTACTGACAAATGTATGGGGCAGAAGAAATGCTTACATTTTGGGCTTTGTTAAATGTTGTATGTTCTGGATGGATGTCCATTGGACAGCCAGAAGAAGCTGCCTCATCACCATTTAAGCTGATGTCACTAGTAGAAATCTCCACTGAACAGTTACAGGCAGCATGAACTTTTAGAGAAGCTAGCAGGAGACCATATCAATCTTCTGGTCTCATGAATTATTCTGCCTAGTGTCTTGGATCAGTAGCCTTGGAATTTTTAATGCAGATGTGGTAACATGGAATTATTAATCCTTTAAATGCTGCACTAGATAACAGTAATGGAAAGTGTTATTGTCCTAATTATTTTGCTAGTGAAAACCATGAATGATGACAATTTCATAATTTAGACTAATTAATTCCCAAGACCTCCATGGCTAAGTTAGGAATCTGAAGTAGAGATAACTTTCCCCACAAGTGGACAGCTTCTTTCCAGGAGTATTCTCCACAAAATCTTATTGCTAGGCCGCCCCTAATCAGAGTGAAGTTTCTTGTGTTTGTTCAATTGCTAGGGGTGGGTTGAATACTGTTCTCAAAGATCCCACCCTTCCACCTAACTCCAGGGAAAAAAAATTAAAAGAGATGTTTTCGATTTTCTTTCTTAAAGTCTCCAAAACATGAATCTTAATCAAACATCTTTTGGAAATCTTAAGAACTCAAGTGAATTCAGGAGGGGGTTTTGTGTGAAATTCCTTTTAACATGATACAGCCAAATGTGCAAATATAAAGAAGTAATAATGGAGGCCATGGAAACCCACTGGGTGACCTTTGGTGTGTCACACACAGCCCAGAAAACCCTATGATCAGTCCAGTTTGCCTTAGGGTTGCCATAAGTTGGAAATGACTTGAAGGTACACAACAACAACAAATAGAGGCAGCAGATGAAAACGGGAAGATGGAATTCAGATTTGAAAACAGGATAACTGAGTTACATTGTGCTTACCTCCACAGAGTTAAAAGTCAACTAAAAGTCAACATGGGTTTCTCAAAAACAAGTCATGCCAGACTAATTTTACCTCTTTTTATGATAGAGTTACAAGCTTGATGGATGAAGGGAATGCTGTGAATGTAGCATATCTTAATTTCAGCAAGGCCTTTGACAAAGTTCCCCATGACATTCTTGCAAAGAAGCTAGTAAAATGTGGGCTGGACAGGGCTACTGTTAGGTGGATTTGTAATTGGTTGACTTACCAAACCCAAAGGATGCTCACCAATGGCTGCTTTTCATCCTGGAGAGAAGCGAATAGTGGGATGCCACAGGGTTCTGTCCTGGGCCCAGTGCTATTCAACATCTTCATCAATGACTTGGATGAAGGAGTAGAGGGCATGCTGATCAAATTTGCAGATGACACCAAATTGGGAGGGGTTGCTAATATGCCAGGGGACAGGATCAAAATTCAAAATGACTTTAACAGGTTGGAGAGCTGGGCCAAAGCCAACAAAATGAATTTCAGCAGAGAGAAATGTAAGGGCCTACATATAGGCAGAAAAAATGGAATGCACAAATATAGGATGGGGGACACATGGCTGGATAACAGTACATGTGAAAAGGATCTAGGAGTCTTGGTGAACCACAAGCTAAACGTGAGTCAGCAGTGTGATGCGGCAGCCAAGAAAGCCAATGCAATTTTTGGTTGCATCAATAGGAGTATGGTGTCTAGATCAAGGGAGGTAATGGTAGCACTCTATTCTGCTTTGGTTAGACCCCATCTGGAATACTGTGCACCTCATTTCAGGAAGGATATTGACAAGCTGAAACGTGTCCAGAGGAGGGCAACCAAAATGGTGAAGGGTCTGGAAGCCATGCCCCATGAGGAATGGCTTAAAGAGCTGGATATGTTTAGTCTGCAGAAGAGGGGATTAAGAGGGGACATGATAGCCGTGTCTAAATATTTGAAGAGATGTCATGTTGAGGAGGGAGTGGGCTTGTTTTCCACTGCTCCAGAGACTAGGACAAGGAGCAATGGATTCAAGCTGCAGGAAAGGAGATTCCACCTGAGCCTCAGGAAGAGCTTCCTGATGATCAGAGCTGTCCGGCAATGGAATATGCTGCCTCGGAGTGTGGTGGAGTCTCCTTCTTTGGAGGTTTTTAAGCAGAGGCTGAATGGCCATCTGTTGGGACTGCTTTGATGTGTGTTCCTGCATGGCAGGGGGTTGGACTGGATGGCCCCTATGATTTCTTCCAACTCTAGGATTCTACAGGTTTAGGATTTTAGAGGACATGCAGAATTCAGTGCAGAAAAGTTGGCCCAAGAGAGTGTATGTATATTGGCCTTCTGATTAGATATTGCTAGGACAAGCATGAGGAGTAAATAAATTCTTTTTTTTATGAGAATCTAAGCTGAACAGAAGCCTCTTACTGTTTTTTGTTCAGTATGTGATACCCTCCATTGCTTAGGTCAGTGATCTAGCCACATATATGCAAAATTATTTACTGGCAAGACACCCCCCCCTGTTTTTTTCCAAAAAATCTTATACTTGAATTAGTAAGGAGGTAGCTAGTTTCAATTGGACACACCACTGTGCAAAAAAGCTAAAGTGGTGGATGTATATTGAAGAATTAAAAGAGTATCCATGCTTATTTAGCATCCTCAGCGTGATGCCAACTATCAGCTGTTCTACACAGCATTGTTAAACTAAAGCAGAATAGAGTATAAGGGTTTATCACAGTACTGTAAGCATGTCTAAACAGAAACCACCATCTCAGAAGGCTTATTCAGCATTCAGCTTCTGTACTGCTTCTGGACATACTGTAAGCATGCAGAGCTTCTGGACATACTGTAAGCATGCAGAGTCTTGGCAGGGCCCATGGTAAAGGCCCAGGTCCTATAGCAGCATGCACGATGCCCCTGAGGGAGACCTCAACTATGCTTTATACCTTGCCAACTGGAGCTGCCAGATCTGTAAGGGAATTCTGTTTCATTTGTTTTGAATACAAGTAGAAATTTCAATGCAATCATAGATCCTGCTTCATTAGGGTGCCCAATTACCCAGGAGAATTCTGGTCACACTCAAGCAGATGTAAGTATCCCTTTCAGGGTTGCCATATGTCCTCCTTTTCCTGGATATGTCCTCTTTATCAGAGCTAAAATTTCTGTCCATGGGGCTTTTATAAATGTCCAGGGTTTTTTACAAGTTCATCCCCACACCTGAAACTCAGAAGTGAGCATCCGTTTAAATCTGATTAGTACAAATTTGTGGGACAGAATGAAGCAAAGCACCATATAAAGAATATCCTGTCACTAGGAATGCCCAAGATTATAGCTTGTGAATGTAACATCATCCCTCTCCGCTGATGGGACTTACAGAGAGAGGCGGGAGGGAGAAAAGGAGAATGACAGCAACAGCAGCACTGGCAAGGAAGAAACTAGCACATGGCAGGCTTCTTCCTTTTCCTGGAATACCTAGATGCCTATCTAGGTGACAGTAAGGTAGAGGTAGCATGTTTTAATTAGCTTTTGAAGTATGTGTAGTATTGAAGAGAAATCTTTAATACTACACATTTCTGAAGAGGAATCGTATAATTGAAGCAGCTATGCTCGTGATCCAATTATTTATTTTATTGATACTTTTTGGTCAATTGCATAAAATCTTAAATGTGTGTTTCTCTCACTATTGCTATCACTCATGGACTTTTCCAATCATGCTCATATGTGACATGCTAGTTAGAGTTCTGTGTACATATTGTTCTGTACTACTGGGTCATGTAACCATATTTCTACTGAATATTTTTTTCCCTTAACATATTTTAAATGACATGTTTAATGCATTCCAGTTAAATTCTGGCTCTATTCAGGGAGTCATCCTATGTCCAATTGTGTGCCAGTCCCATACCCTTTCAGTTCAGATGTTAGACAAAACCTAGATTACCTAGGTTTCTGTTTCCAGTAGTCCAGGGAAATTCAAAAGAGAAGAAGTGAGATGAAGCTCTGTTGAAAAGAAGAAATATGTGTAGCCTTGCTTATGCACTCGTGTACATTATGGTCCTTTCTGCACGAGGCACGTGAAGCAGTTCATGCTGTTTCTTACCATGTCTTACCAGATCCAAATAATGCAGGCTTTCCCTCATTTGCTTCTGCACAGCTCCTCTGTATGTTTCCTTTTGATTCGGAGGAGTGTGAGTTCATGCATCTGCACTACTTCAGCAGTGCCCATTCCCACTACTCCCCTCACCCTGCCCCGGCAGCTGTGATTGGCTTTTTTTCTCTTTTGGGTTGGTACATTTCCATTTCTATGTACCTATGTAAGTACGTATTTGGCACTCCCCCCTCCAAATGTCTTCTGAAAATGGGGTGCAAATATGGTAACTCCTCCACCCAGGCAGATCACCTGGCAGAGCAAAGTTGGGAGAGCGATTTCACTCCCCCACTCATCTCCGCCCTGTCGCTGACATGATCCTGCCCTAGAGAGGAATGGGGGAAAGGAGCTTCTCTCTCTCTCTCTCACACACACACACACACACACACACACACACATACAGAGGCACACATGCTCCCTCCTTCCCCTTCCAACCTCAGCAGGAAAGTTTCTTCACAAGGAGGAGAGGAATGGGGGGATTGAGCTTCTTACATACACACAAACACACACACACACACAGCCTCTTCTTTCTTCCTGGGCTGGGAGGTTTCCCCCCCACCCAAGCAGATAGGACAGGAACCAGGAACAGGGTACTAAAATATTTTTTCCTAAATAATATAGTCCTAAAATAGGGTGCTCTTTTAGGGCAGTGTGTCTAATGCCAGCAAGTACAGTAAAACATTTGCAAAATAAAAAACAGCTGTCTCCTTTTAACATGCCTGTGCTGTGTTTTGTCCGGTTACTCCATTTTCTAAAGTTTGCTGAACAAAACAAAAAATGGTGCCTGCCTGTCCTTTGGTGGGCAGGGACAGCTAGAGAAGGTGAGTATGCCCACAGCCCACCCTCTGCTGCCCACCAATTCGCATCGGTGCGAATGTGCGTATCTGCACCACTGCAAAAGTCCGAATCTGCTTGATCTTGTTTATTTTATTTTAATAAAAATAATGGAAAAAAATTGTTTTGGATTTTTTCCGGTTTTCAAATAGTGCACTTTCCCACCACATGGGGGCACATTAACTTGGGATTACATGTGGAACGATGGTAAATAAAGCGAACCTAGTTCACTCTCACGTGCAGAACAGCTCCATGCCAAAAAGACACTGACCCACTTTAATAACCCCATGCGGAAAGGGCCTTTGTCTGATCAGACTAAGAGCTAGAATGAATATCACAAATCTATTTCATCCACATGTTTTGAGAACATCTAATCCAGTTTCTTTGCAGTTCTGGCTTATGTTTACATAGTCTCTTTTGGGATCCTTCTGACCTTCTTCAGCTGTGTGAGATATCTTATCTGGTTGGCACATCCCTGGAGTTACATTTCCCTATAAACTCGAGGCCCTTTCACAGCTGTTGTTTGTACCAACATTATGGCTTCTTCCTTCCCCTCTTAAAAAAAAAAAAAAAGACAGGTCAAATGAAAACATTCTCAGCCCCCTTATCATTTAGCTGTCTCCCACAACCTACTAAGCAAAGTCTTTCCCTCCAGTTATTGTGTGAGCATGCCTCCAAGCTCTTTTCTTCACTTGACTTTTTATCAACTGAGGCAAGGTCTTAACCTAAGTAACTTCTTTTGTTGTTCTTTTCTGTGACCTTGGTCTCACAGAAAGCAACATCAAAACACACACAAAAATTCCCCCCTCCCAACGCTTCTTTCCCTGCTCAGGCAATCACCCTATGTCCAATTGTGTGCCAGTCGTGTTCTCCCTTAATTCAAACATTATTGTAACAGTTGGGGTTACCATGTTTTGAAAAGCAGAAAAGAGGACACATTTACCATCCCACTTTTTCAAACCACTAATCGCTATGATGATTCTCACTTTAAACATTCCTACTATATAAGCTGTGGTCATTACTACCAAAAATATTCCTAACTTTCATTGTGTTTAAATGACAATAATTTTTTAATTATTTAGCAGTATCTAAATAATACCAATCATTGATCTGACTACCTCAGCAATATCTCAACACAACCTGGGATTAAAGGCCCATCCCTCACATATGTTCATCTGCTACTCCAGCAGTTCAGATTCTCACAACAACCCTGCAAAGTACAGTGGCAGCAAGGAAAACTGTCAGGGGGACAAAAAAGAACTGCTATGGGACAATACATGAATGGTCTTCTAACCTCATAGGTAAAAAGTTAAGTTTGTAAAGAATTAAATATAGTATTTAAAGAGTTAACGTAAGGCCAAAGTGAAAAGCTAAAGTTGCTTAATCAAAGTTTTAAAATGTTGGCACAAAAATGTTGCAGTATATAATACATTACTTTTGTACACACCAACACTCAGAAGGCTTAATTCTATTGTAAAACCAACCCATATATTTTACACCTAAACTTTAAACTTAGTTTTACACTTAAATCTTAGACACTTAAAAAATTAATCAGGTTTGGTTCCAACAGAGCTCACAGTTCAGGGAGGATCTTAAGTTCCAACCATGGGAAAAATGCTAAAACTCAATCATAAGAACATTAGGCTAAAACTGAAATCCAAAAAGTCTTCTGTCTGGAACCCACAACATGATGCCAATGAATACTGCTGTGTCTCTGGACACTTTCGTTGGCACCTGTATGTCTCCTTGCCCCTTCTTGTTCACACTAAACCATTATAGCACTATGATTCCACTTTAACTGCCATGATGACATACTGTAGAATCCTGGGATTTGCAGTTTAGGGAGAGGCATTTAGAATTCTCAGCCAGAGTGCTCACCAAACTACAAACTATAGGATTCTGTAGGATATAGCCATGACACTTAAAAGGGCTCCCAGTGTTGGGGAAAACACATGATACAAATTAAGGAAATAATAATAATACACATATATGTTCTGCCTGTGTATTTTCCCCTAAGCCTCACCATTTTGCTGTCTGTGAAAGGCATATTTGCTTGTGCTTTATGGGGGCAAATATGTAATTTGGCATTTTGGGTTCATACTGAGCTACATAAATGAAGGCTTTTTGTGGCAGTGCCCGTGACACATTTCAGATGTGTCAAAAATGTTGGAGACACTTGTTCTGAATCCTAGTATCAGAGAATAGTTTAAGTAACAAGGTACTTTGAAGAACAGAGACAGTTTAGCAAATCCTAATTTTAGAGAAGTCTGTAATTACCTAGAATTCTGGCTCCAGTAATCCAGGGAAATTCAAAAGAGAAGAAGTAAGGTGAAGTTGTGTTGAAAAGAAGTGTGTGTAGCCTTGCTTGGCCACATTTATATACTTAGTCTGATCAGACTAAGAGCTAGAAAGTTTGTCAGAAAAACCAGATTCACCAATCAGAGGTGGAGGTATCCATTTTTTCCAAGTGCCTTTGTATTTTATCCACATACTTTGTTCTGAAAACATCCAACCCAGTTCCTTTGCAGTTCTGGCATATCTTTATGAAGTCTCTTTTGAGATTCTTTGAACCTTCTTCAGCCTTGTGGATATCTTATCTAGTTGGCACATCCCTGCAATTAACATCTCCTATAAACTCACGGCCCTTTCCTGATTATTGTTTGTACTACTACTACACACACACACACACACACACACACACAAGAGAGGTCAAGTGAAAACATTCTCAGCCCCCTTCTCACTGCAGGTGTACTCCACAACCTACTAAGCAAAGCATTTGTCACCAGTTAGTTTGTGAGCATGCCTCCAAGCTCCTTTCTTCACTTGGCTTGCTATCAACCAAGGCAAGGTCTTAACCTACATAACTTCTTTTGTTGTTCTTTCTGTGGCCTTGGCCTCACAGAAGGCAACATCAAAACACAGACACACACACACTGCACAGTAGCTCTTATCCACCTTTTATTTCAGTTGTGTTATATGGCTATAACATCAAAAATTATGGATCAAAGGTCTGGTATCTTTTTGTGTGTCTTCACAAAACAGTCAGGCGATTTGACTTTTTAGGACAAGTTTAGCTCCCTCCTTAAGGACCCAGTGAACAATATTATTAAATACTTTCTGTTCCAGTTTTGAGAGACAAGATGCAAATGTAATTATTAAGTACCCTGGAAAGATGTGTGTCTTAGTAAAATTGAAATATATAAAGAGTGTGTTACCCACAAGCCAATACCCTCTTGGAGCATTTCAGTAAAATCCTCTAATAGATACTGACAATATTTGGAAAGGAGAATCCCATCAGCACAGGCTGCTAGATCTGTTAACGTTCTCAATATGAAAGGTATAATGTTCCTTAGATTTTTCCCCAGCTAAACAGATTTTGCTGCCTGTGGTGGAGCAGTACATGCCTAGCCCCCCTCCATCACCAAGGTTGGCCTGCTGATCTGAATATCTGGGAAAGAAAAAATCCTTTCCTTAAGAGTAATCCATAATCAACCACTTCAGTCTTCCTAATGGCCTCAATTTCACTTCTTACATTAGAAGCTTCTTAAAAGTTTAGTCAGTATTTCTTGATCTTTTTATAAAGTATCATCAGTTTTTTGGGGGAGTCTTCAAATATTTTTTAATCTGTATCTAAATCTTTCTTGGTTTCACCAAATTTATTGCAGATGTTTTGTTCAAAATCCCTTGACTGCAATTTGGGGTGGTTTTTTTTTTAAATGTAGTGATTCTTAAAAATGAGTTTCTGAAATAAAGTGCATACAAGTATCCCTCAGAAGTAGATATGTTCTGGGAATTGCTGCTTTAACAGAATATTTTGCACTAGAGCAAAGAATAACATGGCAAAAAAGAAGAGCGGTTCTGGACATGGAGATTGAATGAAGAGATATTCAAGAGGGAGAAGTACATTAAACAAGCAAAAATAGAATTAAATAATTATTTTAAGGAGAATATGACATTGGAATTACCAATGAAAATTATTTGGGACACAAGTTAAAGCTGTGATGTGAGGGAACTTCATCCGATGGTCCACGGAAATCAGGAAAGAGAAGAAACAGAATGAAGATTCGATTCTGGGGAGGATGAAGGAACTAGAAAAACAGATGAGGGAAAAACCGACGGAAAACAAGATAAGACAACAGATGAAGGTTTGTTAAGCTGAATTAAATCAACTAAATCTGCAGGAAATAGAACAACAGATGCAAAGAGTGAGATATACATTTTTTGAACAGGCAAACAAACCCTCTAAACTTTTAGCCAGCTTACTCTCTAAAAGAAGGCTTAGAAATATTATTACGGAGATTAGAGTCGGTGACAGGAAAATTGCAAAAGAGGAGGAGATAAAACAGGTTTTTTACAAATATTACATGAAGTTAATGAGTACGATCTCCTCAACGAAAAAACAAAGAGAAATGGAAGAATATTTGGGGAAAAAAGAACAAAATGAGATTCACCAAAGAGCAGAAATCGACTTTGAATAAACCCATATCGATGATGGAGATAGTTGAAGCTATTAGGAATCTGAAAAATGACAAATCTCCAGGACCAGACAGTTTTACTGCGAAATATTACAAAACAATGGAACATGAAGTTTCGATACCCTTGCAGAACACAATGAATGAGATAAGAAAGGAGGGAATACCTGACACCTGGAAGGAAGCTAATGTGGCTTTAATACCAAAAGAAGGAAGAGACTTAACAGATGTTAAGAATTATAGACCAATTTCATTACTAAATACAGACTATAAAATTTTTGCTGCAATTCTGGCAGAAAGACTTAAAAGGGTTCTCCAAGAAAATATACATGAGGATCAGAATGGCTTTTTACCAAAGAGAATGATGCAAGATAATAGTAGGACAGTGTTAAATATAAATGAGTACTATGAGAAACATAATGAAAGAAAATTGGCAGTGATATTTGTGGATGCAGAAAAGACCTTTGATATGATTAATTGGTCATTTTTGAAGACGGTCATTAAACAGGCTCAAGCCAGAGACAACTTTATCTCTTGGATTGAAGCAATATACAGTCAACAACAGGCAAGACTGATTATTAATGGAGAGAGAACAAAACAGATTGAATTGCACAGAGGAACAAGACAAGGCTGTCCTTTATCTCTGCTGCTATTTATCATGACATTGGAAATACTTAATAATGTCATAAGAGAAGACAAAGCACTAAGAGGACTTCAGATAGAGAAATATCAGTATAAACTTAAAGCATTTGCAGATGATTTGGTTTTGTTTCTGGATGATCCTCTTAGCAGTATTCAAGGGTTGATGGACATTGTTCAAGAATATGGAGAATTTTCTGGATTCAAGATAAACAAGGAAAAAACAGTCTTTATAACAAAAAATATGAGGGAGAAAGAAGAGAAGGAGCTTGAGCATTTAACAGGTTTTAATAAAGGTCAAAAAGCAAAATATCTGGGTGTCTGGATTACAAAAAGAAATAATGAACTATTTCATAATAACTATGAAAAAAATGGAAAGAGATAATCAAGGATTTGGAGAAATGGACTGGAATGCGACTATCTATGATGGGAAGAGTGGCAGTTATAAAAATGAACATACTTCCAAAGATGAATTACCTTTTCCAAAATCTCCCTATTATTACAAATACTAAACCTTTCATACAATGGAAGAGAGATTTAACCAAATTTATATGTCAAGGAAAAAAGCCAAGAATAAAATGGAGTATCATGACAGATTCAACAAGAAGAGGAGGGTTGGGTCTACTGGACTTGCAGATATATTTTCAAGGCAGTGACATTCACTTGGATAAAAGACTGGATGAATCTTCAAAATACGAGAATGCTGACATTAGAGGGAGCTAATTTAAGGATGGGTTGGCATACCTATATGTTCAACGGGAAAACTGTCTTTGATAAAGATTTTGTTCATCATTTTGTAAGAAAATCCCTATTAAAATATGGACTGATTACAAGAATAAGAACAGTAGGCAACTGCCTACATGGGTCTCCCCTCAAGAAGCCTTCTTTGGAAGATGAATTGACTCAGATATGTGGTTGTGTTATGATGGCATATTAGAAAAGACAAATCTGAATCTTTTTAAAATGAAATCAAGAGAAAAATTGGAATAAGAAGGAATAAAGTTAAACTGGTTTCCTTATAGACAGTTATTTGAGAGATTCCAGATGGGTGTGAAAACTTATGGAATAGAACAAAAAGAGCAAGGAAGAATGTTGAAGTTACTGCAGGAAAACACACCTCACTTACTATCACATTTATATCAGGAGATTTTATACCAAGAAAGAGAAGATGAGACAGTCAAATCAGCAATGATATCGTGGGCTCAAAATATTGGACATCCAATTCAATTAGAGCACTGGGAACAGAGCTGGCAATGGACACAAAAATTTACTGCAGCTCAGAACCTAAAAGAGAACTATTACAAGCTTTTTCATAGATGGTACATGACACCAGAAAAATTAAAGAAGATATATAATACGGGAACAGGGCATTGTTGGAAGTGTCATGAGAATGTTGGAACACTATTTCATATGTGGTGGTCATGTCCTAAGGCTAAAAAATATTGGAATGATATACATAATATGATATGTAAAATATTGAGGGTTCAAATTGATAAGAAACCTGAACTATACTTATTAAATATGACACATATGTTAGATGGAACTGTTGCAAAGAAATATTGGAGAATAATGCTGTATATGATTATGACAGCCCATACTGAGTACGCAAGGCTATGGAAAACTGAGCAGATACCTACAATAGAGCAATGGTGGGCAACTTTCATTGAAAATCGAAATGCAGATATAGTCTCTCAGAGATTAAAAGGAAAATCAGATGATGACATTAACAAAGAATGGCAAATTGTTCTGGAAATGGGTTCTGGAATTGTTCTGGAAATGAGTATTGACAGGCAACAATTCTTGATTCATGGTAGCATGAGTAGCTAGAAGTAAAAATCAGTGGACTATCATGGAACATGTAAAGTAGGGTCGAAAAGCAGGATCTATCTTGTATGTTAACAAATGTAATGCGATGCATAAATGTTGATATGTCAATGAAATAACAGTATTGAAATCCAGAGAGGTGTGGAAGATGCTGTAATAGTTCGGTAAAATGTACAATGGGAAATGTTTTTTATATGATGTAATCATAATAAAATTAATTATTAAAAAAAAGAAGAGTGGTTCTATAGGCTTCAGCAAGCTTTTCACATATGCATAACAGTATGCACATGTAAATGAAACCACCTAGTCAGATAAGCTTTTGACAAGTAAACAAAACCATTTTGAATCTTCTGGTGACCACTTAAAGACATCTTCCAAAATGCACCCATGATTACTTTTTATATCACCACCCTCTATATTCTAATGATTTCCATTTTTGTGACAGCAGTCTTAGATCTATGCTCTTTTAACATGCCTGGGGGGATGTGGTGAGGCTTTCTTATCTGTACACGCCTTGGCCTTCTGTTTTGCAGTTCATATGCTGATCAAAGGATTGTGGAAGCAGTTGCTGTTTACCTTGCCTGTTGTAAGCAGGAACGCACAGCTACTGGAGGATCAGCTAGAGCAGATTCCTTCTGTTTCCCAACTTAAGTATTATTGTGTTATTTACTGCAATTGTTTACTGCCAGATCTCACAGCCTGCTTCTCTGATTCATAGGACAAAGGTGGGAATCTTCGGTTGAGAGTATGAACTTGGGAAAACTATATATTTTCCTGTGCTGCTGGCTGTTGACCCATGGTACTAAATGTTGTACAAGCTAATGGAGACTCTCCAGAGCATCTACCTTGCAGCCTCCAAGGCTGTTATGTGCTCTGAACAACTGTGATTGGTTCTTAAGTATTGTGCTTAGTGACTTCACCACAGCCCTTTGTTCTCACCTGGCATGCCATGGCCGGTAGGCACAAACTCCCCTATAAAAACCCCTCATTTCCAAACGGTCTTCGGACTACTTTGGACTTCCCGAAAAGCTCTCCGTTCCTATTTCTCAGCTAGTTAGTTTATGTCTTGTCTTGCTTGTTTCCTGTCTTTAATAAAATATTGTTTATTACTTTGAAAACCTTGTCTAGCCGCTCTCTGACCCGCCGCTGTATACATAGGGTTAAAAGATCCTTGCTAACGTTACCCTGCCTCTCGTTTAGCCAAGAGAGTGCTCCAGCTAAATTCCCCCAATTTGTGCTTTTATTTGGTAATTTGGGTGCCCCTCCTGGGACCCCCAACACACAAGGTAACAGCAGGTCAGTGGCTGTTGGTAGCAGCCCTAGCTTCATGATCCACCAGACCTTCCAGCTCACCAGCTGAGTGCTTTGCCTCAGTTTGCCTAATGGAGAGTGAGCCCTGTTTTTTTGTGTTTTGGTTTTTTTTTAAACTTTCAAGTGATTTTTTCACTGCCATCTAAGTGGTGCCATACTACAGCAGAAAGGCTTATTGATGTCCAAGCGTATCACAGAATTAGAAGTCTACTTCAGTGGTAGAAACACAGGGGGTTTCCAGACAAGGCTTTTAGTGTGCAATTACACAGCCTTACAGGAGATCTAGACAGTGTTGTTTTCAGATTACTTCCATCTTCAGATTCTCTTTTTTTCCTATAGAAAAATATCTATTAAGGGAGTGAAAGACAGATCCTACATCAGGGTTGTGAAGCATAAAACACATACATAGTTACACGTTAATGTGCTATACAATCCTTCTGTTGAATGGTGGTGTGACAAAAACTGAGCCAAGGTATCAGATGTGCAATGAAATGCAGAACCAAAGGTTCAGTGCACTTGCCTGTGGGACACACAATGTGAATCTTAGTGTAATGCAAAGCCATGCTTAATGGCACTCCGCACACAACTCTATTTCCATAAACTTGCACTAAATGCAGATGTTGTGCATTAGGCAAAAAATGTCCAATTACCTCCATTAGGAACTTACACATCTCTAAGATACCAACAGGATTCTGGCTAGAATATCAGCACTGTGCTTTTTGGGTATTCCAGTAGGGTCATCCATCCACAACAACCCCACATGCCGAAGTAGTTCGGTCCTCTTAAAATCTGGAAACACATCCAAAATGTGTGTGTGTGTGTGTGTGTGTACGTGTGCATGAGAGAGGGAGAGAGAGTCGGAGAGAAATGACAGAGGAGAAAAGAACTAGAGTCCAGAGTGGTGACTTCTGGATGAGATAGTGGAGTAAAAAAGACTTCTCAACCTTAGAGGAGGAAGGAGAGAGAAATAAGAGTAAAGACATTTGAGACAGAGAAAATAATAGATGAGTATGCACAGGAGTTCCAAGAAATAGTAGGCATCATGCTGAAGTATCTGTGATATCCACCTACATGCTCTGATTTTAATGTAAGCAATGTAAAGTGTAATTTTAGAAATTATATTTAATAAGGCATCACTTAATGGAGAGGCATTAAAGGAAATTATATGAAAAGTTGCTTCTGAAAACTAGTGTATGATAGACTCATGCTGAGAACATTTATATATGTATATTGTGCAGTTTGTTTGCTCATTACAGAAAAGAAAAACTAGCACTGATACTAGTTTTCAGTGTATTCATAGCACCAGGTGTTTTTTAGAGGGCTTAGGTGTTTTTAGCATGAGAACCAAGAAAAGTCACATGTGCTTAAAAACATACTTTTTAATTTTGTAAGCGCTCTTTTTAAAACAGCCATATACTTTCATATTTTAAAAATGAAGCAAAATCAAAACTCTCCCTTTTCCTTTAATCTGATATGTAAAGGAAAAGATATGATTTGGAGCAGGTTGAATTCAACCAGACCACATACAGTGTAATTAGTATATTTTGATGCTACATTGAATTTACAAAACATTTTCCAAGTGCCTTAATGAAAGAAACTGTTCAATTTGGGTTGTTGGTTGGTTGGTTGGTTTTGTTCCTTATTTTCTCATTTGTATGTGCCTAGTTTCCAGTCCAGGATTTCTTAGCGAGTTTTTAAGTTCAAGAAAGAATAGCTTCTTTTTGTCTCCGACTTCAGCTATCATACCAGATGAAGTGAAAATCCTCACAAGACAGCTGAAGAAACAAGTTTTATTGTTGGGTTTAGAAACTAAGGCCCTTTCCGCACGTGGCAAGGGAAACGCTCCCTGCTGCTACTCACTGGTTTTTTTCTGGGTCCGTTCGTGTCCGTCCTGACGCAGTGTGAGCTCGTCACTCCGCACTGTTCCGGCATCCAAAATGGTGGCTTCTGGGTGATGGAGGCTCCCCACCAACTGCTGAAGCTTGCCAGCCTAAATCCCGCCCCCGGCAGATCTGCAGGCTCGCACTGGTGCCAGCCTGCAAATCTGCACCGGAGCGTGGGAACAGAGTGGCACGGAGTGGCGTGCTCCGTGCTTTTGAAAAACCTGTAAAAACAGGTTTTTAAAAAGCACACTGTGTGACCACTTCGGGTCGCTCTGGAACGGACTGAGGTGCGGAACTGTGACAAGTAGTCCGACCCAGTCCGCTCCCAAGGTGCGGACGACCTCCGTCAGAGGTCGCACCATGCCATTCTACTTACCCCGTGTGGAAAGGGCCAAAATCAGCCATGGGCATAATTTAGCATATAACCTTCAACAATTTAGTGCTCTCTATATGACCTCTATCCTGAGTCAGCATGACTGCAACAGACAGGAGGGTCTTGACTGGGAATGTTCTATGGTTTCATCCATGCATTGATGGACATTTTTTCCAACATCCTCATTCAGGACCTCAAAAGGAAGCAATCTATTGAAATCTCCTCCAATCAGAATACCTTCTGATTCTGTTTGAGATCACAGTGTCTTGAGAGTGAGTGTGGAAAGGGAGGATTAGAGGATTGGATTAGAGCTGGTATGATTTTGGTTTATATCTCGACTCGTCCATGAAATACACTGGATGACCTTGGATCAGTCGCGCTCTCTCTACGTTGTAGGATAAAATGCAGGAAGAGAAATAGGTGTCTTATGTTGAGCTTCTTAGAAGAAAAGTGAAATAGAAATGTAATAAGTAAATAAATGCATGTATACAACAGGATGAAACCTCAAAAACTATTTGTTTTCTGACATAAAAATCAACCCAAAGTAGGTTGAACTCTTCTGCACATAAGGGTTCTTTTCCCTGGGATTAGCATGTGACCTGTCAGTAAAGTTATACACAATCCCTGGTCAAAAACATTTCCCTATTTGCCATCTAAATAGTCAGAGTCTCACATCAGTCTGCTCCAACCTGGTATCTTTCAGGTATGTTGGATTGCAACTACAGATACAACCAATGCTGGCTGAGGATGAATGGAATCATAATGCAGCACATCTGAAAGAGATCAGACTGGGGAAGGCTGTCTTATATCAAAGAATCAAAATTATTTACCACTTAGTGTTTCCTAATCATAGCATTTATGAAGCATGTTGAGAGAAATGAAAATTGAAAGTCAGATTATGCTGATGTCAAATTTGTTGTTGGCATTTTCTTTGGCATAATAAATGTCTTCTCTTTCATCTTCTATCCCTGAGCCTTTCCCCCTTTCTTGATTGTTTCATCTAAATCTGCTTTATTATAATAGCACTCCTGTACATTTGATTTGAAGTTGTACTGGTTTTAAATTCAGTAACTATGGTATGTAAAAATAGAGAGCACCCTCTCTAAAGGTTTTTTTTTTGCCGTTTCTTTTTCCTAAAAGTACAAATAGAGGATTACTTCAGTGCTGTTGTTTTCATAGCTCCCGTGTAGCTTTCATTACTACTGTTATTTGTCCGGCATGTACCACAAAAGGTTTCAGACTTTCAGTAGTTTCTCACAAAATATTTATAGTTCTGAGATCACTTCTGACATAACCCACTGGAAAGACTCATTGTTGAATGGTTGATGCTAAGTTTGCTTTATTATTTATTACTTTTCTTTATTTCACTCGTGTCACACAGCGCGGATGAAATGGAAGATGCCACTTTATGTAGGGATTCCCCCTGCTTGCCGACAGAACCATGTAGCTTTTATTCTCCACAGCCATGTAAGTGAAATTCATTTTGAAGCCAGTAACCTGTTGTTCTTTGGACTGTACAGCCTCTTTCACTGTGTGAATTGTCTAATTCCTCTCAATATCTCACAAAAATACTGAGCAGAAGAGAACCAAAACACATCCAACCAGTAGATCAGCTCATTATGTTAAAGTTTAACAACATGCAAAACAATAATGGGGAGTAAATCACTTTCACGGAGAGAAATAGGATGTGCTGTGGAAGTTATGTGATTACGGCTCCTGTCATCTTTTTTCTTCTATGAAAATCAGAAAAATCAAGGAGAGGGAGGACCAAGACCAGGACAACAGGGGATGAAATGTAACCCTTTCACTCATGCCATTTCTCCATTTAATATCTCCCCATAAGCTGCTACAGGTACACAGAGATATACTAGTTAAGTTTTACTAATGGGAAGAAATAGCAGATGTAGGAGATGGAGTGTTGCCAGTGGACAAAATCATGAGAATTGAGGGACAGTGCCTTCCTCCCTTGTTCTGCTATCATCCATTATTTCACAGGATCCTAAATTCTTTTAATATTGTTCCAATAATTCACATGCATTTAGCTGCATTTCCACACTATCAGCTTTAGAAGAGTTGGGTCAAATGTCTGTTTTCCTAGCAAAGTACAGACTTCAAAGGTCGGAGAGAATGGAACATGTAGAAAAGAAGAGGATAAGTAGCCTGGATCATGGCCTAAGCAATGCCACTGAATTCAGATATAACTAACGGCACTAAATCTTATGGTTGGAAGAAGGAAATACACAGAAGAGACAAAGACAAGATGAAAATTGAAAGAGACTAATGGATGTTCTCTTCACTGCACTATTAATGATTTGTTGTGAGAATCAGAAAGTAGGATGCAAACTGTTGCAGTAAATTTGTGAGATTAAGCATCTGGTTCCCAGACATAATTAGGCTCCACAAAAAAAAAAATTGAAATTGTACTCACATCCTTCTTTCAGATAATTGGCTCAGCCTTGATCAATCGGAGAGCAGAATGGGTGGAAAGGAAAATGAACCTTGGGGAGATTGGAAAGAGAGAGTGACAACTGAAGGATAGTGACTCAAGACCTATTAGAAATGGGAAAGCATGTCATATGACTCTCAATATTGCACAGAAAAATAAGTAACAAATGAACTAGCTGTGTCCCCCATTAGCATGCCCATTTCAAGACAAATGAATAAGGGTTGAAAGACAAGTTCTAATCCTTTCCTATAGTCCCCTCAACCATTAATGACATTCATTGTTAATGAGATTATCCCTTCCCCACCTTCAAAATACATCTTTAGAGATAAAAGCAAGATTGATCTCTATAGACAAGTGTTGTTTTCAGATGATGTTGTCATTTCCTCTAAACTGTAATGTTATGCCAATATCCAGTACTTATCCTATCCATTGGTGTGGATTGTCTAGCACAAGTATAATAGGTGCTTGTTAAACCACTTCAGTTCCAATCAGTAACCTTGCTGTTGCAGTTTGTCCAGGACAAGGTGCATCTGAAAGACTTTTCTTTCACAGTGTGGATTTATTTTCAGTCTAGGATCTAAGGGCAGGATAGATTCCCAGAATCTTCACCTGGAGAGATAAAACCTCTCTGCGCATAATGTACTGGGAAGGGATTACTGAGGATCTCAGGAAATATAAAAAAACAAAAACTATACAACAAAAGTTTCCATAAGTTGTGATTTGTGTTAACATTGCTTTATAATACATGCTAAACTAACCCATTATCAGATCATAATAAGAATACTTATTCTTCTTTGTCTTTTATCACAGCTCTATATCTTCGGTGGAATAAATGAGAAAGGTTTCAATGGTCTTGTAGGAATGAAACTGATAAAGCCTTCTGACAGACAACCTAGTAAGTTTATTTAGGCGCTGTTTTTGTTGATCAAATGTTAACTTGAAGTTCACTTATATTCTGAGCCCTCAGGGGTAACAGTGAGGGGTCACTAGAATTTCTGAATTTCCAAACTCATTGACTCTTAAAACAGCAACCATACTACTGCCATCCTGTGAAAGTCTTCTCAGAAATAATTCCCGTTCAATTCAATGGGACATAATCCTAGATAAATGCATATAAGATTGCAGTCCAATGCTGCTTAAATTGTGAGTTTTCTGTGGTGAGGGATTTTAGGACTTGCTTAGCTATTGCATTACCAGAGTAACTCTGCTGAGCAGTTTCAGAGCTGTGCTCTTTGTGAACATGAATATAAATGTATGTGTGACTTAGCCTATTATGTTAAGTCTAGCTTCACTATTTTCAGTAAAGTCACTAGTCATGACCACAATGCAATTATGAAATCACATTCAGAATGCACTTAATTGGTGCTTTAGTTTCTTAGGGCCTCTGAACAACTTTTCACTTCTTATTTGCCCAGGCTCAAAGAAAAAGTGATCCACAGCCTCCCTACTCACCTATTTCATTGTTGAGCATACTATATCTTGAATCAATACTGCACAATATGTTCAGCCTCATAAAACTAATTTCATTATGTTTTTACAGACTATAAAGCTACATTCCCCAAACTTTGGGGATCAGTATTACTTGCTTGCAGCTTTAGCGGAGTCAACTAAATTGTTGTTAGCAATTAAAGTTTCAGTTATAACCAAAGTGGCTTTTACATATGGCATATGCCTTCCTGCCAATTTGCATTCCTTATCTGGTTAAATTGAAATCTTGTCCTACAGCAACATTAGAATATGCTTTTAAAATGATTCATTTCCCACCTTTTTCATCAATGGCTTCACTGCCAACAATTGCACTATTAGTATTTAGGTAAACACACTGGACTTCTACAGCTTTCCCAATGCAATGACTCAAGTAAAGGGACAAGGTGGACTAGGTTTGCCAGGTTTGGATCATCTCAGGCCCTGATATTTGCAGGCCAAAACCTGAGACCTAGGGGCGGCCCCCTAGAGATGCCATTAAGCATTATGCATCAAGTGCCAACCACAGTCTCTTATAGTTTGTCATTCAAATACACACAGAGAAAACATGTTAAGACAGAAAATCTTAGCTAAAGGGGCTGTTCCAAGATCAAAGGGAAATGAGAGGATTATTTCTTCTCACTTACTGAGGGAGACATTTTATCTAGCCTACTTGCTTCCAGCCAGAATGTGGATACAGAACAGAGTGGAAGGTGAACCCTCATTCCACAATGACTGTGAGGGAAGAAGGAAGATTACTAAGTAAATACATAGATTCCTTTCAAAGTCTTTGCAAGTTGCAGCCACAGATAATTTTTGGAAGTTGTAGCAAGATTCTACTGTACTAGCTGAGTTAGAGAATTGCACACGGCCTTTCTACTTGCCTGGAACTGAGCCCACCAAAACCGGAGAATTTGTACCCTTGTCTCTCCCCTTGGGATGATCCACAAAACTGGAGATTTGAGGCCAAGTCCTGAGATCTGGTAACAGTAAGCAGAGCAAACATGGATGATTAGGCTGCATTGATGGGCCATCAGATATGTCCTTCATCAATAGGACACACTTAAAACAGTAGTGGATGGCTATGAGCTTTCATTTTAAGTTATCCACACTGGTGTGTGCCATCATAATATTTAAAGTGACCATTGAAGAAGCAAGCTGCCCAGCTCAGGACAGACATCAGTACCAGTAGACTCTGGCAGAGTGCTAGAGCTGTGATAAGTGCCCATTGATGACAGATGTTCACAATGAGTAAAACAAGGAATTTGGGGGATGTGGGGAGAGATAAGAAGCAGAAGCAAACTGTTTCCTTCTTGCCCAGATTGATGAAGCGGTTCATTCTTACATAGATCAGATAAATGAACAAAGAAAACAAATCATAATGTTTGCCAAAGTTTTCCATATAAATTTATATGGGCCGGAACCATATTTTATACGCTCAAGACCCGCCTTCCCATTTTGCATAGAACAGACACACATTAATTTGACCACCATTACTAATAGAACATGAAGATGTATTTTGTTTCTTTGCCCTGCTAATGATGTTTGCAAGTTCTGTCCTTTAGCTAAGGTGCAAATGGTGGCAAATGGCAATGGCTATATTGGCAAGGCCTTGAGATCTGCCATAAACAGTTGTTTTCTTTATGAAGTAGTTTTAATTGCTGCGGTTAAATTATTTGTTATGTGTTTTTCATTTCTTCTTTCTCACTGCCATTTTAGAGTTTTACAGCTTCCTTATTTTTCTTATTATATGTATTTAGTGTTTTAAAAATTATTAAGTTTCTGTTTCAATGTAGTAGCTACCTTGGGCTTTTTGAGGAAACACAGGTTTTTTTTTTTTTGGTTTTTTTTAAAGTCTAATCTAATGAGTTTAAGCAAAGGGGAAAAGCAAGGAGAAATTACTGTTCATTGAGCAATTCATGAATTCTTCAAGAGTGATGGATTATAAAGAAATTGTCTTGGGAAAGTATTCTAAAAAAATATTGCTGACTCCCAAAGAATGCAATAATTTTTAAAAAGGACTTACAATGTTAAAAGTACCATAGGAATGATTAATAATAAACTGAAAAGAGTTTTGAAATCTATTATAGAACCTTCTGTCTTCCCAATATTCTTGTTCAATTGGATTTTAGAAACCATCAGTTCAAAACATTATCCATTTTGTTTTGTTACAAACATTGGAAGTGGATTTTTTCAAAAAATAGCATCTCCTAGATCTCTCATAGTAAAAGAGGAAAATTTTAAAACTCTTCACATCATAATCCAAAGGGATTTTATAGCATCTCTGATACTAAATGAGAGAAAGAATTTGGTAGCATAAATTTTCATAGACTTAACATCATAATGTTAGTACTGTGGATATAAACCTGAAAATAATATAAATTGATTTGAGCCTTTCCCACGATGCATCTGTGATTATAATTTATAGCATTATTGAAAGCCATTAACACTTCAAAGCATATATTCCTGGATAGTAAATGTCACTATTTCACCCACAGCTAAATTAATAAAATAATAAATTAGCCAATAGAGTGCCATATATCAGCTTTGAAAATAAGCTACAATAATGTGACTATCCTATACAATCTGTGAGTGGGTCCCATTGAACTAGTGGGCTTATCTCCAAGTAGACACATATAGAACTGCAGTGTAAGTGCACAGTTGGTCACCACAGTCAAGAGCTCTAGATGTAGTTCTCAGTTTCATTAAACAGAACTCACTTATCTCCAAATGTGGGATTATGATGGTCTACATTTCTCTCCACAGTGACATCAGATGTATTGGACAACATCAGACACTTTCAGAAACTCTTCAAGTCTGTAAGGGCTAGAAACATTTGAAAGCAAAAGTTATGCTTCTCTATAAATAGACTCATTACACAAGTAAATGCTTTAAGCTTAAGTTTGGCGAAGTTGCAACAGAGCTCAGAAAGTTTTTTTTTTTTAAGCAGATTTTTTTGCTTACAGTTATGGCTTCAATATCTCCCCCTTCCCCCAAAAAACTTTACATATCATTATGGTTAACATCTTGAAGAGTACTGCTTGCTTTCAGGCTGCTCAAGGGACACTTTTGAAATGTAGATGCTGCAAGTTGCCAGCCTACCAAACACATTATCCTGTCCATCTTAGCCTCACCTTTCACCAACAATAGAGCATGAGATAGAAGAATGAGTTAAATATGAGATAGGACCTTAGGCATATGATACTCTTATTATACCATTTAGTGAGCTTATAACAAAAAGATATAGTTATACCATAAAGGGAGTAATGTTACCCCTCATTAAATTACAACCATAATACAACACAATTTTACCTTTTCGTGAAGGGAATTAAGGGAATTACCTATTGAGGAAGGGAATTAATAACAAGTAACTACTTATTTGTAACTAATTAGCTGCAAGCTCTGGTTACAAATATTTAGGTTCCCCTGAAATCATTAAAATTTTAGTAGGCACATGAAAATGCACATTAGATTGTGTGTGAGTGTGTGTGTGACAAAATGCTTTGCATGTCTATGCAGAAGTAACTTTTCCATTCAGCTTACTCCCAAGCAAGTATGTATAGGTTTGCAGGCATGGAGTTCAGTGCAGTGTAATGCTCATTCAGATATAAGTCCTATTGTTTACTGAAATTTACACTCTTGGAACTAAGTATGGGACCGCAGCCTTGGGCCTCAGTTGGATTTTTAGTCCTACCAATAGTAGACACATTGATTTACCTGCATGTTGACTGAATGGGTCTACTCTAGTTGGGAATAACTAAAAGCATGCAGACCTTAGAGCACAACCTTAAGTCTCTAAGGGCAGCTGAGCCTTTAGTAGTATAACTGAACGTAGACCCCTCCCAGCCTACAGTCATTAGAAATTACTTAGGACCACTCTCACAATGGTGTTTATGTTGGGATAGAAACTGAGTTTGTGGGCTGGAGGAAAGTTTGGATCTTCCTCTTCTCCACTTCCTTTTGTTACTCTTCCACAGATGTTAGTCAGTAGAATACAGTGGACACTCTATTCCTGCAACCTCCATATCTGCAACTTCCAGTGACCATGGAGCATTGCTTCCTGTACATAAAGTGGAAGCAACATGAATGTGGACATGCTGAAGCATCCATGCACAAGCCACCACCATTTAATAAGATGGGATGACATCGTTCACATCTTTTGCCATTCATGTGGAGTCCTGGAACCGAACCCCCACAGATACCCCCTAGCAGATCACAGCCAGGGCATCTTTTGTGTTAGGACTATACTTCTAATCCACTGGAGAAAGAAAACAATATTTTTGTCTTGCTGGTGACGATTCTATTTATCACCTGCAGAACCTGCCATGCTATCATGTTTTTCTTGTGACTACTAATTTAGAAAAGTAATCCATTTCATAAATGTTTCCTAATGATTGTAAGATAGGCTCTTAATTTCTTTTTAACCACGACTGCCCGCTGAAGTAATAGATATTTCTGTTCTGAATTTTAGTTATGAAGGAGATTCTTTCAGAACTGGGAATCCAAGGAATAAATAGCAGGTATTTTTTTCTGATGTCCTTTTTTCTTAAACCTACTCAAAGGGAAAAAGTAGGAAGGACTACTAGTCCTTATAACATATTTTTTCCTCTCTTTTATGGCAATAGTGTATGCGTGTAATAACAAACACAACAACAACCTATCCCATATAACTTAGTTTGGTCTTGATCTTACAAACTTCCTTACATCCATCCATGTAAAAGAAACATTGATGGAGCAGCTTTCATTATAAATCTACAACATCCTCCCCACAAACCCACTTTATAATAAAGAACAAATAATGTACAACAGCAACGGAGTGCCATAATCATTTCAAAGAGAAATCTGGGATAATCAGTAATGATGACATATTAAATATTAAGGCATTCACAAACAATCCACAGACTATAAAGCCACTTCTCCTTTAATGCACGCTTTACTTGGTACATTCTCATTTTTACAGCAATGCAACATATCTACTAACAATCAAGGATATCACTGTGGGTTCCTAACATTTGATATTTGAACAAAATTAATTTCAACAGAGAGAAATGTAAAGTCCTACACTTAGGCAGAAAAAATGGAATGCACAAATATAGGATGGGGGACATGTGGCTGGATAACAGTATATGTGAAAGGGATCTAGGAGTTTTGGTGGACCACAAGCTGAACATGAGTCAGCAGTGTGGTGCAGCGGCCAAGAAAGCCAATGTGATTCTTGGTTGCATCAGTAGAAATATGGTGTCTAGGTTAAGGAAGGTAATGGTACCACTCTATTCTGCTTTGGTTAGAATTCATTTGGAATACTATGTCCAGTTCTGGGCGCCTCAATTCGAGAAGGATATCAACAAGCTGGAGCATGTTCAGAGGAGGGTGACTGAAATGGTGAAGGGTCTGGAAGCCATGGTTTATAAGGAATGGCTTAGGGAGCTGGGTATGTTTAGTCTGCAGAAGAGAAGGTTAAGAGGGGACATGATAGCCATGTTTAAATATGTGAAGGGATGTCTTGTTGAGGAGGGAACAGACTTGTTTTCCACTGCTCCAGAGACTAGGACAAGGAACAATGGATTCAAGCTGCAGAAAAGGAGATTCCACCTGAACCTCAGGAAGAACTTCCTGACAGTCAGGGCTGTCCAGCAGTGGAATATGCTGCCTCGGAGTGTGGTGGAGTCTCCTTCTTTGGAAGTTTTTAAACAGAGGCTGGATGGCCATCTGTTGGGAGTGCTTTGATGTGTGTGTTCCTGCATAGCAGGGGGTTGGACTGGATGGCCCCTGTAGTCTCTTCCAACTCTATGATTCTATGATTCTGTGAAAAATGTTTTAGTTTATCAGAGAAACACAAAGTTTCAGTATAGAACTTGGTTCTTGTCTCCAGTATGAATCCTGCAAAGTCAGTAGGATTTCAGCTAGATTAGGCATATTCTATACCATTTTTATGATGTGAACTGCATACCATCCAGGGAAAATTCTAACTCAGGAAGATGGTGGCCTATCACAGATGATATGAGGTCACCCTTATCAAACAACCACAAACCAAGTAATAAAATATGCTACAAATATGTGCAGAGCCAGTAACTGAAGCTCATGTTCATAGCGATAAATTAAGTCACAAAAAAGCCATTAAGTCACACATCAGTGTAACATATTTTGGAAAGAACACACATAAACATATAATGTATCTAAGAAGTAACATATATTGCTATGTAATGTTTCTAAAGGCTGAAAGCAACACTGTAGAAGCGACAATGTTACCTATAGTACATGATTTGTGGTGGTAATAAGAGCATAACAGTGTTTCTTTTATAAAATGGCAAACATGTAGCAATATTGTAACCAACTCAATAGAAATCATGCCAAGAAATGGCAATGAATTGCTTTGAAAAACTGCAGTGAATAACACTAATGGCTCCTTTTTAAAAGTAACTTTCTGAAATCTGATATTATCTATGAGGTAGCATTTGTAAAATGGGTGATTTTTTCTAACTTGTCTTTAGAACACACAAAAAACTGCCCATTTTACAAATGGAATACACTAATGACATTTAATTTTCTGAAAAATTCTATTATTTTCTAAAATATTATTTTCTCTTGCATAAAGACCCAAAGACCTACATGCATTGGCAATTTCCAGATGGAAGAAATCAACTCAATCATTGTGTTTAGGCCCAAGCTGTTTACCAGCTAGGTTAGGTCTGCTCATGTATTCCATCCTACTGTTTTCTGAAGAATCTAAAGTCCCTTCGATTTTTTTTCCATTCTTGTTTCCTGAAAAACAAACCATAGGGGGGAAAAACCCTGTAAACATCTGGTTAAAGGATTCTTATAACGGAGTGAGTTAGTTGCTCAACATCTGTAGTGGTTCTCAGTCTTTTCTGGCCTAGGACCCCCATTTAGAGAGAAGCATATTAAGGGATGTATTTTATGAATACCAGAGACTACAATATATTAACAATAACTCTTTTGTCCACAGTGCAGAAAAAAAAAGTTGTAACTAACTTTGTCAGGTGCAAAACAGAATAGGGGTCCTGTAAGTTTAATGGTTGTATGAGATGCCCAGTTTCAACAGGTAAAGCTTGTATAACACCTGCTGGAATTCCCTCTTCTACACAAAGGAGGAAAACAAAGGCCATTTCCACATGGGGTTTTTAAAATGGGGCAGAGCGTCCTCCAGGGAGGACATCTGCACCTGGGAGCGGACTGGCTTGGACCTACTTAACGTAGATCCACACCTCAGCCCACTCCGGAACAACCCCAAGTGGTCGTCCAGCGTGCTTCTGAAAGACCGCTAAAAATAGATCTTTCAAAAGCACGGAGTGCGCCAGTGCGAGCCTGCTCCCTTATGCAGATTTACAGGCTCGCCCCAATGTGAGCCTGCGATCTGCTGGGGGCGGGCTTTAGGCTGGCAAGCTTCAGCGGTTGGTCAAGACCCTCGACCAACCGGAAGCCGCCATTTGGGATACCGGAGCAGTGCATATCGACGAGCACGCACTGCTCCGGAGCGGCATGGAATGGACTGGGGAGCCAAGAAGTCCGGTAAGGAGCGTCACAGGGCGATTCCCTCATCCCGTGCAGAAATGGCCAAAGCAGAGCAAAGGAAGGAAAATGTCATTCAGTACCACACACTCACTGTTGTTTATATGAAATAAGTCTATCCTAAATTAATTGTTAATGGGTTGTATTTGTACATGCAGGTTTACACCCACCAAAATCCCCAAAGTGAGATATGAACTAGCAGATTCTCCTTTACTGACTGAATCAGTCTCTCCACCACCTCCTGTTCCAGTAAGTGCCTTGTTTCAGTTTTGCTAAGTCAAGATCTTCACAGGTTCTCAGTCTAATAAGAGAATGAGAACTGTATAGACTTCTAGATGTTGTTGGACTGCACTCTGCAGTAGCCCTCACCAGCAAAAGCAGTGGTGAAGGATTCTGGGGGTTGCTGTTCAGCAATATGTGAAGGGCTACATGTTTTACTGTGTGTGTGCCTTCGAGTCACCTATCTATTTATGGTGACTCTATGAATTTCATAGAGTTCTCTTAGGCAAGGAATATTTCGAGGTGGTTTTGCCAGTCCCCCCCGAAATACAGCACCTAGTATCTGTGGGCAGTCTTTCATGCAAGTATTAACAACAGCTGACCCTTTTTAGTTTACAAGATTGGATGGTAGCTGGTGCCTTAGGATATTTCGGGTCTGCATGTTTCACACCTCTGGACTAATATAAGAGTTTTTCTGTATAAGGAAGGTTACTTCACCTTATCACTAGGCTCCTACAAGTTTGTAGAGTATGTTACATGCTGCAGCATCTCACTTCGGGTATATTATGATAAACAAAGCAAAAGGAAATGTGCAAACCCTTGAGCTGAATCCTTCTTTTCTCCCGTCCAGAGTGAGTCATTCTTTCTTCCTCATTCTCTCTGTAATCCAGTAATGCTTAAGGAGGGGGGGTTTCCTGCCTGATTATTTTTAATGTGTGTAAAGCACAGTGGTGGGCAAAGTGTAACACGTGGTAACCCTTACCATGACCCTGCCACTCAAACTATTTAACGTAAACCCTTTCCTCTTTAAGAGCTATTTCAGGCTTGGGAGACGGGCTTTTTTCAAAATTGGAAGTGATTTCTAGTCACTTCCAGTTTTGAAAACCACCCCTTCCACGTAAATCACCTTGCACAGCCAGGCAGAATTGTTCCCCATGGCCCTTAGTAAAGATGAAGGGCCTTCCTCCCCCCTTTTTTTTTTTTTTAAATTTCAGGGATAGGCATGTGTAACAGCCCCCAGGCTTCAAGCAATTGCTCGTCCCAGTCTACCATTTCTGCTTCTGTTTTCCAGGTTTCTCCCTATCAAAGAAGCACCTCATATTTGTAGGAAGCAAAGAGGCATCAATGCTTGTATAAAGTGATTAGTGAGAGAGAGTAGTCTAAATAATGCCTGCTCTTTGCTTTTACCTTTCTGTATTTTTCTTTGGTCTATGTACTCTAGATATTTGCTTCCTTCTTAGCAGCAGATGTTACTTCCCCCTTCTCTCAAGGAGTTAGTCTCTTTCTTTTCCTTTCATTCCCCCATCTCACCAAGACTAGCACTTCTATTAGATACAAAACAGTGATCTGCCCATCTTGGGTGTTTAGCCTCCAAGTGTCCTGATTTCATAGATACAGTCCCAATTAATCTTTTGTCCTCCTATTTTCAGTTGTTTTTAAAATCCCCTCAGCTTTTCCTGCCTCCTCTCATTTTCTTCTGTTGTCCTCAGCTAACTTCACTTGGTGTATGTCAGTTTCACCATGCAAAAGTAGTTTGTACTCAATTAACTCAGCAGAGGAGGGGTGGAATCTTGCCCTTCCCAGTAGGCTCAGACCAGAACAAACTGCTGCATCCTCTCCTAGTTTATCTGTTCTTCTTCATTTATACTGTTTGCCACCTTGACCATATCAATATTGCTTGATTGAACACATCTTGATTTTCATCTGTGAAATTTTGGAGGGTATACAGGTGGCTGATTTAGAGGTACCATAAAAAGCTGTTACACTTTTACTTCCTGTTGATGTGGGAAGACTGAGATTTCCGCCAAACACCTTGAGCTACCTCTAGTCCTCACTCTCCATGCTTATTAATTAGGAATTTGCCTGATACAGTGTTATGGGAGGGAGGACAATAATAGCAAATACAGATGCTACCTCATTATCCTTTTGATGGCCCCACACAGCAGCTTCCTACACTGTTAATAGCTTTTTAACCACTAAATGGAATCATGTAGGAATTATTGGTAGAAGAAGGAGGTTTCTTTTTGTTCCTATAAAATAACCCAATTTGGCACAACAGAAGACAGTGCTGTTTATAATAAACCTGCTATGTTGTTGTCACCTGATCTGGAATAGATGTTTATGAAGAGAAATATATAAATATTTTAAAGAGAATGATCCAAGTTATATGTGTAGCTAAAAGTGACACAAACTTAAGTAGCTCCTCTTGTAAGAAAAACTGACTATTCGTCTTACTTGTTGTTGTTGTTGTTGTTTTTGCAATATACTATATTGGTTGTCACCGAATCAATAATACAGGCATTAATGGTTTTGTCAACAGCTGTGCAAAAGCAGTATTCCCAAAGCATGAAACTCAAGGTTATAGCACTCTTGACTACCATGTTATACATTTTTTCTGCAAGTTACACTCAGTCATCCAGTTATTAATTTTAATCAAACATAAGTGCAGACCTATTGGTCCCCCCTAGATTTAAAGAAATGCTTCTGTCAATCCAGCAGTCTTAACACAACCTGTTAAGGCCTTTTGATCATCCCATCATCCAAAATAGTCCAGGCCTCTAGGTAACACAGTGGGGCCTACTCTGTGGGTGTTAGACATGCACCAATTTTAACCACCTTTGGGTGGTTGATGGAAACAATCCTTTTCCAACAGGCCTATGATTAGATAAGTAAATCTATGTATTAAACCAGGGAAAGATAACTTCCTAGGGTTTGAGGGGGTAACATATACCCCTCACCATGCCTTCACTTCCCCATTATTACTATTATTTACATTTTTAATCTTCAAAAGTTTCCCCTGTACCGTCTAGGAAACATTTGGGTCAATTTTGCAATTTTTTCTCCCTGAATCTGAAGCTTTCAATTTTTAATAGTGCCATCCAGCCTAGAACAGCCCAGAGAGAGCAGAAGCATGTCAAAAAAAGTTGCAGGGGACATTCTGAGTAAACCAACCCAGATTTGTTTTTTATTGTGTTTATAAATAAAAATAAAAATCAGATTAAAATTAAATAAATCCTGCAGGGGCTGCAAAAATGTCCTGGGAAGATGCAGGTGGCTTGCATATTATCCTTCTTCCATCTCTATATTAGACTGAGATAAATGATAGTAAGCATCTGTGGATATGTATACTGGACATGTATTTTTATTGGTGTTATAATGCACCATATATTGCTACCCATCCAAGGAGAATTTCATGATGAAATGCACCATAGAAACGTTACAAGTAAATAAATGTGTAAATAAATAAAGAAGTGTCCACATCAGGGATATTACAAATAGTCCTCAGAATGTTCCACAATAGGCCATTGGTAGACTCTGCTTTTGCATGGAGACTGCAGCTGAGGCCTCAGTGGTGGTTTTTAGGGGGACCACTTTTACCAATGTGCTTATGGTGAAGGAGAAAGGCTAACATGTAAGCAATGAATAGTATAAAAAGAAGTGAAATTCTTTTAAGCACAGCTGTGCTACTTCTGCTTGCCATGTAAATGACCCCTGAGAAAACCTTCAGGTCTCAGTCTGTGCCTTGCCAGCGTGCGACCTACATATATTGTCTCCTGCAGATGCTGCTTGAAAACATTGCATTTTCAAAATAATTTATGTTTGCTGGAGGGACCCATTTAAGTGTTCTTTAAATCATTTGTTTATAAAGATTTCCCAGATTACCCTAGTATCACCATTACTTAGCAAAGTAATTACTCTCTATTTAATTTGCTTAGCAATTAAACTACCAATTAAATATTTGTCTACATAATATACTCCCTGGCAAATGAATTAATTAGCACTAAATGTTAAGAAATAGCTGTTATACAGCAGACATTATGCTATAAAATAATAGATTAGTTACATTGCATTGCCACAATTAATAATAATTATATTAATTAAATAAATGTCAAACATTTCCCTTCCCCTCCCTTTGGAAGTAGGAATGAAATAGTAGAGTATCTAATCAAATCTGGAAATAAGATAACATATGCACAAATATTCACTGCTCTGTAGCACAGCCTGTAGCAGGGTTGAGTAAAAGAGCAAGATTATGGACCACATCAGTTCTGAATTGGTGTTATTCCAAAAATTCTCACTTCTTATGGTTTTCACAGAGGAAAAATCTATTGGGCCAAGAAGTAGGCTGTGATAGAAGAAAACTTGGCTAATGTTGAAACACTGCTCTCAGTCAAAGTGGAGGTTAATCATGATAAAAGCCTTTTCTTCTTTTATCCTGCTTTGTAACAGCTCAAGCAGTGTTAACTAATGATTTTCTACACAGACAGCTCAGCTCCAAGATTTCCATTCTGTGCGTAACCAAGCAATGGAGATGATTACAAGGGCCTTTGCTTTGCTGGACTCTGAATTTCAAAAGCTCAACGTGTAGGTATTCTGTGGCATTATCAGGATGGCTGTTTGATCTAATGCTTCACTGGGAGGCATGGCTGGGCTGCCTTTCAATGGATGGGATCAGCATGCTTGTGGTGTAAAAGTAATGAAATTATTTGTCCCTATAACATTCCTCTAGGCTTGTAAGTCTTTACTAAATTTCTTCTCAAAGGAGACAATGAATAATTTTAGCAAATTTTCCCCACTATGAGAAAGTTTTTGAAAACTGTCCAATTTCCAAAGACTATTTGCAGTTTTGAAGCTATTCAGTGCAAAATTCACATGTGGTTATTTTGTGCAGGAAACAGCATTTCCTGTGCAAAAATAATATTTCCATGCAGACATATTATTTTTGCATGGATTTTTTTTTTGCACAAAACAACCACGTATAGATTTTGCACAGAATAAACCTCCAATTATAGCATTTTCGACATCAACAATAATATATCTGTGCAAATATGTTACTTTCTAATCAGATGATGCTGTTTTCCGTGCAAAAAAACCACATTGGAATTTTCATGGAGACTAAGGCCCTTTTCTCACGGGGTGCAGAAATCGTGCCGCTACGATCCAGGCGGGTTTTCCCTTAATCCCCACTAACACGGACTGAAATTTTAGGAGCGTTTTCATGGCTCCATAGAGAAAAGGCTTAGGCAGCATCATTGCATTCACACAATATTACCATGGCCACTCTCATAGGTGTCCTTTCCCCGTCCTGTCTGGCAGTGATTGGCTGCGCTCAATTTTTAAAAGAAACACTCTGAGCGTCATCACGGACGTCAGTACGCATGCGTGTCCCCTTACATCCTCCAACGAACCCCCCCCACCCTGTCCCACACCTTTCTTTGGAGCTGCCGTGGAAACATTTTCCCCCCTCTGTCTTTCTGCTTGCTTTCTGCTGTTTTGTGTGTGGAGCACAAGCTGCTGATGAACATTGCTGGGGTGCTAGCCCTGCTAATGACGGTCCTTTCAGCCTTGATAGCAGCACTGGAAAGCACTGGGAGTGGTCCTGTCGCTTCTGCTGACCACGCCTAAATCCCTCCCTCTCTTGATCCCCTGCACGAATCAGTACGCACCATCGCTTTTTCACAAAACGACGAGCACGGATTGGAGGAAAAAAACCACATTTCTTCTGGTTTTTAAAAAGTGTGCGCGAATGCTGGATGGTGGCTCCCCCACGCGGATTGAGGTGAGAATCAAAAAAATTAAATGCGACTCGGTTCTCTCTAAGGTGAAAAAGGCCCCCGTTCGAGGTCGACCTGGGAAGATTTAATTACCCCGTGAGAAAAGGGCCTAAGTTCTTAACTGCAAAAATTCTTGTCAGTTCACGATTATTCTTGTCAGATTTTTTCAGCATTTGGGAAACATGCTTTTGACTATTTTTAGAGTACTTTCAAATATGCTTCCCATCCTGTGCTCTTCAGTACTTAAAGTATATGAGAATCTCACTGCAATTAAAAATGTTTCACTATGTATAAACAATGTATTTCCCAGAGATCTTAGTGTTTTGGAAACAAAGATGAGGAGAGAATACTGATGATATCTCTTCTTAGTCCACCTTCTGGTGATGGTAGTACAGAAAGAATTTAATTTATGCAGAAATATTCTTCAGGCAGTTAATTCTCACAAGCTGGATCTAGAGAAGCTTTCTCCGCTGGAAGAAAGTGCTTCTTCCAATAAAAGAAGCTCTTCCATCAAAGGAAAATTCTCTTGATCCAACCTCTCTTTTATATATATATATATATTTTCATTCATTTAATACAATATTTATATACCACCCAATAACCAAGGTCCTCTGGCCAGTTTACAGTAACAATCTAAACCATGAAAAAGATGAAAGTTTAAAGCAATACAAAAGAATCAACATCACCAAGACAGTGATGTTTTGTCACAAATGTGAATGTTTCTTAGTGCACATGTTCAATTCAAGCTGAAACTGGTTTTGCTTCCAACAAAAACATGTGAGTTGTAACTTTGTGGGGTTGCTGGAGATTTTCTGCTTGAGAGCTTAAGCTGCTTCAACAGGAGCACAGTTTCCAGGATTCCCTTGAGGAGACACTATGAGAGATCCTTTTAAAAAAGTTTGAATTTGCCAATGCCTCTCCATTGGTCATTATTGAAAAACCAAATGAGTAAGGAGATAAGGATGATGATGATGCTTGTTATTGTTGTTGTTATTATTATTTTCATTTCTTACCCAAGGCTCAAGGTGAGATACAACATAAATTAAAATATAATTAAAAACACATTGTAGATTAAAATACACTAAACATATAAAACCATTTAAAATGCAAATATATCATAATTAAAATACCTCATAATAAAAATAGACTGAGTAGGCCTGCTAGAAGAAATAGGTCTTTAGCACTTTTTTGAATTTGGAATTCTAGAAGATCATTCCACAGTCTAGGAGCAGCCAATGCGAAGGTCCCCCTGGGTCATCGTTGCCAGTCCAGTCCTGGGTCCATCATTGCCAGTTTAAGTAAATGGCCCCCAGAGGACCTGCAGGTAACTTGGACCCAAACCATGTAGGGCTTTAAAGGTACAACCAACACTTTGTACTTTGCCCAGAAACTAATTGATAGCTAGTAGAGTTATTTTAATGTCAGTGTGATATGCTCATTCCTCAGTGTATCTGTTATCAATCTGGCTGCCATATTTTGGACCCGCTGGAGTTTCTGAACTTGATACAAAGGTAGCCCAATGTACAGTACATTGCAGAAGTCCAACCTTGAGGTTACTAGCGTCTTCCAATTCTAGGAAGGGGCCCAGTTGACATATCAGCTGCAAATATTCAGGATTAAATCTTTAATAAAAACATGTTATGGTTGCAGTTGTTGATTTACTTTTTTATGTGTGGTAAATTACAGCATGTAGACATGTTCTTCAGTATAGATTCTTGGAGACTTGATTGTCTAGCCACTGTTAATAAAGGTTCAATGTATATAAGGTGGTTGTTCAACCTGTGCCAAGGATGGGTACTGTCTTCTCTTGGACAGTTAAAGCATGCTGTTGTTGTTGTTGTTCCCTTTCTTACAAGAATTGAAAGATATCCCAGTATGTTTATATGGCTCTATTTCTGCTCTTAGATACTGTGAGATCATAGAGCATGGTAGTGTCACCATGTCATATAGGATTAGGCTGAATTATAAGCCAACGCCACTCACTCACTCACTGCTAAAAGCAGAAAAAAAGAGCAGTGCTGCACAGAGATCACAATAATTGTAAGGTCAAAAAAGAGTATATAGACTCCTGCTGTGTAAAGTTCTACATTTGATTTGATTTTGTCCTTTTACACTTTTCAAGAGCCCCACTGGGATACTTTAAAGTGGTTCATTTTAGTGTGCTAGCTAAGGAGAGATATTTTTCCTTTCCATGCATTAAAACATGGGATAGGCTTATTTTTTTTTAAAAAAAAATGCTAAACCTGTGATTTGCTTTGGACTACCTCTTACACCTGCTGTATATCTTGATTAACCCTTCTCAAATGTCCAGATGGATAGGAGGGCATCTCCTAAAATCCTTTGCCAAAATGGCCAGTGACCTGCCACTTGGAAAGGATGGACTTTAATCTATGTTTTTGCTTTTTAAAAATACTTTTCATTTTCTTGCATGATCCATTCTCAGAGCAAAAGCTGAACTGGTCCAAGCAACAATGGCTTTCCAACATGAAAAAGAGCAATATGACATACACTTTAAAAATCAACAGAAGGTAGGTGAGGGTTTTCTTCTCACCTGAGACAACTTATTGCTGTTATCTCATTCTTCAGCTTTTATTTGTGATTGATTGTAAGGTGCTGGAATATACTGAAACAAAGCTCTTCAGCTTTCCTGAACATTTCATTGATTTCAGTGTTAGATTCTGCCTTAGAGCATATAGATGACAAACATTTCTTACATGGATGGATATTCTCTAAATTAGGACCTCCAAGAGATGCTAGAAAAACACAAGGCCCAAAACGAAGCATGGCTCAAAGCCAGAGCTGAAGAAAATGACAAGGAAAGGAAAGAACTCTACAAACTGAGGGTAAATATTAACAAAATGAAGGTGAAAGGATAGTGGTAAGGAAAAGCCTGAGTGTCTTCTTATGCCATGACCTAAGGCTTGCTTTAGACTGTATGCACAGACTGTTTTGCTAAAGTAATATGCAGCTGTTGATGGAACTGTTGTGAAACACCATAAGGTAAGTAATTTCAGTTCCACCCATTCTTAAACCAAATGCTAATTCTATCAGTTTTGTTACTTCCTGGAGTTAAGTAAAGCAAATTATCTTTTGTTTCTAGATATTATTATTTCTATCTGTTCAGGGGGTATGGAATAGTCCACCCATTTCCCTGTAGCTTAATGGTCATAGCCTCAGTTTCAGTATTTCTTTCTATATCCCTGAAAGACTTATTTGGAAAAAATATGACTAGACAGCTCTGTAGTCTTTTTAGAGTTTAGAGTTCCTGCATGCCCAATATGTTTCTTTGCAATATGTTACGTAGGTGCCAATATTAACCTGCCTCAAGGCTTTCTAAGGACCAGATGAAATATTTACAGCACTAGAATGTAACAAAGCACTGGTGGGGGAATCTACTTTTCACATAAAATGGAACACCTGGAGCTAAACCTGCTATCTACTTATCTTCCTGTAGTCTGTGGCCTTTAAGTAATTTTGCCCCAATTGAGTAACAATAACAGAAATGAGTTCTGCAAGGAGAAAATTCTGCAAAACTGTGGACTCCTAGATTATGTGGAACTATAGCTCCCAGTATCCCCTGACTATAGGCTGCACTGGCCTGGGATAATGAGACATGCAATCCAAGAACACCAGGAAGACTGCAGTTCCATCTTTTTCTTGTTAAGCATCTGGAATGCAGCAAGGTAGGGATGGGGACTGGTTTTTCAGCCTTCCCTTACACAGTCTGTCTTCTGGGAAAACTACATGCCACTCTTGCTTTACATGGCACAGGGCAGATACCTATTTAATACGCACATGATACATCTAGTTGTCTCCTCAATATGTCCTCACTTCTTACTGCTGAAGTCATTTGTGTGCTACCAGTGATAAATCAAAGCAATGTAAACTTACAACAAAGAGTTTTTGCATTTAAAGGATGGAAGGCCTAACACCAACAAAAGAGTCAACAGTACTTGATGGTTTTCTAAACCAATGGCTACAAAATGGGTTCTTCCCAGTGGGATTAATGTGTTGGGAGATGATATTTCTTGCTGTACTTTCCCAGTTTTCAAAAACACCCAGATAACTGTCAATCAGGCTGTGTCTTTCGATAGTAGTTCAATGTATACTGTATTACTTAAGTGGCAGGTTCATTTTTCTTTAAACCAATATATTTGCTGTTCATGTGGGATGTGACACTTGATGCAGGCATGTGCAACCTCTTTCCTACTTTTCAGGCCATTTCTTCCTTGCATCTTATTCTGCTTCTTCTCTCTCCTCCTTTTTATCTTCTGTTTTAACTGTCTGTAAAGGCTTAACACTAAACTGGTAGCCTGCAATACCATTATTGCTGTGCTGGGAAAGATCAACCCCTACACACATGAACACTTCTCAGCTTCAGTTGAGATTGTTGGTGTGCTTGACAACAGAGGAATGCTAGAAGCTGAGAAGAAAAAGAATAACATACATCCTTGAGAGAGATTGAATATGCCAGGGGATTGTGGTATTCCTTTTATTTTTTAAGTTCTGATATACAAATATATACAGTCTCCGAATGACATTTCTATTGTTCCAGAATATCCTCTGTCAATTTCTGGAGCCAACAATAACATTTTATTCCTGCACTCAGCACTACAATTGTAGTGCACTAAAGTATTTTATTTTCTCATTGGTAATGTGTGTTAGAAATGCCTTGCCTTACCTTAGGAATTAGATGCAGTTGAAATACACAGATTTGAGACCCTGTGTCTCTAATTCCCCAATCTGTATTATCCAGTACATGTAACTTTTCCCCATATTCCCCAATCCAATCTGTATTCAGAGTTATTAACACAGAGAGGTTGAGTTCATGAGGGGATTTGCTGCTCGGCCTCATCTCCACAGCAACCGGCCTATTCAGAACTCTCTGGCTGAGAATTGTAAAGACCCTTTCCTGAACTGTCACCCCCAGGTTTCCATACAATATTCACAGCCAGCCAATCATATGAGGTCTTTGCCTGCCTGACACAGACAAACAGACAAGCTCACTCACAAACTTTGACTTTTATATAGTAGGAGGTTAGTGAAACGGCACTTTGTTCACTGTAGCCCTCTAGCTCTGGAACATGTCCAGAGGAGGACAACCAAAATGGTGAAGGGTCTGGAAGCCATGCCCTATGAAGAACGGCTTAGGGAGCTGGGTATGTTTAGTCTGCAGAAGAGAAGGTTAAGAGGTGACATGATAGCCATGTTTAAATATTTGAAGGGATGCCATGTTGAGGAGGAAGCAGGCTTGTTCTCTACCGCTCCAGAGACTAGGACAAGGAGCAATGGATTCAAGCTGCAGGAAAGGAGATTCCACCAGAACCTCAGGAAGTGTGATAACTGAAGCCCGTGTCAGAGCTGCTGTTGATGAGCAGCAGCTGTTGGTTCCTGTTGCTCAGGGTGGAGATGACGAGCAGCAGCTGTTGGTCCCTGTTGGCTCTGGCTGGAGATGAGTCTTGCAGCTCAAGAGCTCCCCTGCTGCCATGGACCATGCAGGCTTGGATGTTCCTCTGCCTGCTCCTTTAGGGCAACAGGGATCCGATTCTGAAGATGGTTTGGAGCCTGTGCCAATCAGCCCACAAACAAGGCGGAGACTCAAGAGAGCTGAGCAAAGGGAGGCTTCCTTGATTAAGTTCAAGAAGCAGTGACTAGCCACACCTGTGTCTTGGGCTGTATAACTGCCTGCCAGGAAGCTTTCCTTTGCTTGTGGCAAACTTCTTTCAAGCCTTCCTCTTGCCTGTTCCTTGCTCCAAGTGCCCAGTTCCTGCTACCTGGAATTGATCTCTTGACCCTTGGCTTTTGGAACTCTGACTACGGCTTTCACTTGAAGCTCTGGTAAATGAACTCCCTTGTGTAAAGTGCTTGCTAGTCTCCTCCCAGCTGGACTTTGCTGGTTCTCACACTCCCTTCTCTGGGCTGGCTCACTGCCCAGGTCTCTGACCTTGACAGGAAGAACTTCCTGACGGTCAGAGCTGTCCAGCAGTGGAATATGCTGCCTCAGAGTGTGGTTGAGTCTCCTTCTTTGGAGGATTTTAAGCAGAGGCTGGATGGCCATCTGTTGGGAATGCTTTGATGGGTGTTTCTGCATAGCAGGGGGTTGGACTTGATGGCCCCTGGGGTCTCTTCCAATTCTGTGATTCTAAGTAATGGAATAAGTGGGCATAGAAGCAGCAACTGCAGGTAAAATCCGACTGTGAGAACTCACCTTTCTTTTGACTAATCTGAAAGAGCTCACAGTCACAGAGGACTTAGAGAAATGAGGGAGAGACTCCTCTTAACTGCAGTTGAAATTGAATAATTATCAGGAGCAGGTTTGATCTTCCATGCACAGTAGTAGCATTGTGAGAAACTACTACTTTAGCTCTAAGCTATACATCTGCAGGGAGGTGGAGGATGGTGGAACAAGAGAAGAGGAAGGGATCTATTGCTCCCATTGAAGCTGTATTTCTTTCCTGTCTAACCCTCTATCCCCCTGCCACTACCTCCTGAAGAATATTTGCACAGAAGAGAAGTAAGAAGGGACCAAAAAAAAAAGTGTGGGATAGGTCAACTCAAACTACAAGTTTAGAAGAGCCCTTTGATAAATTGATTAATGCAGCAAATAATGAGTCCTTAGCCAATTTGTATGTAGACCTTTCTGAGTCGACACCAGCAATAGTTTACCACACCTTGATTTTAGAATGCAATCACTGACAAATGAACTAGCTTGATCTTTATTATTTAAGCAGAAATTTACACCACTGTATGGCATCTGGCTTCCATGTTAAAGCCCTAGCCTTATTTTAAGTGAAGCAAGCACTATATAGTACATATACTATTTTAAACTGGATAATATCAATAGAAAAATGGAAGGAATATGTCTACTCACTCCTTCCTTTTGCACATAGGAGAACTACTGTTTGCTTTAAATTAGTGAGGAATTCTGATCTCACTGAATTCCATGTGTGAACCACAGTCTGAGTTTTATTGTATTATCACCATTTCTGTTAACCTGCTCTTATTCCAGTAGTATTATTGTCCTTAGAAATACACTGCACAAGGTTGGTATTGCTAATCTCTGCATTAATTACTTCACTTATGTTTGGATGCACCTTCATGATGGGGAAGCTCTAGCTCTAGCCACTGAAATTTGTGGTCAGCAACAGTGATTTTCTATAGAGATTATATCCCACTGTGCTCTTAGCTGATTTATGGTGAAACTGGAAAAAATGACCAAACAGGATTTCTCTCCTATCCATCAGGAGCAGATCTCCAGGATTAATATGCCAAAACCAAACATACTTCTAATTCAAAAGGCGGAGCAGCCCAGTTTAATGCATGAATTCTGTTTTTCTTTGTCCTTGCACTATGGAGTGATCCAGAGAGAAATGTAGTGATGATTCATACAGTTCTGACTCACTGCATTAAATTGTTTTTAGAGAATGTAATTTGGTGTAGCCTGCAGCTTCTTGGAGTGTTTGTGTGTTTTTTAATGTCAAGGACTTCGGGTTAACTTCAGGTGAAATGAGAGCAATAAAAATAATATGCTTTTCTACAAATCCATTTTTATTAAATATTTCAATTTAAGAATCCCTTAAATACTTAAGCAACTAGTGGGAATTCAACTGTAAAAAAAATAAAACATAGTGAAACCTTTTGCTCCATTTATTGTTTAATTGACTCAGATGAAACATTAGTTGGGGCAAGAGGTTTTGTCTGTTTTGTATATGTGTGTATTATGTGTGTGTTTTAACAATTAATTTCTGTGATTTGATTTAAACAAAATGCATAACAATATGTTACAGTTGCTGAAATGGCATTGTTGTTGTGGTTATAGTAAATCTTTCTAAATATATGTTTTACCTTGAAGTCCTGAAAGCTAGCGTCATGTAATGGTTTGGGTGTTGGACTAAGACTTTGGGAGAGCAGGGTTCAAATCCTACATGGAAATCCATTAGGTGACCTTAGGCAAATCTTAGGCCATTTCCGCATGGGGCAAGGGAATTGCCCCGCACCTCTACTTACCAGATCTTCTGGCTCCCCGGTCCAGTCCAGGCTGCTCTGCAGCAGTGCATGGTCATCGATCCGCTCTGCTCCGGCATCCAAAATGGTCGTGGGTCTCAACCAACTGCTGAAGCTCGCCAGCCTAAAGCCCACCCTCGGCAGATCACAGGCTCGCATCGGTGCGAGCCTGCGAATCTGCACAAGGGAGCAGGCTCACAGTGGTGCACTCTGTGCTTAAAGACCAGGAAAATCAGGTCTTTCAAAAGCACGCTGGAGGACCACTTGGGGTCGTTCTGGAGAGGACTGAGGTGTGGATCTACACTAAGTAGTCCAGACCCAGTCCACTCCAAGGTGTAGACATCCTCCGTGAAGGACGCACTGCACCATTTTTATTACCCCGTGTGGAAATGGCCTTACTCTCTCAATTTCAGAGGAAGGCAATGGCAAACCTTCACTGTATAAATCTTGCCAAGACAGTCATAGTGTTGCCATAAGTTGGAGCTGATTTGAAGACACATAACAACAACTGAAATACTGAAGGCATCTTGTAAGTCCTCCTAAAGACAGCAAGTTTTACTTTTGAGTAACTTCTTTACTTCTGAATAAATACATAGAGTCAGGATGCATAGCTCCATATCTAAGGCATCCATTCCCTTCCTTTATGAAATTGAGCAGATCCACAAGGGCCCTAGTGCTGTGGTATCTTTGTGATATCTTTCTCCTTCCACTGCTTTAGCAAACCTGTGGCATAACTTGATCAGATTAGGTTATTTAGTGTGCACACTGAACTCCTGAGGCACTTCTTGAAAATTAAATAACCTATCTGACAAAATGCTTCTAACTAACTAAGGCTGCAATCCTGAGCCCATGTACTTGGGGGTAATGCCAGTGAAACTCAGTGGGGCTTATTTTCATGTCAACACAGATAAAATTGGGCTTAATCATTTCATTTTGGACCTTTTTGCTTTGTTGTGCTTTGAAAGGATGCAAAAGAAATGGGAAGCCATTTAAGGATATCTGAATCTTGCTGCTTTGCAGACGGGCAATTATTTACATGTGTCTACAATTTTCTACAGTTCCATGTAGAATTTTGAGATGGAAGGTTCATCTCAAGAATGGAAGAAGTCAGAAAGTCATGAATTCTAACCCTTCTAATCTGTTCCACATAGTTCAACTGTTTCTGTGTAGCTTGATCAACACCCCACCAAGCAGGAGCAAACAAGGTTTACCTTAGCAGTATGCCAGGGATTCTGTAAGCCTGTGTGCCCAATTCACATTGCCCTGAATCATGTTTTGGGCCTCTGACAGAATATTAAAACAAGTGTTTCATGAAAACGCATTGCTCTGAGCTGCCAAATTTTAGCTCATATATAAAATGGCAGTGAGCCAGGCACCATCCCTTGAAAACAGTGGAGCAGAGAAGCAAGTACTACCTCCTTTAGACCATGTTGTTCTTGTTGTTGTGTGCCTTCAAACTGATTTCAATTTAAGGCAACCCTACCATTGGGTATTTTTGGAAAAAAAAAAAAAAAATCCAGAGAAGGTTTGCCATTATCTTCTACTAAGACTGAGAGACCTTGATTTGTCCAAGGTCACTCAGTGGGTTTCTATGCTTGAGCAAGGATTCAGACTCTAGTTTCCCAGAATACTAGTCCAGCATTCAAACCGCTACACCATATTGGCTCTCCATTTAGGACAGTGTGTCTCACAGTGCTGAAACTTAGGCTCATCCAATAAAGCTGAATAGTGAGAGTTTCAGGACAGTTAAAGGGAAGGTCTTTACAGAGCCCAAAGTTAAATTGTAGAATTCTCTGTCACAAGATGTTGTGATGTCTACTGACTTGAGGACCTTGAGGTCCACCATCAGTTCCAGGATCTCCTTAGGATTTGTGGAATTATTACCTCAAAGCAAGCCTGCAAGAGGAGGGTCACAGCAGGATTTTTTCACCTGTATATACCAATACTAACTGTAGAGAGGACTCAAGCTAAAAGTTAAAAGAGTATTTTATTGGAAATTAATAAACGTACACAAGAAGTCAAGCAATCTCACAAACCATGCAAGGCTATTGAAGGGAAAGGTGAGAAAGGTTGGATAGAGAGAGACTTTGGGTTGAAGGGGTGATATTTACTGGTCCTGAAGCAGAAGACTGAAGCAGAATGGCTCAAACAAGAGTCTAATATGGATGAACAGGAATCTGGGGGACCATGTGCAGCATGACATCAACATACTACAAATCACTGGGGTTGGAGCTAGGGTTTATATACCCTATTTCCTGCCCTGAAGGAAGGTGCATGGACAAAGCGGCAATGGCTTTCCCATGAAGCTAACAAAGGAGACTGAAATGGGCTGATTGTCTTAACTCTAGGTGACAAAACATTGATGGGAATCCTGACAATTTCTTAATGTCTTGGTTGAGTAAGGTAAATAGAGATGGTCTCTGTGTAAGATCTGATCACGGTAGGGGTGCCTGACTGCTTCACCTGGGCAGTTTTGTCTTCCTTTGCCTCTGTTATCTGCACTTTCAAAAGGATTATCACAAGCCCATTAGCACTAGGCTTTCCTGCCTAATCCTCTCTGAACTTATGACCTGGCTGTGCTGAGGTCATCCTGACCTGGCTATGTGCATATAGTCAACTCTTCTCCAAACATGCTTTTGGCCGTAAATATATTTAATTCGTTAAAAATAGCATACCTCTCAAAATGGGGTTTGGGTGTGGTAACAGCAGTATGCTTCTGGAATATTATTTATTGGAGAATACAAGTGGGAGGGTGCTGTTGTGTTTATGGCTTTCTTTGTGGGCTTCCCATAGGTAAACATTAATGCTGAATGAACAGTACTTTGGCCTGATATACTTACACATTCTGCAGTCGAGCACTTTCATAACTAGAGTTAATAACAAGATGTCTGTTTTCTCCTTGATGATGAGACAGAAATGTTTAAAAATAAAGTTTCCCCATCAAAGAGGCATCAATAGAAATAACACATTCAAATTCTGGGAGCAAGTGAGCTTATGGAATCAGTCTGAGGAAGATATCAATATTATATGTTTTATGGTTCATTCTTGTGGCTTATGAAATCTAACATTTTTTATTTTTATTTTTGCATAGGAAGAGATTCTACATGATCAGGAAAGGTTGAGAGATGAACAGCAAAGCATTCAGCAGCGCAATCAGCAGCTCCTTTCTATAATGCAGCAGTTCAAAGGAATGTGAACAGTTTGCTGAATAAAGCGTGATCACATGTTCTAGATCATAGCAACAATGCGGCACCCCTGGAACAACTGAGCTCTCATGTCTAGTGTAACAAAGCTCCAGTTACCATACCAAGTGAAGTTTGATCTCTCTAAGTTTCCATTCAGCCCAAGGATGACGGCTCAATTAAATTCCCCTGCACTTTTTAAAAAACATTGTAAGCCTCTAATTCAGTATTCTTTTTTTTTAACAAAATAAAAAAAAATCAAACACATCTTTGTTTGTAAAAGAAAGAAAAGAATTTTAATGCCTGACATGGCAAGAAAAAAATGACCAGAGCAAATGTAATGCTATCTATATACGTAGTATAGTCTTTGATTGTATGTTCTGTTAAAGAAAGATTAAATGCTTTGGAAACATGGGGGAGACTATTGTTAGGAAACTGCTTTATCTGTATTGGGCTTTCCCAAATGGTGGACTAGGATGTACTAAGAGATTATGAAGACCTCTGCTCCAGCCCCAATCTCTTAACAGCAAAGTTTGGCACTGCGTAATAGTAATGAATATTAAGAAAAACATATTCCACTAGGAAAGCAGAAGTGATTAAGGAAGTGAACTTTTAAATTCCTGTTTTTCATTGTGAACAGCTGGGTATACCTGATCTGTATTGTGTGTTCTTAATTTTTTTTTGTGAATGCAGGTACATTGTTCTGTGAATTATCAATCATGAAAATTCCCCAGACTTCCAGTAAGATGTCAGAGATGAGAATATCCCCATACATGCATGCATATACCCACATCTTGATTTGAGAGGATTAAATATGTTCAGTGTTTAAATTTCCTGGAAGAAGAAATGATTTATACTTCTTTTATTTAGACTTATAGCCAAGTTCTTGTAAATGGATCAATGAAGAAAGTAAGTACTGGCTGGTTTCCTGGTATCTATTTTATTATTTCTGACTTTAACATTTTATTAGGCTATTTGAAAACCTATACTAGGCTATGCAGAAGTAGGACCCATGGGGACTTATCCTCAAATAACAATGTGTTTATACATTTGCCGCCTCAGGACATAAAGTATTTTACGAACCTTATTGCTATATCATTAGAACTGCCTACAGACATAAAGAGAATAAGGTTGCTGTTCTTTTGCAACAGAGAAATGTACAATAAAGGATTATCCCTTGCCAAACTCACCAAATGAGTTTGGTTAGATGACTGATTGAACCCAGATTTTCTCTGTTTTTGTTATTCTTGCATTCTCTGCATGTGACTTTAGTAATTGCATAACTCTGTTTCAACTTCTGAATTTAATAGCTTTAGCAGATATGGATAGTTAGAGCCAAGATGCAATAAAACTGCAACTCTATACCTACCTGGGAGTAAGCATCTTTGAACTTAGTGGGATTTGTACCTGGGTGTGTAGAACTGTACTGTTAAGAAAAACAACAGTTTATGTCATCAACATATTTTTTAGGGATGACAAGTATAAGATCTTTTTACTTTGGAGGAGGAGAAACTGGAGCGTTGCCATTTTCTGAAACAGTATGTTGACAAACAGAATGGCTGAACAGGCCTTATCAGCCATTTCTAGCCAGAGATGTAATGTCACCAGAACAGAATTCCAACTATCCCTGCACCATAGCTCTAGATTGGTTGGACTAGTTTCATTTTCTTGCTAAGCTGCTGAAGGAGGTGACTCAATGTGCGTTTAGGCCATTGAGACTGAAGTATTCCACTATTTGGCCTGAACCCTCTTGAGAGTTCCATTTAGAGTAGACTCATGGAATCAATGAAATTGACATGAGTGTTGGTGATCAGTGAATGAACAATTGTTCAATTCAGTCTACTCTAATTGGCAATATTAACAGGATTTGGGCCTTTGTGTGCAAGATCATGGTAGGATACTTGTTAAAACAAAAATGGATGGCTGAACCATTTGCTTTGAAGAATGTTGTAAGCAAATGTTGTTATTATCATCCAACTAGTCTCAATATAATTACTCTAAGGCCCTTTCCACGAGTTAAAAAAACAGTGTAGAGCGACCTCTGACGGAGGTCATCTACATTGTAACGTGGATTGGGGCGGACTACTTTTGTGTAGTTCCACACCCCAATCCGCACAGGGGCGACCGGAAGTGGTACCGCTGTGTGCTTTTTGAAAACCATTTGTCTTGTGGTTTTTAAAAAGCACAGGGCGTGCAGCCCCGTGCAGCCCCGTCACAGCGCCCGGTGTGGATGCAGGCGCACGTGAGTGCGCGCCTGCAGACCAGCCAGGGGGCGGGCTTCCAGCTGGCGAGCTTCTCCGGTTCGTGGAGAGCCTCCGCCAGCCAGAAGCCGCCATTTTGGATGCCACGGGATGCCGCAGGACGCCGACGCGTGTGGAGCGGCAAACTCGTGCTGCTCCACACGGCGATGGACTTACCCAGCTGCAGGTAAGCTCCATTTCAGCATGTTTCCGGGCGTCGCTTCCTCCGCGTGTGGAAAGGGCTGTGACTTTAAACATTGCAGGGAGCGGGCAGGCTAAAATTGGTGCATGCAGAAACAAAGTTTGGCCTTCTGTGTAGATGGTGCCTTTGCCCTTTGAAACATTAAAGCATGAAGAAGTATCTTTAATATCATTTCATTCCAAGCAAGTCATTCTGCAGAAATACAAGACTGTTTCCGTCTAGATGTCAACAGAAAGAGGTTGCAAAGAATTTAGTATGCCATCTCATCAATATTCTGTGGTGAGACCTTAAAGCTATATCACTTAAAGCACTTTTCCTTGGATATGTATGAATACCAAATTCCAGCTAGTATGAAATATGGTTGCTATAGCACTTAGCCCCCCTCCTAAACGAAAAGGCTACTATTCAGCCTCAGTTAGCATCATGTTGTTTAAATCCTGACAAATCTCAAATTGAAGTCTCCAGCTAACAAGGTAATTATTGATAAGTTTCTGTCTGTTTGTCTTGCAGGCATAGTTAGGCTGTATAGCAGGCCACAAGGCAGGAATTTCTGTCCAAAGCATTTAATTGTTCAGAGTCCAGCCTCTGTCTTCAGTAGTTGTTGAAGTTGTCCTCTCCTGCTTCCATGTGTTTTACTAAAGTTAGATTATGGAACTAAAGTTTCATCACTGAAACAAAGAACTGAATTGTGACGTTACCGTGTGCACTGTGTGAATGATTAGCATAATTAGAATGATTAGCTTCTTTTTGTATGTTTAGAACTATAATAGATAGACATGACCCACTACAATTAGTTCATTTATCCAGGCTGTGCTTTCCATTGCAGAGTACTGTACTGTACAATAAAGATGCAGACTTTTGAAGATTTCATTCTCATTGGAGAAAGAAATAATTTTACCATTATTTTCTTTGCTGCAAGATAGTAATGAAACATGGAAGTTTTTGAAGACTATTCGTAGTTTGGGACTTAATCTATGGGGAAAGATGCACATGGGATAATATTTAGGTCATCAAGTGGCATTTTCTTGCTAAAAAAGGTGCTATTTTCTGCACATAAATGTTATTATCTGCATTGAAATGCCATGTGCATTTTTCATGCAGAATAATTCCTAAACTGTGAAGATCCCATCAAGGATCCCCAACATTTGAGAAACCTGTTTTTTTTAATCTTTTTTCAATAAAATATTTATTTAATTTATTTATTGTATTTGTACGCCACCTTTCTCCCAGAGTGGGACCGAAGGTGGCTTCCAAAAAAAGTTAAGAACATTTAAAACAATTAAAAGCATTTAAAAAATATATGAAATTATAAAACCCTACAACAATTTTTAAAAAAAGCTTGATACATAAAAAACTTCCCTACCCACACATTAAAAGCTTGCTTGAAAAAGAAATGTCTTTGTCTGCCTATGAAAGGAAAGCAGGAAGGGGGGGCAGCCTAGCATCCTGCAGCAGAGAGTTCCACAGAGTGGGAGCAGCCACTGAGAAGGCTCTCTCCCATGTCCTCACCAGCAATCTTGAGATGGTGATGAGACCAAGAGAGAGCCTTTCCCTGCAGATCTTAGTGCTCTAGCACTTTTGTATAAGGACATACAGTCTTTGAAATAGTCCATACCTAAGCTGTATAGGACTTCATAGGTCATGATCAGCACTTTGAATTGTGCCCAGAAATGAACATGCAGTGAAGGGAGTACTCCCTGCCCTGGTCAGCATTCTAGCTGTTGTGTTTTGAACCCGCTGAAGTTTCCCAACAGTTTCCAAAGGCAGCCCCGTATACAGTGCATTACAGTAGTCCAACTGAGATATAATCAAGGCATGTGTAACTGTAGCCAGATCTGACATCTCAAGGAATGGGCACAGCAAATGCACTTTTGAATGTTCTTTCCATACTTGCTGTACAGCCATAGGATCTTCAGACAACAATGCAGTCAGACCTCCACATTCATGGGGGATAGGGGTGCAGGACTCCACAAAAGTGGAAAAATCACAAATCTCTCTCCCACCACCCCACAAATCTGCACATGTAGAAGCATCAAGAGAGGGTTCATGTTGCTAGTAGAGGAAGAGGAGGACCAGAGGTGGGTTTTTAAAGGGCTGCCATTGCTTAAAGGGAAGGGAGGAAAGGAAAGGGAAAGGCATAGCATCATGTCCTTGGTCTCTGTGGCTAGCTGTGTAATTCCTCTTGCACACACCTGCAGAGGAAAGAGAGAGAGAGAACATGGTCCCTGACTCAGGGATGTAGCAATGACCATTCACTCATTCCCATGTGCCTGATCGCGGAAGTAGCCAAAGGCTGACAAAGGTTGTGCCTCCAGCACATGTGTGCATGTGTGTATATGTTGATGGTGACTCTCCCAGCGGTAGCGCTAGCGTAGCATGTGATCAAAGGATGGTTATTGGAAACCTTCATGACAAACCTGCAAATAATCAAATCCACAAAAGTTAGACCTGCAAATGTAGAAGTCTGACTGTAATCAGTTTTAATTACACTTAACCATAGTGTAATAATAATATACTGTTGAATGGTACAATTCACACTATTTAATACAAAGAAAAAAATGATATAGTGAAAGCTAGTCAGTGCTTGTCACACTTCCCTTTTTTAATGGGAATCCAGTATTTCTTGACCCATCTGTTGATGTCTGCCAGAATTCAGTGCCAGAATATTGAGCTAGATGGACCACTGATCTTGTGTGACAAGTAGATCGACAAGTAAGGAAGAAATCCAGCACACAATATATATTCCACTGAATAGTTCACTTGTTCCTCTCACATTTCTATGGTCTCTTTATTGTATCCTGCGATTTGCAATGTCCTTATGGAGAATGGAAAGGCATATTACCATACACAGATAATAAAAGTGCAGAAGAACTTAACCCAGATTCCCATAGAAATTGAATCCTCGCCTCCTGACAATAACTTCTGATGTGAAAATGCAGTAAAGACAGCTGAAGCACAAGTGACTTTTACATCTTCACTAGACTTACATGCACCCTTTATCTAATGCAATCACGTTAATGATGGAACTCCATAGTGTCCTTCCGTCCTTCCAGCTCCCTGTCTTCAAGATCTTTTCTTATGTACCCAAGACATGTATGTTGCCTGGCTCTCAGGAAACAAAGGGATTACGTTCTGACTTGGAGAAGGGAGGTAACTCTTTCCTGATGTCAACATCTTTAAGGAAGTAGTATTAAGAATCATCACTGTTCTTGTTGTCCCTCATGGTAATAACAATGACGACAACAACAACAACACTACTCTCAAGTTCTGGAGCTCAGGTTTGTGTGTGTCAGCTCCACAAAAGATTTTTTTTCACTGTGCTCTGTCACTTTCATTATGCAAGACCCATTGTGCAATGGAATCCTGAGTCACAAAAACAAAACTCGTTCTACAAGTCAATCCATTTCCTTTTGTGACTGAATATGTAGGTTCAGGAACTTCACTGAGCTTCCTGTATCTAATACCATAAAACTCAAGAGATGTTAGCACAGTGACAGCTGCTGGCTTCCCTTTCTGTGGGACAGTAAATCTGTCCCGAGTTTTAGTCCAGACTTTGAAGCAGCTATCCAAAGTGTTGAACATACTTCGAAGACAAGACTCAATACCTTGATAGTTCTGTTCCAGTTCAGACCAAAACTCAGAGTGAATTTACTAGCCTACTCACATGGAAGCCATCATTGCCTCACTAGTTAGAATTACCAGTTTGTGATGATGTGGAGATTTCTTCAATCACCTCCTTGTGAAGATTCTCACTCTTCCTCAACATTCCTTCCCCATAAAATGTATTCTTATTTATTATTTTATTTCATTTATATGCCATCTTTCACCTAGAGTGGAAACCAAGGCAACTCGCAAAAGAAATCAATTAAAACTGAACAATAAAATTTTAAAAATATCACAGTGAAACAGTATAAAATTATTTTAAAAGCATACCAAAGTTGAAAATAAAGCACACACCCTAATAAGAAGCTTCCATGCAAGAGACTGCATACTAAAAGCTTACTTAAATAAACAAACAAATATCTTTACATGCAGGTGAAAGAAGAGCAGGAAGGGTCCAGTCTGCAGAACGGAATTCCAGAGGGTGAGAGCAGTCACTGAGAAGGTTCTCTCATGTTCTCACCAAGCAGATAGCTTGAGCCTAAGCTGTATAGGGCTCGATACGTCATGACCAGCATTTTGAATTGTGCCGAGAAATGAACCAATAGCAAGTGAAGCTGTTTTAACAAAAGAGTTATTTGCTGCAGCTGCAGGATTTTTGACCCACTGAAGTTTCCAAACAGTTTGCAAAGGTAATCCCAAGTAGAGTGTGTTACAGTAGTCCAAATGGTATGTAATCAAGCATCACTGTAACCAGATCTGACATTTAAAGAAATGGGGGAAGCTGGCATGCTAGTTTTAGCCATGCAAAACACACTCCTGGCCACTATCAAAACCTGGACATCCAGGCTCAGATGTGAGTTCAGAACACCTAAGCTGTGAGCTTGAGATTTCGGGGGGGGGGGACACCACAGTACCATTCTCTTTTCTGTCTTTTGACTGACCTGGAGCACCTCTATCTTGTCTGGATTAAGTTTCAGTTTATTTGCCCTTATCCAGTCCTTTACTGAGAACAGACATTGGTTTAGTACTAAGACAGCTTCCTTGGAATCAGATGGAAAGGAGAGATAGACTAGGGTGTCATCAGCATATTGGTCACACCAAACCCCAAAACTCCAAGTGACCTCCCAGAAGTGTCATTCGATGTTAAACAGCATGAGGGACAAAACTGAGCCCTGAGGAACCCCACAGGCCAACAGCCAGGGCATCAAACAGGAGTCCTCTAGCACCTCCTTCTAAATTTGCCCCTCCAAGAATGACTGAAACCACTGCAGAATAGCACAAGCTCCATCCCAGAAAGGCAGCCCAGAAGGATACCACAGCCAATGGTATCTAATGTCACAGAGAGGTCCAGGAGAACCAACAAGGACACAGTCCCTCTGTCCATTTCCCTGCTTAGGTCATCCACCAAGGTAACAAAAGCTGACTCCATTCCATAACCAGGCCTGAAGCTAGATTGAAATGGACCTAGATAATCCATTTGATCCAGGAATTCAGGAATATATTTCAGAGCTCATAGAAACAAGATGCACCTGACACAACACTCTACTCCATCCATCATGCAACGTCCACAGCCTTGTAGTCTTCCAATATACCTGTATCCAGGTTAACTGTCATTTAATCCTTGCATCCTGTGTCATTTTGTGATACAAGGTTAAACCCCCAACACTTGCTGGTATTTCCATGATCCTTTGTAGTACCATTCTGCTTCTGAAATGATAAAGTGGTATGGTGGGATCCTACTGTGATCAATATTGTAGAAAAGGTAACACTATTTTGATGGTTAAAAATTGCCCCTCTGAAGCTGCCACTGGCAGCCAACAGCTGCAAGAGGCAATTTTCTGTGGAAAATTGGTAGACGAAAAATGAGTTAACCTCTTCACTGCTGTGCAATCTCAGTCCAATCAAGTCTCTATGCCTGTTGGTAGAGTATGTGTGTGTGTTGTGTGTGTATTTCAAAGGATGAAGATATTCCCAGTCAAGAGATGAAAAGATGAATTGCCACAAATGGCTTGACAGACACATACACCCTGCATCACATTCCAGAGCACCATGGTAGGGGAGAATATACCAAAACATGAGTCAGGGGAGCACCTGGACCCCATCATCTGCCTGAGCATTGTCCATAGTGGCATGAGGTCTGGATTACACTATAGGATCCTCTGGCTGGTGCCCAGTCACATGGGTACAAAGTATTTTGAAATAGGAGCCTTTACAAAGAAATGTAAACTTTCTGTAAAATATACAGAATGAGAAATATAATGCTGTCCAGCAATACAGTCTTTTTCTGTTCCTCATATTTTTCAGTTTGTTCAAATAAGTCGGCAATTGTAAAAGGCAGTGGTTGTTTTCCCATTATTCATCATCTCCCAAAGCCAAGGCTTGTTTACTTTTCACACAGCTAAGGTCAGCAGGCATGAAGTCTCACTGATACAATGGGATTTAATGAGATAACCATTTGCCTCTAGAAGGATGCTTCTAAAACATATACTTTCTGACTAACTCATGTTTTCTCCTTGTTCTCCCTGATTCTCTCCTTTCTTTTGGGTATCAGTTAAAGGACCAAAATTATGATGGTATGTGCTAAACCATGCACATCAGTTCTTTCTATGTGTAGGTGATGATAACAGAGCCAAAAGGCCTAATAGACTGAAAGGCAGGTTTAATACATTTCTATTGTTAATAAGTGCTTTCTCTGAAGTTGAGCAGCAGTTTTTATTACTGTAGATTTACAGCATCAGCAAAAAAACAGCAAGAACTTTAATTATTTGACAGAGACTCACAACTCTTGGATTTGCAGCAGACAGTTCTCAAACCCACAATAGCAACATAAGGAGGTAAAAAAAAAAGGCAAATCAACAAGACAAGGCTATTACCCAGGAACACTACATGACAGTCAAAAATGAAAAATGGCAGGACACCACAAGTTGTCATCTACAGCCCCAAGCTGAGACCAGTCAGACACATCATCAAAGAACTACAACCCATTTTGGAGAACAATGCAGCCCTCTCACAGGCCATTTCCACATGGGCTTAAAGAAACAGTGCAGAGCATCCTCCAGAGATGACATCTGCACCTGGGAGCAGACTGGGTCAGACCTACTTACTGTAGATCCGTACCTCAGCCCACTCCCAAATGACCCAGTGGTCGTCCAGCGTGCTTTTGAAAGACCACTTGAAAGAGGTCTTTCAAAAGCACGGAGCGTGCCACTCTGTTCCTGTGCTCCGTTGTAGATTTGCAGGCTCGCACCAGTGTGAGCCTGCGATCTGCCGGGGGCAGGCTTTAGGCTGGCAAGCTTCAACGGTTGGTGGAGAGCCTCCACCAACCGGAAGCCGCCATTTTCATCCCTGGAGCAGTGCAGAGCGGTGGCCACGCACTGCTCTGGGCCAGCCTGGACCCAAGCGTCAAGCCCAAAGGTCCAGTAAGTACCTGCACGGGGCAATTCCCTCGCCCCATGCAGAAATGGCCACAGTCTCTGAGGGGCAGGCTTCCCAGCCTTAAACAGCTACTTATCTACGATGGGATACATGACCCTTCCACAAACCCACATGAAATCACATTACCTACAATGTCTAAGGTGCATTTACCTGCTTAGCTGTCAATGTAATATACATCATCCTAGGAGCCAGTGTGGTGTAGTGGTTTGAGTTTTGGACTATGACTTTGGAGACCAGAGACTGAATCCTTGCTCAGCTATAGAAACTCACTGGGTGGCTTTAGGCAAGTCACTCTCACTTAGCCTCAGAGGAGAGGAAAGGCAAACTCCCTCAAATCTGTCCTCACAACTCATCAGAGCACATCTGCGATTCATGAAAAGGTCTACAGAATAGAGAGGAAAGATATTCCACCAACAGTATCTTGTCTTTGCACTGAATGCAACACAGGAAAAAAAAATCGCACCAGATGTTATGGAATGTAATGACAACAGGACAGCCAAGGGCTTTGCATACCTTCTGCTCCTTATGCTTCTTTTATTTTCTACTGCAAAACTTTGGTACTCTCCCCACAAGGGAATATGCAAGTTGTTTCTTCTTCAAAGCTTGGTAAAGATAACAAGTGTTCCTCTTCACACAGTACATGAAAGCATACAGGTCACAGAGAGTGTGATGTACTTACATTTCCTAGTATCCCTCATTTCTCTATTCTCTTATCTCTAAAACTATTCTTTTTATAGGAAAACACATGTAATAACTTGTGAAATGTAACACACGGCCTCTGCATTCATAGTCCTCATGAGCAGTGCTTTCACAGACTGCAGTTCAGCAGTGAAAATATCCTCTGTTCCAGACACAATTTTTTTTCACCTAAGAACAGCATTACATAGCTTCATAAAAGTCTCCATCCAATGCCTTCCCACCATATCTGGAGATTATCTCAGTAATAAACCCTAAGCTTGTATTCCTGCTCTGCACAGTCCTGTTGTATTTGTAAAGATTCTCCTGTTGTGCAATCATCTGTCAGTCCAAGGACTCATACTCTGGCAGAAACATCATCAGAAGAATGTGCAGAAAATACCTCATCACAATTGAAGAGCAGAGAGAAATGACTTTCCATTAGCCCTCACTGAGAATGGATTGCTTGAAGGAAGAAAGCACAGACCTTTCCAAAATGTTCTGAAAACATTACCTTGAACCAAATTTCAGTCTCAACAACAGTGGAGACTTGACCTTAGTAGACCCTGTGAAGCCTAAACAAAGGATGAGCAAGGTGCTGCATTTCAAGGTTTTGTTAAAAGTGGCGATGTTAAATAAGATGACACAATAAGCTCCTTTCTTCTAGGCATTTTCCAAATAAGAGCTGCACTTAAGCCTACAAAGGTTTCTTGACCATTTTAGAGAAATGCCAGAAGAACTTCCATTCTTCCAATTCATAACAAACACATAGATTCCCAACAAGTCCTTTTCTGTTCTGAAGGGCTCTCTTCCCATGTCTTTTATTGTGTCTCATTCTCATGGATCAGACTCTAACATTTATCTTTAGCTAGTCTAAAGAATTTTATTCCTTGGAGTGATGAATCACAATCACTCTTCTGCACTTCCATAGGCTTGCTTCTCATCTAAGAATATCTCTCCAAATAGCAAAATTCTGCTGCTTGACATCTAGGAGTTCAGTTTTTATTGTCCAAGATGAGCTGATAGTTGCGATATGGATTTGAACCAAGGGCCTTCTGACTTCTCCTAACTCATTAGTGTTCCAAAGAAGGTAGCTTAAGCTGTACTACAGTATTTATACATCTACTGGCTACTTGATGATAAGCTTAGGTGGAAGGAAAACCAATTCTTTCACATCACTTCTCAATTCAATAGTTTCCACTGCTGAGGAGAGATGCCGATGAAGTGTATGAAGTTGTTTTGTCTTTCAAGTCAGGAAACTGTTATACAAAAAGTGTGAAAACAAAATTTCTGCTGAACATACAGTTCTATCTGCATACACTTATCCTCCTTTGGATATAGACCAAAATATGGAAACAGAATATGAGTTCCCTCTGTTTAAATACAAAGCATCCGTGTGCAATCACAGTGAGCCCTTGGTATCTGCAAGGGTTTGGTTCCAGGATGCCCCATGAATACCAAAATTTGTGGATGATCAAATTTCATTGCGTGCAATGGTGTAGTAAAATGGCATCCCTTATATAAAATGGAAAAATCAAACTTTGCTTTTTGGAAATTTTTGTTTTGTTTGGAATATTTTCAAACTGTGGTTGGTTGAATCCATGGAAACAAAATCTGCAAATATGGAGGGCTGACTGTATTACTTAGGTAATCAATATGTCCAGTTCAGTTTGCACAATTGATAAGTTTACTGTTGGTTGAATCAATGTGTGTTCATATCCTGCAGGATCTGCATGCCACTTGAATACGGGAATATAATTTTATTAAGATATATTCAGGCACTAAAAGTAGTAAACACAACACACGATTGGGAACAGGTTACATCAAATAACTCAGCCCTCTGATATATATCCTGTGAGGATAAACAAGGTTTCAGTTCAACCTCTAGAATTCCAATCTGGCCCTTTAGAGTTTCCTAGGGGGTCACATACCCCTTCCAATGATAACATCATTTGATGGCTTGCCAGCTTCTGTACAAGTTTTCTATCCCCTTCAACCTCCATTCTAGTAGGAGAAAACAATTCATCTAAAGCTTAGTTACTGGCAGTACGAGTTTTAAGCAAGAATATGCTGGGAGGGGTGTTTATCCTATCATCTGCCTTTCATCCTGCCCAGCAATGGAATCTTTTGTTGTAGTTATTTGCCATCAAGTTGACCTCAATCCTATGAATGAGAGACCTTTAAGAACAAAATTTCTCTGGGATTGAATTTGGACCTCAGACTGAAGGCACTTCCCCACCCTTGTACCTACAGATGTTATAGAAGGGTCTGGTGAATACAGCTGTATATTTGAAGTGGATACATTTATGTGGCCTGCAGGTAAAGCGAAATGATACACATGATCTCAGAGGCCAGCCTATCTTGCTCATCTGTTCTGTTTATAATTTTAGCTAATATCCAAATAGAACTTCAGTCTCAACAAAAAAAACCTGTAAGAATACTTGGAACTTCAAAAAATGATATTATATGGATAATGGACAAAATTATTCTGTGGTGTTAAGATGACAACTTTTGGTTTTGTTTTGTTTTTCCATTTGGCAGGAAGGTGAGTAGGTGTTAGCTTTTCAGATATCTCCGATAGTTACAATGTCTAATATTACTGAATCTGCAATCCTGTACGCGTTGACCTGTCACTAACTTTTGTGGGATTCTTTGGACTTAGTTTCTGAATAGACAGCCTTGGACTGCACTTTCAGTTGTCTAACTTTCATATCTGATGACTTCCATGGCAAATCCTGAACATTTTCCAAACAACAATTTACTCATCAAAAAGAGATCAGCAATATATCTGCATTACACAATGATAGCCCTTTGATTCATCTTTAACTGCCATGCCTATATCCTATGGAATCCTTGAGTTTGAAGTTCAGTGAAGTACTTAGAATTCACAATCAGGACCTTTATTGCTGTAGTTCAGTCATGCATTAGAGCTCTCTAGCAGACTTTTAAGAACCTCACCAAGCTATATATCCCAGGACTCCATAAAACAGAACCATGGCTGTTGAATTGTTATCAAACACTCTAATTATGTATTGCACATTCATCCACGGCTGCAACAATAGTTTCACACAGGTGGTCCATGCACAACTATGAAATTAAATGTCCAAACAGAAACAATAGTATAAGCATAAGAATCTCCTGACCCATTCCTATTTTTGAAGCCACTAATAATTCTGAAAGCTCTTTGGACTCCTCATAACAACTTGAAACAGTTTTTTAAAAAAATCCAAGCTGATAAAGAACAGCCTTGAGGTTTTCACTCACAGTCATTGTCTTTTATTCAAGGTCAATTTTGAGGAAGGAACTGTCAGTTTCCACACAACTCCAAGATATGCTTTTGACTCCAAGAGCAAATCAAAAGAAGGTGATCTAATTCTCATTTCTACCACAAGGTAAAGTTGTGAGGCAGGGAATGAAAGAGCTTTTCCTGTGATTCTCTTGACGATGAAAATAGACATGGTATGAGTTGGTCCTTTCTGCCTTAACTGTGCTGGTTGAGGATGATGGTAGTCACACTCCAACAAATTTGGGTTGAGATCCCACATGTGCACATAGCTCCCCACACACTATTCCATGTGTGGAATAGTGTGTGGGGAGCTGGCCCCTCTCTAAGCTGCAAACTCCAGGATTCCATAGGATGTTGAAAGTGGAATCATAGCGCTATAACAGGCTAGTGCAGAAATGGCCCTAGTCATGTCCCACAGGGAGGGGAGGAGGAAAAATTAGGGTGAACTTCAAATGAAGTACACCCATGTTTTCTTCCTCAGGGTTCAATAAAATAGTTTGGATTCAGGAACAGGGCCAAGTCTTTGAGTTGGCTTGGATGTCTCTCCCAGAGTGGGCAACCAGCATTGTTTTCAACAGCTGTAGAGTGGTTGCAGCCCACCTTATCTAGGAAGGCTGAGTTTTCAGTGCAGACAACTGGGGCCACACCAACAGAGCTGCAGCTGTGCTAAGCCTCTCTCCAAACACTCTGGTCCTGCTAGTATCTCTAGGGAATACCCGACACAAGTACTTGACAACTGCTAGACAAGGGAGTTGTTTTGTACAGATCACAAGGACGAATGAATAGTCCTCTCCATTATGTCAAAAAGAGACTAATCTGCACATAAATTATTCTTGCACCTGCATAAGTCGCCAACAAGACACCTGTTTAGGAACACATCAGGTTCATGAAGGTGTCTCCAGTGAACATGGCACCAAAGAAAATATACAGGACAGGAGTAAGACTATGAACGGTTTTGAGAAAGGTTATTAAGAATCAGTTGTAAAGGGAAGGGGTACAGGTTTTCTTAGTAACTCAAAAGGCAGAACTAGATGCAAGTTCAGCTTCCTCTCCAACTTAAATGTTCTATTTTGCTTCTAACTACAACTGCACATAAAACAATGAATACGATTAGATGATAAAAACTGTGGCATTGATAGGTGGGATGAGAGGGTTCAATTTTTTTTCTGTTGTTGAACTGGAGCACATGTTTACCTTCAGCATTAAATCTCCATGTTGGCTGTGCAGGGAAGAGGTGAGCCATGGCATTATTGTTTTAATGAGCTCTTATTGTGTTTTCTCTGAGAGCCGTATTTTAAGTCTCCACTTTTTGCTGTTGTTTTTATATACAGCAGCAAAACAGTCTTGTATTGTGCTCCCCCCAACTACTGAAATAGTTATAATCCACATACCTGCAGCCATATTTTTATACCAATTGCTATGCATACCAATTTTATTTACTCTGACAAAACATGTAAAGTGACTTGCAAAAGCACTGAGAGAGAAATAATCAAAACAATACTAAATCTACAGCATAAAATGTACTGACAAAAGAAAAAAGTATTCATATTTAAAGATCCAGAATTTTTCCTAGAGAAAGGAAAGGCCTTTAAAATAATAAAAACTAGAGGCCCTTTCACACCACACAATTATAGTGCTCAGATTCTCTTTTAATTGCCATGGCAACATCCTATGGAATCCTGTGATCTGCAGTTTAGGGAAGGGTATTTAGAACTCTCAGTCTCAGTCAGAGAGCTGTAGTGCCTCACTGGACTACAAACCACAGGATTCCAGCCATGGCAGGTCAAACAGAATCACAGTGCTATAATTGTGTGGTGTGAAAGGGGCCTAAATTAGCTACCTTAATATTAGTTAGATGCTTTTTGGCCATCTAGATCAATACTGTCTATTCTAACTGGCAGTGGTCCTCCAGGTTCTGACAAGAGATTGTTTCCATCATCTCTTCAGCAGTGAAGTGCAGGAGCTCTGAACTCATCATAACAGTCCTGCTAAGCACATTGCTAAGAGGATATGTTATCACGGTTATGATATGTCTGGTGAAAGCACTAGATACTCGTTTGATATCAAATAATTCGGCCTTTGCTTGATCTTTCTCTGCCACCCCACTCCACGTGTTTGCAGAGGTCCCCTGGACAAGCACGTACGGGCGCGGCCGTTAATGGTTGTACATTCCAACACTCCATTCAGGCAGGCAACTTAAGCCTCTCCATTGCTTTAGGGAAAAACCTCCCTGCAAACCGGCTCTGCTCGGCTCGGATCCACACAAAGCCATGCAGCCAAGAGCCAAGCCATTCTTTTGTATCGGGCTATTAGCATACCGGCCACGCTATTGTCAGTAAGAGCTAAACCCATCATGCAAAACTTGACCTTTTCCAACTCCTTTTGTCCAACTCCAAATTTCCTTTGTTCTCACCAAACATGACATAGCCTGTAGGTAAAATCCACCCTATAAAAGGTCCCCACTTTTGGGACTTCCTCAGACTACTTTGGACTTCCATCCCGCCTTGCTGCCGGTAGTCTGAAGGAACTCCCCTCAGCGAATCCCGTTGAGCTTTCTCTCCCGGAACCCCACTTCTCTCCAGGACTACAAGACCAGGTGTCGTATTGCCCTTCCCGAAAAGCTCCCCGTTTCTATTTCTCAGTTAGTTAGTTTATGTCTTGTCTTTCGTGTTTCTTGTCTTTAATAAAATATTGTTTGTTACTTTAAAACCTTGTCTAGCCGCTCTCTGACCTGACGCTGTATACATAGGGTTAAAGATCCTTGCTAAGGTTACCCTGCCTCTCGTTTAGCTGAGAGAGTGCTTGAGTTAAATTCCCCCAACTTGTGTTCTTATTTGGTTATTTGGGTGCCCCTCCTGGGACCCCCAACATACAGGGTAACAGATATACTGTTATATCCTAGCAGGTAGATATTTCAGAGACTGAAATTAACTATATAGATGAAACTAGCAGCTTGCATTTAGTTCTCTCTCTGCCAAAACAAGCTGTAATTGCAATATATTACACCTACAATTTATCAAGGAATATCTTACCTCCTTATACATTCAAGAAATGGGTGTTATAATTATGGGGATGCAGCCTTAATAAATAGTGGAACAGGAATCTCGCATGGTTCATGTTGCTATCTTATGCTCTATTGTGGGTATTGAGGTGAATGGGAGATGAAGAACTTTTTAAAAAAATGACAAACCACTGGCTTGTAGAAGTTTTTAAGGAGCTAGAAGTAGTTCCTCTAGTTACTTGTGAGAAACAGGACAGTAAAGAATTAAAGCCATAGCCATGTTAGTTTGGATCAGTATACAAAGGGATCTTGTAGAACTTTTTTTTTAAATAATAATCTTTATTCAAATTTACAACAAACTTTAAAAACATCAGCATCACTACATACTATACTCACAACCATTCTGTGTCACACCTTTTTCCCTTTCCCACCCCCTCCGTTCGAATAAACATCCATCATTTATTTACAAGGTCTTTCCTTCTTCCTTTTCATCTTTTCGTCTTCAATTCTTCTGTTACTTACTTATCATATATCCTTACATTCCTTCATTTCACACATTATTTCATTCAAATCCTTCTCACTCATTTTTGCATCCCGCAAACAGTCTATAATTATGATAATTTCTAAAAGTAATTTCTTACATACTTTACTTCCTCAACATCACCTTATCTCATTTCAATCATAATTTACAACGTTTCTCTTCTTACTTTCCCCATCAGGGGTTTTTCTATATTCAACAGTGTCTACTCTTTAATAACTTGCTCACAGTTGTTTGTATTTAT